>JAWNKZ010000172.1:0-371352 GCA_035041615.1 Drosophila anomalipes
CACAGTGTCACAGGGGCTAAGAATTTGGACACACAAAGCAACTACTGTAAACGTCCCTTCATCTGCATAAAAAATATGCTCGTGACCACCCATCCACTGAATGCACTAAACCCAGGCAAGAAGATCCAAAATGTGCGAACTGCGGAAACAAACACATAAGCTGCACAATCTTTAAGGCAGCTAGGTCCAGACTTCGGGCAAACAGAATTGCCCTGGGGGACTATCAAATCCAGCGGGAATGCGCTTTAATCCATCTCGCCAAAATCTGCAACCACCACGAACAAAGTTATCTGCCCTACAAGCTGCAGATGACCTATCTCAATTACCACCTGCAAATAAAAACAAAGATGCAGAGTGTTAGAAGTTGCAGGTGTAAGAAAACCCAGCCGAAAATCATCTGGCCACGCTTCAACACAAACTACAACTCCAACAATAAACCCTGGCCCAAAGGCGCAAACAACACTCAACGGGGAAAAAAAACAGCAACAAACACTTACCTGACAAAGTAGCGCACTCTACAAAGAAAATGCGCAGTCCAATAAGACAATCAAAGCGACGAACGGTGGACCTCCCCTCAGCAGCCGCAGCGCATCCATGAGCAGCATCTTCAACAATCACAAAAGATGCAGCGAAATACGGCCATGTTATCACGCCTAGAAAACAAGATTGACGAATTACTAAATGTGCTAATACAATTCATAACAATACAAACCAAAAACAGCAATGCCACAAACGAAGCTACACACGTCCAGCAAAACCAAGAGAACATTGCACATAACAACCAGGAAAAGTCGTGGACAGATATGGACCATCTGTGACTTTTTCGCTGAAGACTATAACAAAAAAAAAAAAAATAGTTAAGGAGAAAAAAGAGAAAAGGAAAATAACAAATCCAGAAATTACTACAATACTTACCTGTATCACTGTATGGAAGTTCCCTTGGCGGTAAACATCCTTGTACGCTTAAAACTCTGCTCCCTGGTGCTGGCCAGTAAAATCAGAATTTACTGCTTACCTGGAAATAACAAGGAGAAAAGATTAATCAAATAAAAATAACACAATAATATAAAACATAAAATAAGAACTTCAACAAAGCCGCAAATAACTGAAAACAAGAATAACTTTATAAATGTCATAAAACACAACAACTAAAATAAAACCAAATTCGTCAACTTATACAAAATTAAGCAAACAAAATATCAAAATAATAATACAAATAACAAGTCCAACTCACATAATAAACAAACAAGCCAAAACACATAACATTAGAATAAACAAATTAAACATATATAACAACACAACTCCCCACGGCATCAACACAGGCTGCAACTCCCCAACGCCTCCACTGCCACATCAGTACCTGAAATAAATTGACAAAATTAAAACAAATGCCAAATACAATAATTTCACTGGTAACAATTTACCCGTCCAAATGAGTTCTTGAAGAATCCCCTGCAGAGCTTCCAGATAGAGCGTTCCAATCCAAATTCTTAACTGTCATTCATGAAAAAAAAATTCAAATAAAAGAATTAATAAAAATATGGAATATCAAATAAAATAATATTACAAAAACTACATCAATACCAATTTAAATAATCAAACAAACTAATCCGTATAATATAATAGCAAATAAAATTAGATATATAATATTACACAATAAAACAAAAACATATCCAATAACTCATACAAATTATGTAAACAAAATAACAAAATAATGATACAAATATCTCACAATATATAATAAACAAACAAACTAAAATACATAATGTAATACTAACCAAAATTAAACACATTAAAATAAATCCGCGCATTGATACGTGCACAACTCCCCATGGAGACAACATAGGCTGCAAATACAAAAAGAAAAAGGAAATCAAACTAGAATTAATGTATTTATAAAATAGTTGCAAATAACCACATTACTACAAATGACATTCCTGGACCACTGGAGTACCCAAAATTATGCTTCTATTATCTAGTGGAATAGAGTAACCTCCCCAATTGCCTCCACGGCCCCACCAGTACCTGGAATAAATTGACAAAATTAAAATAAATGCAATAAACACTACAAAAATAACTGATAACAAGGAACACCATAAAACACAACAACAAAACTAAAAACAAATTCAATAAATCGCTCAAAATAAGCAAACAAAATAACAAAATAGTAATACAAATAACAAAACCAACTTATTTAATAAACAAACAAACTAAAACACATAATATAAAAATATACACATATGTGTATGTACATATGCAATTACTCAACAACATAAACAAAATAGCGCTACTCACATGATCAATGGACACTCAACGTATTGCCCAATGACGTATTGCCAAATTTGAGCGGAAGAATTGTGAAATAGGAGAGTGCAACTTCGGCTGAAAAAGCTGAGTTTGATACGCGTGACGAAAAGGCATTAGCAAGTATACTGCTGGGTGTATAAGTGTCACAGATAAGTTTCATTAAGAACTGTGTTTCGGCAAAAGAAGCTTGGGATAAGCTCGCCGGAGTGTATCAGCCGCGTGGACCTGCCAAAAAAATTAGGTATTATAATAGTCCTTCCATCTGCTGTACATTGGTCCAGCTCCAAGCATCTTTAGTTAGATGCTAAGCTTAAAAACAGCCTCCGCAACCACCGCATCCACTGCAATACCCACTTCCACATCAAGGTCCACTCAACGATCCACAGGGCCAACCACAACCCAGAATCATATTGTGAAGATGTTCTTTTTGGACCGGACCAATAAACATTTACTTTGGGGAAAATTTGGATGTTATTCCTTAGGGCTATGGCGTTAAACTGAAAATTGCTTCGGTTAAGGTTGTCAGAGAATTCGGCTGTGCAAAACTACATAAATGAGTTTTCCGATATAGTGGACAAGCTAAAGGAAATTGATATGGAAATTTCTGAAGACATTTTGACAATTTTGTTGCTGTCGGTGACATCGGACAAAGTGAGAGCAGTTGCCATTATTATCTCACCTTAAAATTAAAATTATTGAAGAAGGCGAGAGACAAAAAAAAAAGCAACGAAGAAGCCGACAACAGTGGGCAGAAATCGTTTGTGTTGCGTACAAAAAACAGACCAGCAAAAAAGTGCATGAAAATAACGGTACTATGCATGCCAAAAAGTGTTATAGATGCACGTGAAGGTCATTTTATTGCTCAGTGCAAAGAAAGAATAAATGACAAAGGAAAAGAAAAAAAGCAACGACGCAAAACGATCGTTTGCTACACTCGCGAGTGTGCAGAGTAACAGTAAAGTGACAAAATCGATGTGGTATCTGAACAGTAGCGCCACTGCTCACATGTGTTGTGATAAATCGTGTTTTTTTTTACTTTAAAGAGCACAATAAAAAAATTCTTTTCGCCGACGGCATTGGTACTGTGTGAGTAAATTCGGGAAAATTTTGCATCGAATTAAAAAACGTTTTGTACGTTAGAGATATTGCAAACAAATTTTATATCTGTTTCAAAAGCCGTGGCAAAAGGGTATAAAGTGCTGTTTGAGAGAGCACGAGTACATAGCGACATAATAAAAGACACTCAAAATGTGACGATACTTTTGTGTATTTCTTTCTTAAAAGCGTTTAATGACTTTGTAGTGTAAAAAGCTAAAAGAAATCCGCAGCGATAACGGTCGTGAGTACATGAGTCGTGAATTCAATCAATTCTTATCGGAAAACGGCATAAAAAGAGAGCTGACGGTACCGTATACCCCGCAACAGAACGGCGTTGCAGAACGCGCAAATCGCACGCTAGTTGAGATGGCCAGGAGTATGCTAATATATTCTGGTGCGAAAGAGACCCTATGGGGAGAGACAACAAAGGCTGCTGCCTATTTGCGCAATAGGTCGGAGACAAAAACATTGATAGACAAGACGCCGTATGAGATGTGGACCGATAAAAAGCCAACCGTGTCACATTTAAGAATATTCGACTCAAAGGCGATTGCACTCAATAAATGGCACAAAAAGAAGTTCAGGCCAAAGGGTAGCGATTATGTAATGATAGGTTATTCGTTAACATAAAAAGCGTATCGGCTGTATTGTCCAAAATCCGAAAAGGTGATTGAAAGCAGAGAAGTTATATTCTTGAAAAAAGATTTTGTAGAATCTGTGAGGGACAATAGAGATATAGCGTTATTTGGTGAATGTGTGCCACCAAATCAGCAGGCTCAAACAGCCAGTGTAGAATGCGGCAATGAAGAAATGCAGACAGAAACAGGTATTGAGTCAGACAATCAAATGAATGAAAGTAACGAGACCAAAGACTGTGCGCGAAGCAATGAAGTGGAGTCACCCGAATTATGCGAGATTCGAGGACCAGATCGTCTACAAAAGTTAAGGACTGGTAAGCCGGGGGGCCGTACCAGGAAGGTATTTAATACTCTTAATATGTTAAGAGCAGAGGATGTGCCAATCACCGCAAGTGCAGCTGATGCTATTAAATCAACAATGAGTGGAAAATGGTCAGCATTAATACAGAAGGAAATTCAAGCACTTGAAGCAAATAATACCTGGGAAATTGTAGATTTGCCAGAGGGTAAGAGAGCCATAGGATGTAAATGGGAAAACCGTTACGTGGCTACGTCGACGCGGATTGGGCAAATGATACTGATCATTGGAGCAGGAGGCGCGATTACGTGGGAGTCTAAGAAGCAAAGTCTGGAATCTTTGAGCAGTACTGAAGCCAAGTACATTGCATTATCAACTGCGGCGAGAGAGACGATGTATCTCCAAAAATTGTTACATGACATGGGATTTAAAGAAACTAAATCGGTCTTATTATATTGCGACAATCAAAGCGCACAATGTCTGATGTATTAACCAAGAATTTATAAAATAACAAACATGTTAAATGTATTAATGAAATGAATTGTTATTAATCTTGGTATTTAGTTAGGTATGTAATCATTGAGAGAGAGAGTGTTGAAATATGTTTGAATATCACAGCAACGATTAATACTAAAGTATTGCTATACCGATTAGTATCGAAGCTCAGGTCACACAAGAATTGTTTTCTTTCGTTCTGCTTTGTATTCTCCTAAGTTAAGTTGCTCTCAATTCTTCAACAAGTAAAGACCCACTCGCGCATAATAAAGATAATCCATAATTAGAAACTGCGTTTGACTCTTCATTTTGCCACGTTATTTACAACAATTTATTAATAAAGTTAATAAACTTAAAAAAATAAAAAAAAAAACAAGTGGATATGACAGTGAACAAGAAGTGGACTCCGCTGCCACGATGACGCTGCTGTCCATTAAAGAAAAGTGACAACGTAAAGAACACACAGAAACCACACAAGCAACACAGCTAAACGCACAAATGGAAACAGATTCAAACGCCAATAATTTTGGCGCGTAACAGTAACATGCACACAACAACAACCAGCTACCACCACTACAACAAATACAACAATAAGTGACAATACAATTGGATTACACACAATAACAAAAACTGCAAAGCAAATTACCAACAAGGATTCAGCCAAGCTGTTTCCGCTATAAGCTTTTTGACTCAATCTTTTTTTGTTAAAAACTTTATTGAATGTATTTAGAGTGGAAGCCAGACGCTTAGTCTTTTCTATCAAAACTTTGTTTATTAAAGGTTTGAAGCCAATTGCTAAACCATTTCATAACAAAAGTATCTAACGATCGATTACCGAAATGAAAGTTTGAAGACACCGCTAAATCTTCTCATAACGGGAATAATCAAAAACGATCGATAAGCTAGACCTATGCGAAACAACTGATTGGCTGCAGCAGCCGGCCGATCAGCGAACGCCCTTTATCGAGGAAGAGAGAGAGTGAGCACAAAGAGATTTGGATTTGTAATTAAGACTAACAATAAGCTATTTATATTAAGCCACGCAGGGCTCCAAATTCAAACATTTTAACAACTCATCAATTAAAGTTCTTTGCGGTTGCTGCCAACACTAGCATCAACACAACGCCAATTCTACTCCACAAAGAAGTCTATTAACATCCCTCGCACAGGACTCAACCAAAAAGAGCAACTTGACAAAGTTAGCTACTACCAGAAACAAATTGGTACAAAGCTGGATGGGCAGAGTCCCGATTCTGCTTCCCTGTGAGCTGGGAAAAATTACAACAGAGCCTGGCTTAAACCACCAATACTTACCGCTCGCCACTAAAACGCAGATACGCTGATATTGACGAGCTCAATAATGAATTGCACCCCCTCCACCAATTAATGCCAATTCTGGTTTTCAAGAGTGGAGCTGCCATTCGGATGCACCAGTCGGCAAGCCGCACCGACTATGCTAAAAAAAATGGAGAAACAATAACAACAACAACATGATGTAGAGCAACAATTCCAACTGTAGCGCCAGCAACAACAGCAGCGAGAGCATGCAAACTTTCTACAGCAGAAGCATCAACAAACGCAAGACGTTTTGCAGCAAGCAATGCAATTAAAAGTGTATGCTCAAATAAGAATAAGCATCACCACCGACATCAATCATACACAAAATGTCGACGAATGCACACAGAAGCCGCCAGACCAGCATAAGTCGCTCTAGACATGGAAACAAATTATAGCCATAAAAAAGATGCCAACGATCTTCCGGCCTTCCGTCATTTCTATAATGCCTATCCTGGGCAAACTCGATAACTGCTCGGACGTAGGCAAATACATTAAAAGGTCTTGCGCAAACATTGAAATACACTTCCAAAGTGACGACATGAAGACATTTAAGGCCACCCAGACAATCCTGGCTGAAGACGAAGATTACACCACTCGACTTCATGTGATTGGCTGATTGAAAAACTAACGTGCTTGGGAGAATATACTTACCCTGAAACAACTGGACAGTTAATCAGTCGAAGTTGAGAGAAAAGCGAAGCCTCGTGATACTGCCCAGTGTCACAGGGGCTAAGACTTTGGACACACAAAACAACTACTGTAAACGTCCCTTCATCTGCATGAAAAATGTGCTCGTGACCACCCATCCACTGAATGCACTAAACCCAGGCAAGAAGATCCAAAATGTGCGAACTGCGGAAACAAATACATAAGCTGCACAATCTTTAAGGCAGCTAGGTCCAGACTTCGGGCAAACAGAATTGCCCTGGAGGACTATCAAATCCAGCGGAAATGCGCTTTAATCCATCTCGCCAAAATCTGCAACCACCACGAACAAAGTTATCTGCCCTGCAAGCTGCAGATGACCTACCTCAATTACCACCTGCAAATAAAAACAAAGATACATACAGTGACGTCTTACGCGGAGAGTTAGGAGTTGTCAACGGGGAAAAAAAAGAGCAACAAACACTTACCTGACAAAGTAGCGCACTCTACAAAGAAAATGCGCAGTCCAATAAGACAATCAAGCGACGAACGGTGGACCTCCCCTCAGCAGCCGTAGTGCATCCATGAGCAGCATCTTCAACAATCACAAAAGATGCAACGAAATACGGCCATGTTATCACGCCTAGAAAACAAGATTGACGAATTAATAAATGTGCTAATACAATTCATAACAATACAAACCAAAAACAACAATGCCACAAACGAAGCTACACACATCCAGCAAAACCAAGAGGGCATTGCACATAACAACCAGGAAAAGTCGTGGGCAGATATGGACCATCTGTGACTTTTTCGCTGAAGACTATAACAAAAAAAAAGAAAAGTTAAGGAGAATTACAACTATACTTACCTGTATCACTGTATGGAAGTTCCCTTGGCGCTAAACATCCTTGTACGCTTAAAACTCTGCTCCCTGGTGCTGGCCAGTAAAATCAGAATTTACTGCTTACCTGGAAATAACAAGGAGAAATATTAATCAAATAAAAATAACACAATAATATAAAACATAAAATAAGAACTTCAACAAAGCCGCAAATAATTTATAACAAGAATAACTTTATAAATGTCATAAAACACAACAACTAAAATAAAACCAAATTCGTCAACTTATACAAAATTAAGCAAACAAAATATCAAAATAATAATACAAATAACAAGTCCAACTCACATAATAAACAAACAAGCCAAAACACATAACATTAGAATAAACAAATTAAACATATATTACAACACAACTCCCCACGGCATCAACCCAGGCTGCAACTCCCCAACGCCTCCACTGCCACATCAGTACCTGAAATAAATTGACAAAATTAAAACAAATGCCAAATACAATAATTTCACTGGTAACAATTTACCCGTCCAAATGAGTTCTTGAAGTATCCCCTCCAGAGCTTCCAGATAGAGCGTTCCAATCAAATTCTTAACTGTCATTCATGAAAAAAAAAATTCAAATAAAAGAATTAATAAAAATATGGAATATCAAATAAAATAATATTACAAAAACTACATCAATACCAATTTAAATAATCAAACAAACTAATCCGTATAATATAATAGCAAATAAAATTAGATATATAATATTACACAATAAAACAAAAACATATCCAATAACTCATACAAATTATGTAAACAAAATAACAAAATAATGATACAAATATCTCACAATATATAATAAACAAACAAACTAAAATACATAATGTAATACTAACCAAAATTAAACACATTAAAATAAATCCGCGCATTGATACGTGCACAACTCCCCATGGAGACAACATAGGCTGCAAATTTCAAGAGTGGAGCTGCCATTCGGATGCACCAGTAGGCAAGCCGCACGGACTATGCTAAAAAAAAATGGAGAAACAATAACAACAACATCATGATGTAGAGCAAAAATTCCAACTGTAATGCCAGCAACAACAGCAGCGAGAGCATGCAAACCTTCTACAGCAGAAGCAAGACGTTTTGCAGCAAGCAATGCAATTAAAAGTGTATGCTCAAATAAATCAACATAAACACTATGACCGGGAAGAGCAGAATAAGCATCACCACCGACATCAACATACACAAAATGACAACGAATGCTCACAGAAGCCGCCAGACCAGCATAATAAGACTCTCTAGACAGGGTAACAAAGTATAGCCATAAAAAAGATGCCAACGATCTTTCTGCCTTCCGTCATTTCTATAATGCCTATCCTGGACAAACTCGATAACTGCTCGGACGTAGGCAAATACGATACAAGGTCTTGCGCAAACAGTGAACTACACATCCAAAGTGACGACATGAAGACATTTAAGGCCACCCAGACAATCCTGGCTGAAGACGAAGATTACACCACTCGACTTCATGTGATTGGCTGATTGAAAAACTAAGGCGCTTGGCGGAATACACTTGCCCTGAATGAACTGGACAATCAATCAGTCGAAGTTGAGAGAAAAGCGAAGCCTCGTGATACTGCACAGTGTCACAGGGGCTAAGAATTTGGACACACAAAGCAACTACTGTAAACGTCCCTTCATCTCCATTAAAAATATGCTCGTGACCACCCATCCACTGAATGCACTAAACCCAGGCAAGAAGATCCAAAATGTGCGAACTGCGGAAACAAACACATAAGCTGCACAATCTTTAAGGCAGCTATGTCCAGACTTTGGGCAAACAGAATTGCCCTGGAGGACTATCAAATCCAGCGGAAATGCGCTTTAATCCATCTCGCCAAAATCTGCAACCACCACGAACAAAGTTATCTGCCCTACAAGCTGCAGATGACCTATCTCAATTACCACCTGCAAATAAAAACAAAGATGCATACAGTGACGTCTTACGCGGAGTGTTAGAAGTTGCAGGTGTAAGAAACCCAGCCGAAAATCATCTGGCCACGCTTCAACACAAACTACAACTCCAACAATAAACCCTGGCCCAAAGGCGCAAACAACACTCAACGGGAAAAAAAACAGCAACAAACACTTACCTGACAAAGTAGCGCACTCTACAAAGAAAATGCGCAGTCCAATAAGACAATCAAGCGACGAACGGTGGACCTCCCCTCAGCAGCCGCAGCGCATCCATGAGCAGCATCTTCAACAATCACAAAAGATGCAGCGAACTACGGCCATGTTATCACGCCTAGAAAACAAGATTGACGAATTACTAAATGTGCTAATACAATTCATAACAATACAAACCAAAAACAGCAATGCCACAAATGAAGCAACACACGTCCAGCAAAACCAAGAGAACATTGCACATAACAACCAGGAAAAGTCGTGGACAGATATGGACCATCTATGATTTTTTCTCTGTAGACTATAAAAAAAAAAAAAATTAAAGAGAAAAAAGAGAAAAAAAAAATAACAAATCCAGAAATTACTACAATACTTACCTGTATCACTGTATGGAAGTTCCCTTGGCGGTAAACATCCTTGTACGCTTAAAACTCTGCTCCCTGGTGTTGGCCAGTAAAATCCGAATTTACTGGTTACCTGGAAATAACAAGGAGAAATATTAATCAAATAAAAATAATACAATAATATAAAACATAAAATAAGAACTTCAACAAAACCGCAAATAACGGATAACAAAAATAATATTATAAATATCATGAAACACAACAACTAAAATAAAACCAAATTCGTCAACTTATACAAAATTAAGCAAACAAAATATCAAAATAATAATACAAATAACAAGTCCAACTCACATAATAAACAAACAAACCAAAACACATAATATTAGAAAAAACAAATTAAACATATATTACAACACAACTCCCCACGGCATCATCACAGGCTGCAACTCCCCAACGCCTCCACTGCCACATCAGTACCTGAAATAAATTGACAAAATTAAAACAAATGCCAAATACAATAATAGCACTGGTAACAATTTACCCGTCCAAATGAGTTCTTGAAGTATCCCCTCCAGAGCTTCCAGATAGAGCGTTCCATCAAAATTCGTAACTGTCATTCATGAAAAAAAATTCAAATAAAAGAATTAATAAAAATATGGAATATCAAATAAAATAATATTACAAAAACTACATCAATACCTATTTACTAATCCGTATAATATAATAGCAAACAAAATTAGATATATAATATTACACAATAATAAAACAAAAACAAATCCAATAACTCATACAAATTATGTAAACAAAATAACAAAATAATGATACAAATATCTCACAATAAATAATAAACAAACAAACTAAAATACATAATGTAATACTAACCAAAATTAAACAAATTAAAATAAATCCACGCATTGATACGTGCACAACTCCCCATGGAGACAACATAGGCTGCAAATACAAAAAGAAAAAGGAAATCAAACTAGGATTAATGTATTTATAAAATAGTTGAAAATAACCACATTACTACAAATGACATACCTGGACCACTGGAGTACCCAAAATTATGCTTCTATTATCTAGTGGAATAGAGTAACCTCCCCAATTGCCTCCACGGCCCCACCAGTACCTGGAATAAATTGACAAAATTAAAATAAATGCAATAAACACTACAAATAACTGATAACAAGGAACACCATAAAACACAACAACAAAACTAAAAACAAATTCAATAAATCGCTCAAAATAAGCAAACAAAATAACAAAATAGTAATACAAACAACAAAACCAACTTATTTAATAAACAAACAAACTAAAACACATAATATAAAAATATACACATATGTGCAATTACTCAACAACATAAACAAAATAACGCTACTCACATGATCAATGGACACCCAACGTATTGCCCATTGACGTATGGCCAAATTTGAGCGGAAGAATTGTGAAATAGGAGAGTGCAACTTCGGCTGAAAAAGCTGAGTTTGATACGCGTGACGAAAAGGCATTAGCAAGTATACTGCTGGGTGTATAAGTGTCACAGATAAGTTTCATTAAGAACTGTGTTTCGGCAAGAGAAGCTTGGGATAAGCTCGCCGATATGTATCAGCCGCGTGGACCTGCCAAAAAAATTAGGTATTATAATAGTCCTACCATCTGCTGTACATTGGTCCAGCTCCAAGCATCTTTAGTTAGATGCTAAGCTCAAAAACAGCCTCCGCAACCACCGCATCCACTGCAATACCCACTTCCACATCCAAGGTCCACTCAACGATCCACAGGGCCAACCACAACCCAGAATCATATTGTGAAGATGTTCTTTTTGGACCGGACCAATAAACATTTTGAATATTTTACTTTCGGGAAAATTTGGATATTATTCCTTAGGGCTATGGCGTTAAACTGAAAATTGCTTTGGTTAAGGTTGTCAAAGAATTCGGTTGTGCAAAACTACATAAATGAGTTTTCCGATATAGTGGACAAGCTAAAGGAAATTGATATGGAAATTTCTGAAGACATTTTGACAATTTTGTTGTTGTCGTGACTTGGAAAAAGTTTTGAAAATTCTGTCATCGCGATCGAAACGCGAGAGCAGTTGCCATTATTATCTCACCCTAAAATTAAAATTATTGAAGAAGGCGAGAGACAAAAAAAAAAGCAACGTAGAAACGTAGAAACGTACAAAAACCAGACCAAGCAAAAAAGTGCATGAAAATAACGTTACTATGCATGCCAAAAAGTGTTATAGATGCGGACGTGAAGGTCATTTTATTGCTCAGTGCAAAGAAAGAATAAATGACAAAGGAATAGAAAAAAAGCAACGACGCAAAACGATCGTTTGCTACACTCGCGAGTGTGCAGAGTAACAGTAAAGTGACAAAATCGATGTGGTATCTGAACAGTAGCGCCACTGCTCACATGTGTTGTGATAAATCGTGTTTTTTTTTGACTTTGAAGAGCACAATGAAAAAATTCTTTTCGCCGACGGCATTGGTACTATGTGAGTAAATTCGGGAAAATTTTGCATCGAATTAAAAAACGTTTTGTACGTTAGAATATTGCAAACAAACTTTATATCTGTTTCAAAAGCCGTGGCAAAAGGGTATAAAGTGGTGTTTGAGAGAGAGAGAGCCATAATAAAAGACACTCAAAATGTGACAATACTGCAGGCTCTAAGTGTAGTGACCTATTTACGATTGATGTGAAAATGGAAAAATGTATGTACTCAAATGCAAGTTGCAGTGAATTATGGAGATGGCATAATCATCTAGGCCATCCAAATATGGCAAGTTTAAAGAAAATGGCAAGTGTACGATCTGTACACGGTTTGAAATCGATCCGGATGGACACAGTACTTTGCGACATTTATCGACGATTATTCGCCTTCTACTTTTGTGTATTTCTTGAAGTCTCGGGATCAAATACTAAAAGCGTTTAATGACTCTGTAGTGTAAAAAGCTAAAAGTAATCCGCAGCGATAACGGTCGTGAGTACGTGAGTCGTGAATTCAATCAATTCTTATCGGAAAAAGGCATAAAAAGAGAGCTGACGGTACCGTATACCCCGCAACAGAATGGCGGTGCAGAACGCGCAAATCGCACGCTAGTTGAGATGGCCAGGAGTATGTTGATTTATTCTGGTGCGAAAGAGACCCTATGGGGAGAGACAATATAGACTGCTGTCTATTTGCGCAATAGGTCGGAGACAAAAACATTGATAGACAAGACGCCATATGAGATGTGGACCGGTAAAAAGCCAACCGGGTCACATTTAAGAATATTCGACTCAAAGGCGATTGCACTCAATAAATGGCACAAAAAGAAGTTCAGGCCAAAGGGTAGCGATTATGTAATGATAAGTTATTCGTTAACCTAAAAAGCGTATCGGCTGTATTGTCCAAAATCCGAAAAGGTGATTGAAAGCAGAGAAATTATATTCTTGAAAAAATATTTTGTAGAATCTGTGAGGGACAATAGAGATATAGCGTTATTTGGTGAATGTGTGCTACCAAATCAGCAGGCTCAAACAAACATTATAGAATGCGACAATCAAGAAATGCAGACAGAAACAGGTATTGAGTCAGACAATAAATGAATGAAAGTAACGAGACCAAAGACTGTGCGCGAAGCAATGAAGTGGAGTCAGCCGAATTATGTGAGATTCGAGGACCAGATCGTCTACAAGAGTTAAGGACTGGTAAGCCGGGGGCCGTACCAGGAAGGTATTTAATACTGTTAATATGTTAAGAGCAGAGGATGTGCCAATCACTGCAAGTGTAGCTGATGCTATTAAATCAACAATGAGTGGAAAATGGTCAGCATTAATACAGAAGGAAATTCAAGCACTTGAAGCAAATAATACCTGGGAAATTGTAGATTTGCCAGAGGGTAAGAGAGCCATAGGATGTAAATGGGAAAACCGTTAGATGGCTACGTCGACGCTGATTGGGCAAATGATACTGATCATTAAAGCAGGAGGCGCGATTACGTGAGAGTCTAAGAAGCAAAGTCTGGAATCTTTGAGCAGTACTGAAGCCAAGTAGATTGCATTATCAACTGCGGCGAGAGAGACGATGTATCTCCAAAAATTGTTACATGACATGGGATTTAAAGAAACTAAATCTGTCTTATTATATTGCGACAATCAAAGCGCACAATGTCTGATATATTAACCAAGAATTTATAAAAGAACAAACATGTTAAATGTATTAATGAAATGAATTGTTATTAATCTTAGTATTTAGTTAAGCATGTAATCATTGAGATAGAGAGTGTTGAAATATGTTTGAATATCACAGCAACGATTAATACTTAAGTATTGCTATACCGATTAGTATCGACACACGAATTGTTTTCTTTCTTTCTGCTTTGTATTCTCCTAAGTTAAGTTGCTCTCAATTCTTCAACAAGTAAAGACCCACTCGCGCATAATAAAGATAATCCATAATTAGAAACTGCGTTTGACTCTTCATTTTGCCACGTTATTTACAACAATTTATTAATAAGGTTAATAAACTTAAAAAAAATTAAAAAAAAAAAACAAATGGATATGACAGTGAACAAGAAGTGGACTCCGCTGCCACGATGACGCTGCTGTCCACAACATTCTCAGAGCTGTCAACCTGACCCTTTGGTGGAGCATCCATCAGCTATTCAATATTTGAAGTCATGTTCAACTCGTAGGAGGACGCCTCAGATGAGCTGGAAATTACAATGGTGGACAAAAATTAAACAACACCCAAGAAATTTCACACACTTTTATGTGCGAAAAAATTTCGCGCCAATTCAGGAAACATTAGCCGAAAGTAGTGGAAAGACCAAATCACCGATACTTTCCGCCTGCTTCACCAGCCTTCATTTCCCCTTCATCAACTGAAAAACTGAGTGAAAAAAACAACGATAGCTGCGCGCAAATAAATTGGCACCAATTTCCCTTCGCACACACACTTCAGCAACTAATAATTGGACAGCATACAAACAAAGAAGACACTTTCCCCGCCAACAACACACACCCAACAGCATTAAAGAAAAGTGACAACGTAGAGAACACACAAAAACCACACAAGCAACACAGCTAAACGCACAAATGGAAACAGATGCAAACGCCAATAATTTTGGCGCGTAACAGTAACATGCACACAACAGCAACCAGCTACCACCACTACAACAAATACAACAATAAGTGACAATACAATTGGATTACACACAATAACACAAACTGCAAAGCAAATTACCAACAAGGATTCAGCCAAGCTGTTTCCGCTATCAGCTTTTTGACTCAATCTTTTTTTGTTACAAACTTTATTGAATGTATTTAGAGTGGAAGCCAGACGCTTAGTCTTTTCTATCAAAACTTTGTTTAGGTTTGAAGCCAATTGCTAAACCATTTCATAACAAAAGTATCTAACGATCGATTACCGAAATGAAAGTTTGAAGACACCGCTAAATCTTCTCATAACGGGAACAACAAAAACGATCGATAAGCTAGACATATGCGAAACAACTGATTGGCTGCAGCAGCCGGCCGATCAGCGAACGCCCTTTATCGAGGAAGAGAGAGTGAGCACAAAGAGATTTGGATTTGTAATTAAGACTAACAATAAGCTATTTATATTAAGCCACGCAGGGCTCCAAATTCAAACATTTTAACAACTCATCAATTAAAGTTCTTTGCGGTTGCTGCCAACACTAGCATCAACACAACGCCAATTCTACTCCACAAAGAAGTCTATTAACATCCCTCGCACAGGACTCAACCAAAAAGAGCAACTTGACAAAGTTAGCTACTACCAGAAACAAATTGGTACAAAGCTGGATGGGCAGAGTCCCGATTCTGCTTCCCTGTGAGCTGGGAAAAATTACAACAGAGCCTGGCTTAAACCACCAATACTTACCGCTCGCCACTAAAACGCAGATACGCTGATATTGACGAGCTCAATAATGAATTGCACCCCCTCCACCAATTAATGCCAATTCTGGTTTTCAAGAGTGGAGCTGCCATTCGGATGCACCAGTCGGCAAGCCGCACCGACTATGCTAAAAAAAATGGAGAAACAATAACAACAACAACATGATGTAGAGCAACAATTCCAACTGTAGCGCCAGCAACAACAGCAGCGAGAGCATGCAAACTTTCTACAGCAGAAGCATCAACAAACGCAAGACGTTTTGCAGCAAGCAATGCAATTAAAAGTGTATGCTCAAATAAGAATAAGCATCACCACCGACATCAATCATACACAAAATGTCGACGAATGCACACAGAAGCCGCCAGACCAGCATAAGTCGCTCTAGACATGGAAACAAATTATAGCCATAAAAAAGATGCCAACGATCTTCCGGCCTTCCGTCATTTCTATAATGCCTATCCTGGGCAAACTCGATAACTGCTCGGACGTAGGCAAATACATTAAAAGGTCTTGCGCAAACATTGAACTACACTTCCAAAGTGACGACATGAAGACATTTAAGGCCACCCAGACAATCCTGGCTGAAGACGAAGATTACACCACTCGACTTCATGTGATTGGCTGATTGAAAAACTAACGTGCTTGGGAGAATATACTTACCCTGAAACAACTGGACAGTTAATCAGTCGAAGTTGAGAGAAAAGCGAAGCCTCGTGATACTGCCCAGTGTCACAGGGGCTAAGACTTTGGACACACAAAACAACTACTGTAAACGTCCCTTCATCTGCATGAAAAATGTGCTCGTGACCACCCATCCACTGAATGCACTAAACCCAGGCAAGAAGATCCAAAATGTGCGAACTGCGGAAACAAATACATAAGCTGCACAATCTTTAAGGCAGCTAGGTCCAGACTTCGGGCAAACAGAATTGCCCTGGAGGACTATCAAATCCAGCGGAAATGCGCTTTAATCCATCTCGCCAAAATCTGCAACCACCACGAACAAAGTTATCTGCCCTGCAAGCTGCAGATGACCTACCTCAATTACCACCTGCAAATAAAAACAAAGATACATACAGTGACGTCTTACGCGGAGAGTTAGGAGTTGTCAACGGGGAAAAAAAAGAGCAACAAACACTTACCTGACAAAGTAGCGCACTCTACAAAGAAAATGCGCAGTCCAATAAGACAATCAAGCGACGAACGGTGGACCTCCCCTCAGCAGCCGTAGTGCATCCATGAGCAGCATCTTCAACAATCACAAAAGATGCAACGAAATACGGCCATGTTATCACGCCTAGAAAACAAGATTGACGAATTAATAAATGTGCTAATACAATTCATAACAATACAAACCAAAAACAACAATGCCACAAACGAAGCTACACACATCCAGCAAAACCAAGAGGGCATTGCACATAACAACCAGGAAAAGTCGTGGGCAGATATGGACCATCTGTGACTTTTTCGCTGAAGACTATAACAAAAAAAAAGAAAAGTTAAGGAGAATTACAACTATACTTACCTGTATCACTGTATGGAAGTTCCCTTGGCGCTAAACATCCTTGTACGCTTAAAACTCTGCTCCCTGGTGCTGGCCAGTAAAATCAGAATTTACTGCTTACCTGGAAATAACAAGGAGAAATATTAATCAAATAAAAATAACACAATAATATAAAACATAAAATAAGAACTTCAACAAAGCCGCAAATAATTTATAACAAGAATAACTTTATAAATGTCATAAAACACAACAACTAAAATAAAACCAAATTCGTCAACTTATACAAAATTAAGCAAACAAAATATCAAAATAATAATACAAATAACAAGTCCAACTCACATAATAAACAAACAAGCCAAAACACATAACATTAGAATAAACAAATTAAACATATATTACAACACAACTCCCCACGGCATCAACCCAGGCTGCAACTCCCCAACGCCTCCACTGCCACATCAGTACCTGAAATAAATTGACAAAATTAAAACAAATGCCAAATACAATAATTTCACTGGTAACAATTTACCCGTCCAAATGAGTTCTTGAAGTATCCCCTCCAGAGCTTCCAGATAGAGCGTTCCAATCAAATTCTTAACTGTCATTCATGAAAAAAAAAATTCAAATAAAAGAATTAATAAAAATATGGAATATCAAATAAAATAATATTACAAAAACTACATCAATACCAATTTAAATAATCAAACAAACTAATCCGTATAATATAATAGCAAATAAAATTAGATATATAATATTACACAATAAAACAAAAACATATCCAATAACTCATACAAATTATGTAAACAAAATAACAAAATAATGATACAAATATCTCACAATATATAATAAACAAACAAACTAAAATACATAATGTAATACTAACCAAAATTAAACACATTAAAATAAATCCGCGCATTGATACGTGCACAACTCCCCATGGAGACAACATAGGCTGCAAATTTCAAGAGTGGAGCTGCCATTCGGATGCACCAGTAGGCAAGCCGCACGGACTATGCTAAAAAAAAATGGAGAAACAATAACAACAACATCATGATGTAGAGCAAAAATTCCAACTGTAATGCCAGCAACAACAGCAGCGAGAGCATGCAAACCTTCTACAGCAGAAGCAAGACGTTTTGCAGCAAGCAATGCAATTAAAAGTGTATGCTCAAATAAATCAACATAAACACTATGACCGGGAAGAGCAGAATAAGCATCACCACCGACATCAACATACACAAAATGACAACGAATGCTCACAGAAGCCGCCAGACCAGCATAATAAGACTCTCTAGACATGGAAACAAAGTATAGCCATAAAAAAGATGCCAACGATCTTCCTGCCTTCCGTCATTTCTATAATGCCTATCCTGGGCAAACTCGATAACTGCTCGGACGTAGGCAAATACGATACAAGGTCTTGCGCAAACAGTGAACCACACATCCAAAGTGACGACATGAAGACATTTAAGGCCACCCAGACAATCCTGGCTGAAGACGAAGATTACACCACTCGATTTCATGTGATTGGCTGATTGAAAAACTAAGGGGCTTGGCGGAATATACTTGCCCTGAAAGAACTGGACAATCAATCAGTCGAAGTTGAGAGAAAAGCGAAGCCTCGAGATACTGCACAGTGTCACAGGGGCTAAGAATTTGGACACACAAAGCAACTACTGTAAACGTCCCTTCATCTCCATTAAAATATGCTCGTGACCACCCATCCACTGAATGCACTAAACCCAGGCAAGAAGATCCAAAATGTGCGAACTGCGGAAACAAACACATAAGCTGCACAATCTTTTAAGGCAGCTAGGTCCAGACTTCGGGCAAACCGAATTGCCCTCCCCTCAGCAGCCGCAGCGCATCCATGAGCAGCATCTTCAATAATCACAAAAGATGCAACGAAATACGGCCATGTTATCACGCCTAGAAAACAAGATTGACGAATTACTAAATGTGCTAATACAATTCATAACAATACAAACCAAAAACAGCAATGCCACAAACGAAGCTACACACGTCCAGCAAAACCAAGAGGACATTGCACATAACAACCAGGAAAAGTCGTGGACAGATATGGACCATCTATGATTTTTTCTCTGAAGACTATAACAAAAAAAAAAAAAAAAATTAAAGAGAAAAAAGAGAAAAGGAAAATAACAAATCCAGAAATTACAACAATACTTACCTGTATCACTGTAAGGAAGTTCCCTTGGCGGTAAACATCCTTGTACGCTTAAAACTCTGCTCCCTGGTGTTGGCCAGTAAAATTAGAATTTACCGCTTACCTGGAAATAACAAGGAGAAATATTAATCAAATAAAAATAATACAATAATATAAAACATAAAATAAGAACTTCAACAAAACCGCAAATAACTGATAACAAAAGTAATATTATAAATATCATGAAACACAACAACTAAAAAAAAAAACCAAATTCGTCAACTTATACAAAATTAAGCAAACAAAATATCAAAATAATAATCCAAATAACAAGTCCAACTCACATAATAAACAAACAAACCAAAACACATAATATTAGAATAAACAAATTAAACATATATTACAACACAACTCCCCACGGCATCATCACAGGCTGCAACTCCCCAACGCCTCCACTGCCACATCAGTACCTGAAATAAATTGACAAAATTAAAACAAATGCCAAATACAATAATAGCACTGGTAACAATTTACCCGTCCAAATGAGTTCTTGAAGTATCCCCTCCAGAGCTTCCAGATAGAGCGTTCAATCAAAATTCGTAACTGTCATTCATGAAAAAAAATTCAAATAAAAGAATTAATAAAAATATGTAATATCAAATAAAATAATATTACAAAAACTACATCAATACCTATTTACTAATCCGTATAATATAATAGAAAACAAAATTAGATATATAATATTACACAATAATAAAACAAAAACAAATCCAATAACTCATACAAATTATGTAAACAAAATAACAAAATAATGATACAAATAACAACAATAAATAATAAACAAACAAACTAAAATACATAATGTAATACTAACCAAAATTAAACAAATTAAAATAAATCCGCGCATTGATACGTGCACAACTCCCCATGGAGACAACATAGGCTGCAAATACAAAAAGAAAAAGGAAATCAAACTAGAATTGCAAATAACCACATTACTACAAATGACATTCCTGGACCACTGGAGTACCCAAAATTATGCTTCTATTATCTAGTGGAATAGAGTAACCTCCCCAATTGCCTCCACGGCCCCACCAGTACCTGGAATAAATTGACGAAATTAAAATAAATGCAATAAACGCTGCAAAAATAACTGATAACAAGGAACACCATAAAACACAACTAAACTAAAAACAAATTCAATAAATCGCTCAAAATAAGCAAACAAAATAACAAAATAGTAATACAAATAACAAAAGCAACTTATTTAATAAACAAACAAACTAAAATACATAATATAAAAATATACACATATGTGTATGTACATATGCAATTACTCAACAACATAAACAAAATAACGCTACTCACATGATCAATGGACATCCAATGTATTGCCCAATGACGTATGGCCAAATTTGAGCGGAAGAATTGTGAAATAGGAGAGTGCAACTTCGGCTGAAAAAGCTGAGTTTGATACGCGTGACGAAAAGGCATTAGCAAGTATACTGCTGGGTGTATAAGTGTCACAGATAAGTTTCATTAAGAACTGTGTTTCGGCAAAAGAAGATTTGGATAAGCTCGCCGATGTGTATCAGCCGCGTGGACCTGCCAAAAAAATTAGGTATTATAATAGTCCTTCCATCTGCTGTACATTGGTCCAGGTCCAAGCACCGAAGACAAAAAGAAAAGCAACGAAGAAGCCGACAACAGTGTGCAGAAATCGGTTGTGTTGCGTACAAAAAACAGACCAAGCAAAAAAGTGCATGAAAATAACGTTACTATGCATGCCAAAAAGTGTTATAGATGCGGACGTGAAGGTCATTTTATTGCTCAGTGCAAAGAAAGAATAAATTACAAAGGAAAAGAAAAAAAGCAACGACGCAAAATGATCGTTTGCTACACTCGCGAGTGTGCAGAGTAACAGTAAAGTGACAAAATCGATGTGGTGTCTGAACAGTAGCGCCACTGCTCACATGTGTTATGATAAATCGTGTTTTTTTTTACTTTAAAGAGCACAATAAAAAAATTCTTTTCGCCAACGGCATTGGTACTGTGTGAGTAAATTCGGAAAAATTTTGCATCGAATTAAAAAACGTTTTGTACGTTAGAATATTGCAAACAAATTTTATATCTGTTTCAAAAGCCGTGGCAAAAGGGTATAAAGTGCTGTTTGAGAGAGAGAGAGAGAGCCATAATAAAAGACACTCAAAATGTGACGATACTTTTGTGTATTTCTTTCTTAAAAGCGTTTAATGACTTTGTAGTGTAAAAAGCTAAAAGAAATCCGCAGCGATAACGGTCGTGAGTACATGAGTCGTGAATTCAATCAATTCTTATCGGAAAACGGCATAAAAAGAGAGCTGACGGTACCGTATACCCCGCAACAGAACGGCGTTGCAGAACGCGCAAATCGCACGCTAGTTGAGATGGCCAGGAGTATGCTAATATATTCTGGTGCGAAAGAGACCCTATGGGGAGAGACAACAAAGGCTGCTGCCTATTTGCGCAATAGGTCGGAGACAAAAACATTGATAGACAAGACGCCGTATGAGATGTGGACCGATAAAAAGCCAACCGTGTCACATTTAAGAATATTCGACTCAAAGGCGATTGCACTCAATAAATGGCACAAAAAGAAGTTCAGGCCAAATGGTAGCGATTATGTAATGATAGGTTATTTGTTAACATAAAAAGCGTATCGGCTGTATTGTCCAAAATCCGAAAATGTGATTGAAAGCAGAGAAGTTATATTCTTGAAAAAAGATTTTGTAGAATCTGTGAGGGACAATAGAGATATAGCGTTATTTGGTGAATGTGTGCCACCAAATCAGCAGGTAGAAAGCGGCAATGAAGAAATGCAGACAGAAACAGGTATTGAGTCAGACAATCAAATGAATGAAAGTACCGAGACCAAAGACTGTGCGCGAAGCAATGAAGTGGAGTCAGCCGAATTATGCGAGATTCGAGGACCAGATCGTCTACAAAAGTTAAGGACTGGTAAGCCGGGGGCCGTACCAGGAAGGTATTTAATACTGTTAATATGTTAAGAGCAGAGGATGTGCCAATCACCGCAAGTGCAGCTGATGCTATTAAATCAACAATGAGTGGAAAATGGTCAGCATTAATACTGAAGGAAATTCAAGCACTTGAAGCAAATAATACCTGGGAAATTGTAGATTTGCCAGAGGGTAAGAGAGCCATAGGATGTAAATGGGAAAACCGTTACGTGGCTACGTCGACGCGGATTGGGCAAATGATACTGATCATTGGAGCAGGAGGCGCGATTACGTGGGAGTCTAAGAAGCAAAGTCTGGAATCTTTGAGCAGTACTGAAGCCAAGTACATTGCATTATCAACTGCGGCGAGAGAGACGATGTATCTCCAAAAATTGTTACATGACATGGGATTTAAAGAAACTAAATCGGTCTTATTATATTGCGACAATCAAAGCGCACAATGTCTGATGTATTAACCAAGAATTTATAAAATAACAAACATGTTAAATGTATTAATGAAATGAATTGTTATTAATCTTGGTATTTAGTTAGGTATGTAATCATTGAGAGAGAGAGTGTTGAAATATGTTTGAATATCACAGCAACGATTAATACTAAAGTATTGCTATACCGATTAGTATCGAAGCTCAGGTCACACAAGAATTGTTTTCTTTCGTTCTGCTTTGTATTCTCCTAAGTTAAGTTGCTCTCAATTCTTCAACAAGTAAAGACCCACTCGCGCATAATAAAGATAATCCATAATTAGAAACTGCGTTTGACTCTTCATTTTGCCACGTTATTTAAAACAATTTATTAATAAAGTTAATAAACTTAAAAAAATAAAAAAAAAAACAAGTGGATATGACAGTGAACAAGAAGTGGACTCCGCTGCCACGATGACGCTGCTGTCCATTAAAGAAAAGTGACAACGTAAAGAACACACAGAAACCACACAAGCAACACAGCTAAACGCACAAATGGAAACAGATTCAAACGCCAATAATTTTGGCGCGTAACAGTAACATGCACACAACAACAACCAGCTACCACCACTACAACAAATACAACAATAAGTGACAATACAATTGGATTACACACAATAACAAAAACTGCAAAGCAAATTACCAACAAGGATTCAGCCAAGCTGTTTCCGCTATAAGCTTTTTGACTCAATCTTTTTTTGTTAAAAACTTTATTGAATGTATTTAGAGTGGAAGCCAGACGCTTAGTCTTTTCTATCAAAACTTTGTTTATTAAAGGTTTGAAGCCAATTGCTAAACCATTTCATAACAAAAGTATCTAACGATCGATTACCGAAATGAAAGTTTGAAGACACCGCTAAATCTTCTCATAACGGGAATAACAAAAACGATCGATGAGCTAGACCTATGCGAAACAACTGATTGGCTGCAGCAGCCGGCCGATCAGCGAACGCCCTTTATCGAGGAAGAGAGAGAGTGAGCACAAAGAGATTTGGATTTGTAATTAAGACTAACAATAAGCTATTTATATTAAGCCACGCGGGGCTTCAAATTCAAACATTTTAACAACTCATCAGTTAAAGTTCTTTGCGGTTGCTGCCAACACTAGCATCAACACAACGCCAATTATACTCCACAAAGAAGTCTATTAACATCCCTCGCACAGGACTCAACCAAAATGAGCAACTTGACAAAGTTAGCTACTACCAAAAACAAATTGGTACAAAGCTGGATGGGCAGAGTCCCGCTTCTTGCCTGGCTTAAACACCACCAATACTTACCGCTCGCCACTAAAACGCAGATACGCTGATATTGACGAGCTCAATAATGAATTGCACCCCCTCTAGCAATTAATGCCAATTCCGGTTTTCAAGAGTGGAGCTGCCATTCGGATGCACCAGTAGGCAAGCCGCACGGACTATGCTAAAAAAAATGGAGAAACAATAACAACAACATCATGATGTAGAGCAACAATTCCAACTGTAACGCCAGCAACAACAGCAGCGAGAGCATGCAAACCTTCTACAGCCGAAGCATCAACAGACGCAAGACGTTTTGCAGCAAGCAATGCAATTAAAAGTGTATGCTCAAATAAATCAACATAAGCACTATGCCCGGGAAGAGCAGAATAAGCATCACCACCGACATCAACATACACAAAATGACGACGAATGCTCACAGAAGCCGCCAGACCAGCATAAGACGCTCTAGACATGGAAACAAAGTATAGCCATAAAAAGGATGCCAACGATCTTCCTGCCTTCCGTCATTTCTATAATGCCTATCCTGCGCAAACTCGATAACTGCTCGGACGTAGGCAAATACGTTACAAGGTCTTGCGCAAACAGTGAAGTACACATCCAAAGTGACGACATGAACACATTCAAGGCCACCCAGACAATCCTGGCTGAAGACGAAGATTACACCGCTCGACTTCGTGTGATTAGCTGATTGAAAAACTAATGTGCTTGGGAGAATATACTTACCCTGAAACAACTGGACAGTTAATCAGTCGAAGTTGAGAGAACAGCGAAGCCTCGTGATACTGCACAGTGCCACAGGGGCTAAGAATTTGGACACACAAAGCAATTACTGTAAACGTCCCTTCATCTCCATCAAAAATATGCTCGTGACCACCCATCCACTGAATGCACTAAACCCAGGCAAGAAGATCCAAAATGTGCGAACTGCGGAAACAAACACATAAGCTGCACAATCTTTAAGGCAGCTAGGTCCAGACTTCGGGCAAACAGAATTGCCCTGGAGGACTATCAAATCCAGCGGAAATGCGCTTTAATCCATCTCGCCAAAATCTGCATCCACCACGAACAAAGTTATCAGCCCTACAAGCTGCAGATGACCTATCTCAATTACCACCTGCAAATAAAAACAAAGATAAATACAGTGACGTCTTACGTGGATAGTTAGGAGTTGCAGGCGTAAGAAACCCAGCCGATGATGATCTGGCCACGCTCCAACACAAACTACAACTCCAACAATAAACCCTGCCCCAAAGGCGCAAACAACACTCAACGGGAAAAAAAAAACAGCAACAAACACTTACCTGACAAAGTGGCGCACTCTACAAAGAAAATGCCCAGTCCAATAAGACAATCAATCGACGAACAGTGGACCTCCCCTCAGCAGCTGCAGTGCATCCATGAGCAGCATCTTCAACAATCACAAAAGATGCAGCGAAATACGGCCATGTTATCACCCCTAGAAAACAAGATTGACGAATTACTAAATGTGCTAATACAATTCATAACAATACAAACCATAAACAGCAATGCCACAAACGAAGCTACACACGTCCAGCAAAACCAAGAGGACATTGCACATAACAAGCAGGAAAAGTAGTGGACAGATATGGACCATCTATGATTTTTTCTCTGTAGACTATAACAAAAAAAAAAAAAAAAAATTAAAGAGAAAAAAGAGAAAAGGAAAATAACAAATTCAGAAATTACTACAATACTTACCTGTATCACTGCATGGAAGTTCTCTTGGCGGTAAACATCCTTGTACGTTTAAAACTCTGCTCCCTGGTGTTGGCCAGTAAAATCCGAATTTACTGGTTACCTGGAAATAACAAGGAGAAAAGATTAATCAAGTAAAAATAATACAATAATATAAAACATAAAATAAGAACTCCAACAAAACCGCAAATAACTGAAAACAAGAATAATTTTATGAATATCATAAAACACAACAACTAAAATAAAACCAAATTCGTCAACTTATACAAAATTAAGCGAATAAACTATCAAAATAATAAAACAAATAACAAGTCCAACTCACATAATAAATAAACAAGCCAAAACACATAATATTAGAATAAACAAATTAAACATATATTACAACACAACTCCCCACGGCATCAACACAGGCTGCAACTCCCCAACGCCTTCACTGCCACATCAGTACCTGAAATAAATTGACAAAATTAAAACAAATGCCAAATACAATAATTTCACTGGTAACAATTTACCCGTCCAAATGAGTTCTTGAAGTATCCCCTCCAGAGCTTCCAGATAGAGCGTTCCAATCAAATTCTTAACTGTCATTCATGAAAAAAAATTCAAATAAAAGAATTAATAAAAATATGGAATATCAAATAAAATAATATTACAAAAACTACATCAATACCTATTTAAATAATCAAACAAACTAATCCGTATAATATAATAGCAAACAAAATTAGATATACAATATTACACAATAATAAAACAAAAACAAATCCAACAACTCAATCAAATTATGTACACACAATAACAAAATAATGATACAAATATCAACAATAAATAATGAACAAACAAACTAAAATACATAATGTAATACTAAACATTATTAAACAAATTAAAATAAATCCACGCATTGATACGTGCACAACTCCCCATGGAGACAACATAGGCTGCAAATACAAAAAGAAAAAGGAAATCAAACTAGAATTGCAAATAACCACATTACTACAAATGACATTCCTGGACCACTGGAGTACCCAAAATTATGCTTCTATTATCTAGTGGAATAGAGTAACCTCCCCAATTGCCTCCGCGGTCACACCAGTACCTGGAATAAATTGACAAAATTAAAATAAATGCAATAAACACTACAAATAACTGATAACAAGGAACACCATAAAACACAACAACAAAACTAAAAACAAATTCAATAAATCGCTCAAAATAAGCAAACAAAATAACAAAATAGTAATACAAATAACAAAAGCAACTTATTTAATAAACAAACAAACTAAAACACATAATATAAAAATATACACATATGTGTATGTACATATGCAATTACTCTACAACATAAACAAAATAGCGCTACTCACATGATCAATGGACACTCAACGTATTGCCCAATGACGTATTGCCAAATTTGAGCGGAAGAATTGTGAAATAGGAGAGTGCAACTTCGGAAGAAAAAGCTGAGTTTGATACGCGTGACGAAAAGGCATTAGCAAGTATACTGCTGGGTGTATAAGTGTCACAGATAAGTTTCATTAAGAACTGTGTTTCGGCAAAAGAAGCTTGGGGTAAGCTCGCCGGTGTGTATCAGCCGCGTGGACCTGCCAAAAAAATTAGGTATTATAATATTCCTTCCATCTGCTGTACATTGGTCCAGGTCCAAGCATCTTTAGTTAGATGCTAAGCTTAAAAACAGCATCCGCAACCACCGCATCCACTGCAATACGCACTTCCACATCAAGGTCCACTCAACGATCCACAGGGCCAACCACAACCCAGAATCATATTGTGAAGATGTTCTTTTTGGGCCGGACCAATAAACATTTTGAATAATTTACTTTGGGGAAAATTTGGATGTTATTCCTTAGGGCTATGGCGTTAAACTGAAAATTGCTTCTGTTAAGGTTGTCAGAGAATTCGGTTGTGCAAAACTACATAAATGAGTTTTCCGATATAGTGGACAAGCTAAAGGAAATTGATATGGAAATTTCTGAAGACATTTTGACAATTTTGTTGTTGTCGGGACTTGGAAAAAGTTTTGAAAATTCTGTCATCGCGATCGAAACGCGAGAGCAGTTGCCATTATTATCTCACCTTAAAATTAAAATTATTGAAGAAGGCGAGAGACAAAAAAAAAGCAACGAAGAAGCCGACAACAGTGGGCAGAAATCGTTTGTTTTGCGTACGAAAACCAGACCAACCAAAAAAAGTGCATGAAAATAACGGTACTATGCATGCCAAAAAGTGTTATAGATGCGGACGTGAAGGTCATTTTATTGCTCAGTGCAAAGAAAGAATAAATGACAAAGGAAAAGAAAAAAAGCAACGACGCAAACGATCGTTTGCTATACTCGCGAGTGTGCAGAGTAACAGTAAAGTGACAAAATCGATGTGGTGTCTGAACAGTAGCGCCACTGCTCACATGTGTTGTGATAAATCGTGTATTTTTTTTACTTTAAAGAGCACAATAAAAAATTCTTTTCGCCGACGGCATTGGTACTGTGTGAGTAAATTCGGGAACATTTTGCATCGAATTAAAAAACGTTTTGTACGTTAGAGAATTGCAAACAAACTTTATATCTGTTTCAAATGCCGTGGCAAAAGGGTATAAAGTGGTGTTTGAGAGAGAGAGCCATAATAAAAGACACTCAAAATGTAACAATACTGCAGGCTCTAAGTGTAGTGACCTATTTACGATTGATGTGAAAATGGAAAAATGTATGTACTCAAATGCAAGTTGCAGTGAATTATGGAGATGGCATAATCATCTAGGCCATCTAAATATGGCAAGTTTAAAGAAAATGGCAAGTGATGAGATCGTACACGGTTTGAAATCGATCTAGAAAAACATAGACTTGAAAGGCGATGTGTGAGAAACTTCCGCGAAAAGCAAAATATGCGTTGGATCGTTTCCAAGGGCATCTGAGAGTCGCGCAAAAGAAGTGTTGAGTCTTGTGCATACAGACATATGTGGACCAATCAATACGACGTCTGCCGGAGGGGCACGATACTTTGCGACATTTATCGACGATTATTCGCCTTCTACTTTTGTGTATTTCTTGAAGTCGCGGGATCAAATACTAAAAGCGTTTAATGACTTTGTAGTGTAAAAAGCTAAAAGCAATCCGCAGCGATAACGGTCGTGAGTACGTGAGTCGTGAATTCAATCAATTCTTATCGGAAAACGGCATAAAAAGAGAGCTGACGGTACCGTTTACCTCGCAACAGAACGGCATCGCAGAACGCGCAAATCGCACGCTAGTTGAGATGGCCAGGAGTATGCTGATATATTCTGATGCGAAAGAGACCCTATGGGGAGAGACAACACAGGCTGCTGCCTATTTGCGCAATAGGTCGGAGACAAAAACATTGATAGACAAGACGCCATATGAGATGTGGACCGGTAAAAAGCCAACCGTGTCACATTTAAGAATATTCGACTCAAAGGCGACTGCACTCAATAAATGGCGCTAACAGGCCAAAGGGTAGCGATTATGTAATGATAGGTTATTCATTAACCTAAAAAGCGTATCGGCTGTATTGTCCAAAATCCGAAAAGGTGATTGAAAGCAGAGAAGTTATATTCTTGAAAAAAGATTTTGTAGAATCTGTGAGGGACAACAGAGATATAGCGTTATTTGGTGAATGTGTGCCACCAAATCAGCTATTAAATCAACAATGAGTGGAAAATGGTCAGCATTAATACAGAAGGAAATTCAAGCACTTGAAACAAATAATACCTGGGAAATTGTAGATTTGCCAGAGGGTAAGAGACCCATAGGATGTAAATGGGAAAACCGTTTCATGGCTACGTCGACGCTGATTGGGCAAATGATACTGCAGACTCCAAATCGTATAGTGGATTCGTCTTCATTGGAGCAGGAGGCGCGATTACGTGGGAGTCTAAGAAGCAAAGTCTGGAATCTTTGAGCAGTACTGAAGCCAAGTACATTGCATTATCAACTGCGGCGAGAGAGACGATGTATCTCAAAAAATTGTTACATGACATGGGATTTAAAGAAACTAAATCTGTCTTATTATATTGCGACAATCAAAGCGCACAATGTCTGATATATTAACCAAGAATTTATAAAAGAACAAACATGTGAAATGTATTAATGAAATGAATTGTTATTAATCTTGGTATTTAGTTAAGTATGTAATCATTGAGAGAGAGAGTGTTGAAATATGTTTGAATATCACAGCAACGATTAACACTTAAGTATTGCTATACCGATTAGTATCGAAGCTCTGGTCACACATGAATTGTTTTCTTTCTTTCTGCATTGTATTCTCCTAAGTTAAGTTGCTCTCAATTCTTCAACAAGTAAAGACCCACTCGCGCATAATAAAGATAATCCATAATTAGAAACTGCGTTTGACTCTTCATTTTGCCACGTTATTTACAACAATTTATTAATTAAGTTAATAAACTTGAAAAAATAAAAAAAAAAACAAATGGATATGACACTGAACAAGAAGTGGACTCCGCTGCCACGATGACGCTGCTGTCCACAACATTCTCAGAGCTGTCAACCTGTCCCTTTGGTGGAGCATCCATCAGCGATTCAATATTTGAACTCATGTTCAATTCGGAGGAGGACGCCACAGATGAGCTGGAAATTACAATGGTGGAAAAAAAATTAAACAACACCCAAGAAATTTCACACACTTTTATGTGCGAAAAAATTTCGCGCCAATTCAGGAAACATCAGCCGAAAGTAGTGGAAAGACCAAATCACCGATACTTTCCGCCTGCTTCATCAGCCTTCATTTCCCCTTCATCAACTGAAGCCGAACAGCAAGCAGCGATGAGTGAAAAAAACAACGATAGCTGCGCGCAAATAACAAACCGCGCATCTCAAACAGACAATGCTTGCATTCAAAAAATTGGCACCAATTTCCCATCGCACACACACTTCAGCAACTAATAATTGGACAGCATACACACAAAGAAGACACTTTCCCCGCCAACAAATCAGACCCAAAATCATTAAAGAAAAGTGACAACGTAAAGAACACACAAAAACCACACAAGCAATACAGCTAAACGCACAAATGGAAACAGATTCAAACGCCAATAATTTTGGCGCGTAACAGTAACATGCATACAACAACAACCAGCTACCACCACTACAACAAATACAACAATAAGTGACAATACAATTGGATTACACACAATAACACAAACTGCAAAGCAAATTACCAACAAGGACAATAAAACAACCGCCAATAATAATGATTCAGCCAAGCTGTTTCCGCTATCATCTTTTTGACTCAAACTTTTTTTGTTACAAACTTTATTGAATGTATTTAGACTAGAAGCCAGACGCTTGGTCTTTTCTATCAACACTTTGTTTATTAAAGGCTTGAAGCCTATTGCTAAACCATTTCATAACAAAAGTATCTAACAATCGATTACCGAAATGAAAGTTTGAAGCCACCGCCAAATCTCATCAATTAAAGTTCTTTGCTGTTGCTGCCAAAACACTCCCTCCGTTGAAAGACGGAATCTTTAACAGGCAGCAGGTACATCTTCTTGACAGCTTCTTGCTAGCTCGCCTTTCGTAGTCTTCAAATGAGCCACTTGCGCAGCGCCACCTTTGTTTGGAATTGCCGCAAGTTCTCTAAAGCGTGGTCAACTCGGCGGATTCTCATTCTTGTAGAGAACTAAGTCATCCACCTGAAGAGACCGAGTCGGAGACAAGACACTGCTCTTGCCAACGAAACCCAAAGAAATTATGTACGTGGATGACTCGCTGCAAATCATCAAAGGATGCAGTCCATCCTCGTTAGGTCCGGTTCCAGTAGTGTTGCAGGAGTCAGCCCTTCGAGATCGCCAGGATTTGCTGCAATTGGAACTAACGATGAAGAATTAAATGTGTCCGCAGTTTGGCAGACAAGTACTCACCACTTATCAAAAACGAGCACCGACTGGTCAACACAGCGGTAATGGTGATGCCTCGATGTGTTCACTGCCGCTCCCACAATCCGCCGAAGTGTTGGGAGCGGGTGATAGGGGGATGAAGCGGCAGTCGAAGACTTGGGGTGGTGGTTTCGCTGCCTCCACTAGCTCGTAGCTATCACACACTTCGTGTGAGCTGCTCGTATTCCGTTTCGGGCACCTCCTCCTCGGGCTGTTCCTGGAGCCGCTCAGCCTTCAACTCTAGCTTGACCAGACCTGCATCATCACCGAAAACAAAGCTTATCGGAACGATAGCGATATCGATCAATGTGGACTTGCGATTGCCACCGAAGACGGGTGCCTTGACGGTGCTGACGCCATCGCGTTCCACACTGTTCATGAAATTTCTCACTTTCTTACCAGTGACCTGGTCACCATTGGTCGAATACGTGTTGCCACCTGCACACTCTCCTCGGGGGTCTTCACCAGACGCGACATGCTCTTCAGCTCAATAGCTCAACCTTGGCCTCCGTCACGCCATCCTTAGTGATTTCTGGTTCGGATATGGGTGCCACTTCACCATCTCCAGCTCCAATTCCAGCATCAACATCTTCCTTGTCGGTCTCTATGATATGAAGTTCAGACACCAAACGCTTCTTATCATCAACTCTCAACCGATCAACTACCAACTTCATGTGTCGGAATGTGGACGATATGGACCGCAATTCACACTTTTCAAGCTGCCTTTTTAATCTGAACACCAATATCACAATCAGCCATTGAAAGCTTTGGTATAACTCACTACACATTTATTTATAGTCAAGCCGCTCCAGTTTCTCATGCTGAAGGATGAACGATTTTTCAGTTTTATTCACTACGTATAATTTTCCTTAAGCAGCACAGCATCAAACGAAATGATCTCAGATTCCGAACATGAAATATGAAAACTTTTTAGAGAATTATAAATATCTTCAACATTCCGCTTATAAAACGATATTTGCGCAGGCACACTATCTGCGGACGCGACGGTGCTTGAGTTCATATTTAAGCTTAACGAGCGCACAAAATTGCTGCCAATCGCTCACGCACTGCTGCTTATGTACACGACACGAGTTCACGAAAGTTCAAGCGAAGCAGAGACACACACTAAACGACGATTGAAAAGCGTATTTGTATTGCACTTGTCGTTATGTGTGTTTTATGCACCTTTGGCTGTTCAAATTAGACTTTTTTGCAAATTAGTTCACTAATGTTTTGATTGTTTGGGTTGTTGTTTATTAAACACAACGATACACGATCAAGTCGGGGTCACCAATTTTTAGGCTATCAGCTTTTGATAGCTTTATATTCCAATTAAAAGCAGGAAGTTATTTCCACGTTACGTTACGTTACAAACTTTTTTGAACGTAGTTAGACTAGAAGTCAAACGTTTAGTCTTTTCTATCAAAACTTTGTTTATTAAAGGTTTGAAGCCAATTGCTAAATCTTTTCATAACAAGAGTAACTAACGATCGATTACCGAAATGAAGGTTTGGAGCCACCGCTAAATCTTCTCACAACGAGAATAATTAAAACCGATCGATAAGCTAGACCTATGTGAAACAACTGATTAGCTACAGCAGCCGGCCGATCAACGAACGCCCTTTATCGAGAAAGAGAGAGTGAGCACAAAGAGATTTATATTTGTAATTAAGACTAACCCACGCAAGGCTCCAAATTCAAACATTTTAACAACTCATCAATTAAAGTTCTTTGCGGTTGCTGCCAACACTAGCATCAACACAACGCCAATTCTACTCCACAAAGAAGTCTATTAACATCCCTCGCGCAGGACTCAACCAAAATGAGCAACTTGACAAAGTTAGCTACTACCAAAAACAAATTGGTACAAAGCTGGATGGGCAGAGTCCCGCTTCTTGCCTGGCTTAAACACCACCAATACTTACCGCTCGCCACTAAAACGCAGATACGCTGATATTGACGAGCTCAATAATGAATTGCACCCCCTCCACCAATTAATGCCAATTCCGGTTTTCAAGAGTGGAGCTGCCATTCGGATTCACCAGTAGGCAAGCCGCACAGACTATGCTAGAAAAAATGGAGAAACAATAACAACAACATCATGATGTAGAGCAACAATTCCAACTGTAATGCCAGCAACAACAGCAGCGAGAGCATGCAAACCTTCCACAGCAGAAGCATCAACAAACGCAAGACGTTTTGCAGCAAGCAATGCAATTAAAAGTGTATGCTCAAATAAATCAACATAAACACTATGACCGGGAAGAGCAGAATAAGCATCACCACCGACATCAATCATACACAAAATGACGACGAATGCACACAGAAGCCGCCAGACCAGCATAAGACGCTCTAGACATGGAAACAAAGTATAGCCATAAAAAGGATGCCAACGATCTTCCTGCCTTCCGTCATTTCTATAATGCCTATCCTGCACAAACTCGATAACTGCTCGGACGTAGGCAAATACGTTACAAGGTCTTGCGCAAACAGTGAGGTACACATCCAAAGTGACGACATGAACACATTCAAGGCCACCCAGACAATCCTGGCTGAAGACGAAGATTACACCGCTCGACTTCGTGTGATTAGCTGATTGAAAAACTAATGTGCTTGGGAGAATATACTTACCCTGAAACAACTGGACAGTTAATCAGTCGAAGTTGAGAGAACAGCGAAGCCTCGTGATACTGCACAGTGTCACAGGGGCTAAGAATTTGGACACACAAAGCAATTACTGTAAACGTCCCTTCATCTCCATTAAAAATATGCTCGTGACCACCCATCCACTGAATGCACTAAACCCAGGCAAGAAGATCCAAAATGTGCGAACTGCGGAAACAAACACATAAGCTGCACAATCTTTAAGGCAGCTAGGTCCAGACTTCGGGCAAACAGAATTGCCCTGGAGGACTATCAAATCCAGCGGAAATGCGCTTTAATCCATCTCGCCAAAATCTGCAACCACCACGAACAAAGTTATCTGCCCTACAAGCTGCAGATGACCTATCTCAATTACCACCTGCAAATAAAAACAAAGATGCATACAGTGACGTCTTACGCGGAGAGTTAGAAGTTGCAGGTGTAAGAAACCCAGCCGAAAATCATCTGGCCACGCTTCAACACAAACTACAACTCCAACAATAAACCCTGGCCCAAAGGCGCAAACAACACTCAGCGGGAAAAAACAGCAACAAACACTTACCTGACAAAGTGGCACACTCTACAAAGAAAATGCGCAGTCCAATAAGACAATCAAGCGACGAACGGTGGACCTCCCCTCAGCAGCCGCAGCGCATCCATGAGCAGCATCTTCAACAATCACAAAAGATGCAGCGAAATACGGCCATGTTATCACGCCTAGAAAACAAGATTGACGAATTACTAAATGTGCTAATACAATTCATAACAATACAAACCAAAAACAGCAATGCCACAAACGAAGCTACACACGTCCAGCAAAACCAAGAGGACATTGCACATAACAACCAGGAAAAGTCGTGGACAGATATGGACCATCTATGATTTTTTCTCTGTAGACTATAACAAAAAAAAAAAAAAATTAAAGAGAAAAAAGAGAAAAGGAAAATAACAAATCCAGAAATTACTACAATACTTACCTGTATCACTGTAAGGAAGTTCCCTTGGCGGTAAACATCCTTGTACGCTTAAAACTCTGCTCCCTGGTGTTGGCCAGTAAAATCCGAATGTACTGCTTACCTGGAAATAACAAGGAGAAAAGATTAATCAAATAAAAATAATACAATAATATAAAACATAAAATAAGAACTTCAACTAAACCGCAAATAACTGATAACAAGAATAATATTATAAATATCATGAAACACAAAAACTAAAATAAAACCAAATTCGTCAACTTATACAAAATTAAGCAAACAAAATATCAAAATAATAATGCAAATAACAAGTCCAACTCACATAATAAACAAACAAGCCAAACACATAATAGTAGAATAAATAAATTAAACATATATTACAACACAACTCCCCACGGCATCATCACAGTCTGCAACTCCCCAACGCCTCCACTGCCACATCAGTACCTGAAATAAATTGACAAAATTAAAACAAATGCCAAATACAATAATAGCACTAGTAACAATTTACCCGTCCAAATGAGTTCTTGAAGTATCCCCTCCAGAGCTTCCAGATAGAGTGTTCCATCCAAATTCGTAACTGTCATTCATGAAAAAAAAAAAATGCAAATAAAAGAATTAATAAAAATATGGAATATCAAATAAAATAATATTACAAAAACTACATCAATACCTATTTACTAATCCGTATAATATAATAGCAAACAAAATTAGATATATAATATTACACAATAATAAAACAAAAACAAATCCAATAACTCATACAAATTATGTAAACAAAATAACAAAATAATGATACAAATAACAACAATAAATAATAAACAAACTAAAATACATAATGTAATACTAACCAAAATTAAACACATTAAAATAAATCCGCGCATTGATACGTGCACAACTCCCCATGGAGACAACATAGGCTGCAAATACAAAAAGAATAAGGAAATCAAACTAGAATTAATGTATTTATAAAATAGTTGCAAATAACTACATTACTACAAATGACATTCCTGGACCACTGGAGTACCCAAACTTATGCTTCTATTATCTAGTGGAATAGAGTAACTTCCCCAATTGCCTCCACGGCCAAACCAGTACCTGGAATAAATTGACAAAATTAAAATAAATGCAATAAACACTACAAATAACTGATAACAAGGAACACCATAAAACACAACAACAAAACTAAAACAAATTCAATAAATCGCTCAAAATAAGCAAACAAAATAACAAAACCAACTTATTTAATAAACAACCAAACTAAAACACATAATATAAAAATATATACATATGTGTATGTACATATTCAATTACTCAACAACATAAACAAAATAACGCTACTCACATGATCAATGGACACCCAACGTATTGCCCACATCCAGTGAAACCGCCGTGATGCCCTTCAGCTACAGCACCTGAAAATAAAGGAGAAAGCAATTTACGCTACTTATTTGATCAGTCGGTGGGCTCAGAACCAACTTCCAGACTTATCCAGTAGGAAGTAATTGTCCAACGCCGTTCAACTGCCCTCCAAGTACCTGCTATTTACTCACTTTGTCAGTTCTGGCGGTCACAGACTGTTACAATGTATCGAAAATACTAGAAATAGTTTACATCTTCAGTATTAATTACGACTTCCAATTTGTTAGTGCCGATAGTATTTTAATCAATATGTAAATTTGTATTGTTGTAATTTAAATTTGAATAAGTTGCCCTATGAGTAATAAGGCAAATTAAATTAAGTAGACGTCGTAAACGCTGATGAGCGAGTATTACTATTAAAAAAAAAAAAGTGTTGCTATTAAAAAAAACAGAAAAAGGCAATTATTTATGTTGAAATATGTTTGAATATCACAGCAACGATTAATACTTAAGTATCGCTATACTGATTATTATCGAAGCTCTGGTCACACATGAATTGTTTTCTTTCTTTCTGCATTCTATTAAGTTAAGTTGCTCTCAATTCTTCAACAAGTAAAGACCCACTCGCGCATATTAAAAATTATCTATAATTAGAAACTGCGTTTGACTCTGCATTTTGCCACGTTATTTACAACAATTTATTAATAAAGTTAATAAAGTTAATAAACTTAAAAAATAAAAAAAAAGCAAATGGATATGACACTGAACAAGAAGTGGACTCCGCTGGCACGATGACGCTGCTGTCCACAACATTCTCAGAGCTGTCAACCTGATCCTTTGGTGGAGCATCCATCAGCGATTCAATATTTGAATCCATGTTCAACTCGGAGGAGGACGCCACAGATGAGCTGGAAATTACAATGGTGGACAAAAATTAAACAACACCCAAGAAATTTCGCACACTTTTATGTGCGAAAAAATTTTGCGCTAATTCAGGAAACATCAGCCGAAAGCGAATGAAAGAGACAACAACACACTCCCACCCAAAATCATTAAAGAAAAGTGACAACGTAAAGAACACACAAGCAACACAGCTAAACGCACAAATAGAAACAGATTCAAACCAATAATTTTGGCGCGTAACAGTAAAATGCACACAACAACAACCAGCTACCACCACTACAACAAATACAACAATAAGTGACAATACAATTGGATTACACGCAATAACACAAACTACAAAGCAAATTACCAACAAGGATAATAAAACAACCGCCAATAATAATGATTCAGCCAAGCTGTTTCCGCTATCAGCTTTTTGACTCAAACTTTTTTTGTTACAAATTTTATTGAATGTATTTAGACTAGAAGCCAGACGCGTAGTCTTTTCTATCAACACGTTGTTTATTAAAGGCTTGAAGCCTATTGCTAAACCATTTCATAACAAAATTATCTAACGATCGATTACCGAAATGAAAGTTTGAAGCCACCGCTAAATCTTCTCATAATGAGAATAATTAAAAACGATCGATAAGCTAGACCTATGCGAAACAACTGATTGGCTGCAGCAGCCGGCCGATCAGCGAACGCCCTTTATCGAGGAAGAGAGAGTGAGCACAAAGAGATTTGGATTTGTAATTAAGACTAACAATAAGCTATTTATATTAAGCCACGCAGGGCTCCAAATTCAAACATTTTAACAACTCATCAATTAAAGTTCTTTGCGGTTGCTGCCAACACTAGCACCAACACAAGGCCAATTCTACTGCACAAAGAAGTCTATTAACATCCCTCGCACAGGACTCAACCAAAAAGAGCAACTTGACAAAGTTACCTACTACCAATAACAAATTGGTACAAAGCCGGATGGGCAGAGTCCCGCTTCTGCTTCCCTGTGAGCTGGGGAAAATGACAACAGAGCCTGGCTTAAACCCCACCAATACTTACCGCTCGCCACTAAAACGCAGATACGCTGATATTGACGAGCTCAATAATGAATTGCACCCCCTCCAGCAATTAATGCCAATTCCGGTTTTCAAGAGTGGAGCTGCCATTCGGATGCACCAGTAGGCAAGCCGCACGGACTATGCTAAAAAAAATGGAGAAACAATAACAACAACATCATGATGTAGAGCAACAATTCCAACTGTAACGCCAGCAACAACAGCAGCGAGAGCATGCAAACCTTCTACAGCAGAAGCATCAACAAACGCAAGACGTTTTGCAGCAAGCAATGCAATTAAAAGTGTATGCTCAAATAAATCAACATAAACACTATGACCGGGAAGAGCAGAATAAGCATCACCACCGACATCAACATACACAAAATGACGACGAATGCTCACAGAAGCCGCCAGACCAGCATAAGACTCTCTAGACAGGGTAACAAAGTCAAAGCCATAAAAAAGATGCCAACGATCTTCCTGCCTTCCGTCATTTCTATAATGCCTATCCTGTGCAAACTCGATAAGTGCTCGGACGTAGACAAATACGTTACAAGGTCTTGCGCAAACAGTGAACTACACTTCCAAAGTGACGACATGAACACATTTAAGGCAGACAATCCTGGCTGTAGAAGAAGATTACACCACTCGACTTCCTGTGATTGGTTGATTGAAAAACTAAGGGGCTTGGGGGAATATACTTGCCCTGAAACAACTGGACAATCAATCAGTCGAAGTTGACAAAAAAGCGAAGCCTCGTGATACTGCACAGTGTCACAGGGGCTAAGAATTTGGACACATAAAGCAATTACTGTAAACGTCCCTCCATCTGCATAAAAAATATGTTCGTGACCACCCATCCACTGAATGCACTAAACCCAGGCAAGAAGATCCAAAATGTGCGAACTGCGGAAACAAACACATTAGCTGCACAATCTTTAAAGCAGATAGGTCCAGACTTCGGGGAAACAGAATTGCCCTGGAGGACTATCAAATCCAGCGGAAATGCGCTTTAATCCATCTCGCCAAAATCTGCAACCACCACTAACAAAGTTATCTGCCCTACAAGCTGCAGATGACCTACCTCAATTACCACCTGCAAATAAAAACAAAAATACATACAGTGACATACATACGGAGTTAGGAGTTGCAGGCGTAAGAAACCCAGCCGAAGATCATCTGGCCACGCTCCAACACAAACTACAACTCCAACAATAAACCCTGGCCCAAAGGCGCAAACAACACTCAACGGGGAACAAAAACAGCAACAAACACTTACCTGACAAAGTGGCGCACTCTACAAAGAAAATGCCAGTCCAATAAGACAATCAAGCGACGAACGGTGGACCTCCCCTCAGCAGCCGCTGCGCATTCATGAGCAGAATCTTCAACAATCACATAAGATGCGGCGATATACGGCCATGTTATCACGCCTAGAAAACAAGATTGACGAATTACTAAATGTGCTAATACAATTCATAACAATACAAAGCAAGAACAGCAATGCCACAAACGAAGCTACACACGTCCAGCAAAACCAAGAGGACATTGCACATAACAACCAGGAAAAGTCGTGGACAGATATGGACCATCTGTGACTTTTTCGCTGAAGACTATAACAAAAAAAAAAAAAGGTTAAGGAAAAAAAAGAGAAAAGGAAAATAGCAAATCCAGGAATTACTACAATACTTACCTGTATCACTGTATGGAAGTTCCCTTGGTGGTAAACATCCTTGTACGCTTAAAACTCTGCTCCCTGGTGTTGGCCAGTAAAATCCGAATTTACTGCTTACCTGGAAATAACAAGGAGAAAAGATTAATCAAATAAAAATAATACAATAATATAAAACATAAAATAAGAACTCCAACAAAACCGCAAATAACTGAAAACAAGAATAATTTTATGAATATCATAAAACACAACAACTAAAATAAAACCAAATTCGTCAACTTATACAAAATTAAGCGAACAAACTATCAAAATAATAATACAAATAACAAGTCCAACTCACATAATAAATAAACAAGCCAAAACACATAATATTAGAATAAACAAATTAAACATATATTACAACACAACTCCCCACGGCATCAACACAGGCTGCAACTCCCCAACGCCTCCACTGCCACATCAGTACCTGAAATAAATTGACAAAATTAAAACAAATGCCAAATACAATAATTTCACTGGTAACAATTTACCCGTCCAAATGAGTTCTTGAAGTATCCCCTCCAGAGCTTCCAGATAGAGCGTTCCATCCAAATTCTAAACTGTCATTCATGAAAAAAAATTCAAATAAAAGAATTAATAAAAATATGGAATATCAAATAAAATAATATTACAAAAACTACATCAATACCAATTTAAATAATCAAACAAACTAATACGTATAATATAATAGGAAACAAAATTAGATATATAATATTACACAATAATAAAACAAAAACAAATCCATATCTCATACAAATTATGTAAACAAAATAACAAAATAATGATACAAATAACAACAATAAATAATAAACAATCCAACTAAAATACATAATGTAATACTAGAGAAAATAAATCCACACGTTGATACGTGCACAACTCCCCATGGAGACAACACAGGCTGCAAATACAAAAAGAAAAAGGATATCAAACTTATAAAATAGTTACAGATACACACATTACTACAAATGACATTCCTGGACCACTGGAGTACCCAACATTTTGCTTCTATTATCTAGTGGAATTGAGTAACCTCCCCAATTGCCTCCACGGCCACACCAGTACCTGGAATAAATTGACAGAATTAAAATAAATGCAAAAGAAAATAGTGGCACTGACAATACAACACAAAACATAAAATAACTACGACAACAACACTACAAATAACTGATAGCAAGGAACACCATAAAACACAACAACAAAACTAAAAACAAATTCAATAACTCGCTCAAAATAAGCAAACAAAATTAGAAAATAGTAATACAAATAACAAAACCAACTTATATAATAAACAAACAAACTAAAACACATAATATAAAAATACACACATATCTGTATGTACATATGCAATTACTCAACAATATAAACAAAATAACGCTACTCACCTGATCAATGGACTCCCAACGTATTACCCACATCCAGTGAAACAGCTACAGCACCTGAGAAAGCAATTACGCTACTTATTTGATCCGACGGTGAGTTCAGAACCAACTTCCAGACATATCCAGTAAGAAGTAATTGTCCAACGGCGTTCAACTGCCCTCCAAGTACCTGCTATTTACTCAATTTGGCAGTTCTGGCTGTCACAGACTGTTACAATGTAACTAAAATACTGTAAAAAGTTTACATCTTAAGTATTTAATTACGACTTCAAATTTGTCAGTCTCGTCAGCTTTCCAATCAATATGTAAATTTTTATTGTTGTAATTTAAATTTGAATAAGTTGCATTATGGTTAATAGGGCGAATTAAATTAAGTGGACGTCAGTGTAAAAGCTGATGAGTGAGTGTTGCTATTAAAAAAAAAGTGTTGCTTTTAAAAAATATAAAAACGCAATTATTTATGTTGAAATATGTTTGAATATCACAATAAAGATTAATACTTAAGTATCGCTATACTAATTAGTATCGAAGCTCTGGTCACACGTGAATTGTTTTCTTTCTTTCTGCATTGTATTCTCCTAAGTTAAGTTGCTCTCAATTCTTCAACAAGTAAAGACCCACTCGCGCATAATAAAGATAATCCATAATAAGAAACTCCGTTTGACTCTTTATTTTGCCACGTTATTTACAACAGGTTATGGTTATTTTTGTTATTTTTAATTGCTGTGTGCTATAATAATAATATAATAAAAATGAGTGGACAAGGATTATATGCCATCGATAAGTTGGATGGCGAAAACTATGCGGTGTGGTCGATGCATATGAAAATGTGCTGGTTCATCATGACTTATGGCCAAATTTGAGCGGAAGAATTGTGAAATAGGAGAGTGCAACTTCGGCGAAAAAAGCTGAGTTTGATACGCGTAACGAAAAGGCATTAGCAAGTATACTGCTGGGTGTAAAAGTGTCACAGATAAGTTTCATTAAGAACTGTGTTTTGGCAAACGAAGCTTGGAATAAGCTCGCCGGTGTGTATCAGCCGCGTGGACCTGCCAAAAAAATTACGTTGTTTCGAAAATTGCTTCGGTTAAGGTTGTCAGAGAGTTCGGCTGTGCAAAACTACATAAATGAGTTTTCCGATATAGTGGACAAGCTCAAGGAAATTGATATGGAAATTTCTGAAGACATTTTGACAATTTTGTTGCTGTCGGGACTTGGAAAAAGTTTTGAAAATTCTGTCGTCGCGATCGAATCGCGAGAGTAGTTGCCATTATTATCTGACCTTAAAATTAAAATTATTGAAGAAGGCGAGAGACAAAAAATAAGCAACGAAGAAGCCGACAACAGTGGGCAGAAATCGATTGTGTCGCGTACAAAAAACAGACCAAGCAAAAAAGTGCATGAAAATAACGGTACTATGCATGCCAAAAAGTGTTATTGATGCGGACGTGAAGGTCATTTTATTGCCAGTGCAAAGAAAGATTAAATGACAAAGGAAAAGAAAAAAAGCAACGACGCAAAATGATCGTTTGCTACACTCGCGAGTGTGCAGAGTAACAGTAAAGTGACAAAATCGATGTGGTGTCTGGACAGTGGCGCCACTGCTCACATGTGTTGTGATAAATCGTCTTTTTTTTTACTTTAAGCACACATACTTTACTTTAAGAGCACAATGAAAAAATTATTCTTGCCGACGGTATTGATACTGTGTGTGTAAATTCGGGAAAATTTTGCATCGAATTAAAAAACGTTTTGTACGGTAGAGAATTGCAAACAAACTTTATATCTGTTTCAAAAGCCGTGGCAAAGGGATATAAAGTGGTGTTTGAGAGAGAGAGAGAGAGAGATCCATAATAAAAGACTCTCAAAATGTGACAATACTGCAGGCTACTAAGTGTAGTGACCTATTTACGATTGATGTGAAAATGGAAAAATTTATGTACTCAAATGCAAGTTGCTGTGAATTATGGAAATGGCATAATCATCTAGGCCATCTGAATATGGCAAGTTTAAAGAAAATCGCAAGTGATGAGATCGTACACGGTTTGAAATCGATCTAGAAAAACATAGACTTGAAAGGCGATGTGTGCGAAACTTCCGCGAAAAGCAAAATATGCATTGGATCGTTTCCAAGGGCGTCTGAGAGTCGCGCAAAAGAAGTGTTTAGTCTTGTGCATACAGCCATATGTGGACCAATCAATACGACGTCTGCCGGAGGGGCACGGTACTTTGCAACATTTATCGACGATTATTCGCCTTCTACTTTTGTGTATTTCTTGAAGTCGCGGGATCAATTACTAAAAGTGTTTAAAGACTTTGTAGTATAAAAAGCTAAAAGCAATCCGAAGCGATAACGGTCGTGAGTACGTGAGTCGTGAATTCAATCAATTCTTATCGGAAAACGGCATAAAAAGAGAGCTGACGGTACCGTATACCCGCAACAGAACGGCGTCGCAGAACGCGAAAATCGCATGGTAGTTGAGAAAGAGACCCTATGGGGAGAGACAATACAGACTGCTGCCTATTTGCGCAATAGGTCGGAGACAAAAACATTGATAGACAAGACGCCCTATGAGATGTGGACCGGTAAAAAGCCAACCGTGTCACATTTAAGAATATTCGGCTCGAAGGCGATTGCACTCAATAAATGGCACAAAAAGAAGTTCAGGCCAAAGGGTAGCGAGTATGTAATGATAGGTTATTCGTTAACCTAAAAAGCATATCGGCTGTATTGTCCAAAATCCGAAAAGGTGATTGAAAGCAGAGAAGTTATATTCTTGAAAAAATATTTTGTAGAATCTGTGAGGGACAACAGAGATATAGCGTTATTTGGTGAATGTGCGCCACCAAATCAGCAGGCTCAAACAGCCAGTGTAGAATGCGGCAATGAAGAAATGCAGGCAGAAACAGGTATTGAGCCAGACAATCAAATGAATGAAAGTAACGAGACCGAAGACTGTGCGCGAAGCAATGAAGTGGAGTCACCCGAATTATGTGAAGTTCGAGGACCAGGTCGTCCACAAAAGTTATGGACTGGTAAGCCGGGGGGCCGTACCATTGAATAGCGTATTTCTATTGCACTTGTCGTTATGTGTATTTTATGTACCTTTCGCTGTTCAAATTAGAACACTGTTCACTAATGTGTTTATTGTTTGGGTTGTTGCTTATTAAACACAACTATACACGATCAAGTCGGGGTCACCAACTTTTAGGCTATCAGCTTTTGATAGCCTTATTTTCCAATTAATAACAGGAAGTTATTTCCACGTTACGTTGCGTTACAAACTTTCTTGAACGGTAGTTAGACTAGAAGTCAAACGGTTAGTCTTTTATATCAAAACTTTGTTTATTAAAGGTTTGAAGCCAATTGCCAAATCTTTTCATAACAAGAGTAACTAACGATCTAAATCTTCTCACAACGAGAATAACTAAAAATGATCGATAAGCTAGACCTATGCGAAACAACTGATTAGCTGCAGCAGCCGGCCGATCAGCGAACGCCCTTTATCGAGAAAGAGAGAGTGCTGCACAAAGAGATTTGGATTTGTAATTCAACCATTTTAACAACTCATCAATTAAAGTTCTTTGCGGTCGCTGCCAACACTTGCATCAGCACAATGTCAATTCTACTCCACAAAGAAGTCTATTAACATCCCTCGCACAGGATTCAATTTAACAAATTCAGCTACTACCAAAAACAAATTGGTACAAAGCTGGATGGGCAGAGTTCCGCTGCTGCTTGCCTGTGAGCTAGGGAAAATGACAACAGAGCCTGGCTTAAACCCCACCAATACTTACCGCTCGCCACTAAAACGGAGATGGGCTGATATTGACGACCTCAATAATGAATTTCACCCTCTCAAGCAATTAATGCCAATTCCGGTTTTCAATAGTGGAGTTGCCAGTTGGCACGCCGCACTGAACCAAGAACATCATTATGTAGAGCAACAATTCCAACTGCAAAGCCAGCAGCAACAGCAGCTAGAACATGCAAACCTGCTACAGCAGAAGCATCAACAAACGTAAGACGTTTTGCTGCAAGCAATGCAATTAAAAGTGTATGCTCAAATAAATCAACATAAACACTATGACCGGGAACAGCAGAATATGCATCACCACCGACATCAACATATACGAAATGACGACGAATGCTCACAAAAGCCGCCAGACCAGCATAAGACTCTCTAGACATGGAAACAAAGTATAGCCATAAAAAAACGATCTACTTGCCTTCCGTCACTTCTATAATGCCTATTCTGGGCAAACTCGATAACTGCCGGACGTAGGTAAATACGTTACAAGGTCTTCCACAAACAATGAACTACGCATTCAAAGTGACGACAAGAAGACATTTAAGGCAATCCAGACTATCCTGGCTGTAGATGAAGATTACACCATTCGACTTCATGTGATTGGCTGATTGAAAAACTAAGGGGTGGGGGGAATATACATACATACCCTGAAACAACTGGACAATCAATCACTCGAAGTTGAGAGAAAAGCGAAGCCTCGTGATCCTGCACAGTGTCACATATGCCAAGAATTTGGACACACAAAAAAAACTACTGTAGACGTCTCTTCGTCTGCATGAAATATGCTGGATACCACCCATCCACTGCATGCACTAAACCCAGGCAAGAAGATCCAAAATGTGTGAACTGCGGAAACAAACACGTAAGCTGCACAATCTTTAAGGCAGATAGGTCAAGACTTCGGGCAAACAGAATTGCCCTTGATGAATATCAAATCCAGAGAAAATGCGCTTTAATCCACCTCGCCAAAATCTCCAGCCACCGCGGGCAAAGTTATCTGCCATACTCCCAACGTATTACCCACATCCAGTGAAACCGCCATGACGCCCTTCAGCTACAGCATCTGAAAATAAAGGAGAAAGCAATTTACGCTACTTATTTGATCCGACGGTGAGTTCAGAACCAACTTCCAGACATATCCAGTAAGAAGTAATTGTCCAACGGCGTTCAACTGCCCTCCAAGTACCTGCTACTTACTCAATTTGGCAGTCCTGGCTGTCACAGACTGTTACAATGTAACTAAAATACTGTAAAAAAGTTTACATCTTCAGTATTTAATTACGACTTCAAATTTGTTAGTGCCGTCAGCATTCCAATCAATATGTAAATTTTTATTGTTGTAATTTAAATTTGAATAAGTTGCATTATGGGTAATAAGGCGTATTAAATTAAGTGGACGTCAGTGTAAAAGCTGATGAGCGAGAGTTACTATTAAAAAAAAAAGTGTTGCTATTAAAAAAAAATAAAAACGCAATTATTTATGTTGAAATATGTTTTAATATCACAATAACGATTAATACTTAAGTATCGCTATACTGATCATTATCGAAGCTCTGGTCACAAATGAATTGTTTTCTTTCTTTCTGCATTCTATTCTCCTAAGTTAAGTTGCTCTCAATTCTTCAACAAGTAAAGACCCACTCGCGCATAATAAAGATAATCCATAATTAGAAACTGCGTTTGACTCTTCGTTTTGCCACGTTATTTACAACAGGTTATGTGCCCAGAGCCATGAATAGTACTGTTTGTTATATTTAATTGCTGATTATATGCCATCGATAAGTTGGATGGGAAAAACTATGCGGTGTGGTCGGTGCATATGAAAAGTGTGGTGGTGCATAATGACGTATGGCCAAATTTTAGCGGAAAAATTTGAAATAGGTGAGTGCAACTTCGGCTGAAAAAGCTGAGTTTGATACGCGTGACGAAAAGGCATTAGCAAGTATACTGCTGGGTGTATAAGTGTCACAGATAAGTTTCATTAAGAACTGTGTTTTGGCAAAAGAAGCTTGGGATAAGCTCGCCGGTGTGTATCAGCCGCATGAAAATAACGGTACTATGCATGCCAAAAAGTGTTATTGATGCGGACGTGAAGGTCATTTTATTGCTCAGTGCAAAGAAAGAATAAATGACAAAGGAAAAGAAAAAAAGCAACGACGCAAAACTATCGTTTGCTACACTCGCGAGTGTGCATAGTAACATTAAAGTGACAAAATCGATGTGGTGTCTGAACAGTGGCGCCACTGCTCACCTGTGTTGTGATAAATCGTCTTTTTTTTTTACTTTAAGCACACATACTTTACTTTAAGAGCACAATGAAACAATTATTCTCGCCGACGGCATTGGTACTGTGTGTGTAAATTCGGGAAAATTTTGCATCGAGAATTGTAAACAAACTTTATATCTGTTTCAAAAGCCGTGGCAAATGGGTATAAAGTGGTGTTTGAGAGAGAGAGAGAGAGAGAGAGCCATAATAAAAGACTCTCAAAATGTGACAATACTGCAGGCTACTAAGTGAGTGACCTATTTACGATTGATGTGAAAATGGAAAAATTTATGTACTCAAATGAAAGCTGCTGTGAATTATGGAAATGGCATAATCATCCAGGCCATCTGAATATGGCAGGTTTAAACAAAATGGCAAGTGATGAGATCGTACACGGTTAGAAATCGATCTAGAAAAACATAGACTTGAAAGGCGATGTGTGCGAAACTTACGCGAAAAGCAAAATATGCATTGGATCGTTTCCAAGGGCATCTGAGAGTCGCGCAAAAGAAGTGTTAAGTCTTGCGCATACAGCCATATGTGGACCAAACAATACGACGTCTGCCGGGGGGGCACGGTACTTTGCGACATTTATCGACGATTATTCGCCTTCTACTTTTGTGTATTTCTTGAAGTCGCGGGATCAAATACTAAAAGTGTTTAAAGACTTTGTAGTATAAAAAGCTAAAAGCAATCCGAAGCGATAACGGTCGTGAGTACGTGAGTCGTGAATTCAATAAATTCTTATCGGAAAACGGCATAAAAAGAGAGCTGACGGTACCGTATACCCGCAACAGAACGGCGTCGCAGAACGCGAAAATCGCATGGTAGTTGAGAAAGAGACCCTATGGGGAGAGACAATACAGACTGCTGCCTATTTGCGCAATAGGTCGGAGACAAAAACATTGATAGACAAGACGCCCTATGAGATGTGGACCGGTAAAAAGCCAACCGTGTCACATTTAAGAATATTCGGCTCGAAGGCGATTGCACTCAATAAATGGCACAAAAAGAAGTTCAGGGCAAAGGGTAGCGATTATGTAATGATAGGGTTATTCGCTAACCTAAAAAGCATATCGGCTGTATTGTCCAAAATCCGAAAAGGTGATTGAAAGCAGAGAAGTTATATTCTTGAAAAAAGATTTTGTAGAATCTGTGAGGGACAACAGAGATATAGCGTTATTTGGTGAATGTGCGCCACCAAATCAGCAGGCTCAAACAGCCAGTGTAGAAGGCGGCAATGAAGAAATGCAGGCAGAAACAGGTATTGAGCCAGACAATCAAATGAATGAAAGTAACGAGACCGAAGACTGTGCGCGAAGCAATGAAGTGGAGTCACCCGAATTATGTGAAGTTCGAGGACCAGGTCGTCCACAAAAGTTATGGACTGGTAAGCCGGGGGGCCGTACCATTGAATAGCGTATTTCTATTGCACTTGTCGTTATGTGTATTTTATGTACCTTTCGCTGTTCAAATTAGAACACTGTTCACTAATGTTTTTATTGTTTGGGTTGTTGCTTATTAAACACAACTATACACGATCAAGTCGGGGTCACCAACTTTTAGGCTATCAGCTTTTGATAGCCTTATTTTCCAATTAATAACAGGAAGTTATTTCCACGTTACGTTGCGTTACAAACTTTCTTGAACGGTAGTTAGACTAGAAGTCAAACGGTTAGTCTTTTATATCAAAACTTTGTTTATTAAAGGTTTGAAGCCAATTGCCAAATCTTTTCATAACAAGAGTAACTAACGATCTAAATCTTCTCACAACGAGAATAACTAAAAATGATCGATAAGCTAGACCTATGCGAAACAACTGATTAGCTGCAGCAGCCGGCCGATCAGCGAACGCCCTTTATCGAGAAAGAGAGAGTGCTGCACAAAGAGATTTGGATTTGTAATTCAACCATTTTAACAACTCATCAATTAAAGTTCTTTGCGGTCGCTGCCAACACTTGCATCAGCACAATGCCAATTCTACTCCACAAAGAAGTCTATTAACATCCCTCGCACAGGATTCAACCAAAATGAGCAATTTGACAAATTCAGCTACTACCAAAAATAAATTGGTACAAAGCTGGATGGGCAGAGTTCCGCTTCTGCTTGCCTGTGAGCTGGGGAAAATGACAACAGAGCCTGGCTTAAACCCCACCAATACTTACCGCTCACCACTAAAACGGAGATGGGCTGATATTGACGACCTCAATAATGAATTTCACCCTCTCAAGCAATTAATGCCAATTCCGGTTTTCAATAGTGGAGTTGCCAGTTGGCACGCCGCACTGAACCAAGAACATCATTATGTAGAGCAACCATTCCAACTGCAAAGCCAGCAGCAACAGCAGCTAGAACATGCAAACCTGCTACAGCAGAAGCATCAACAAACGTAAGACGTTTTGCTGCAAGCAATGCAATTAAAAGTGTATGCTCAAATAAATCAACATAAACACTATAACCGGGAACAGCAGAATATGCATCACCACCGACATCAACATATACGAAATGACGACGAATGCTCACAGAAGCCGCCAGACCAGCATAAGACTCTCTAGACATGGAAACAAAGTATAGCCATAAAAAAACGATCTACTTGCCTTCCGTCACTTCTATAATGCCTATCCTGGGCAAACTCAATAACTGCCCGGACGTAGGCAAATACGTGACAAGGTCCTCCACAAACAATGAACTACGCATTCAAAGTGACGACAAGAAGACATTTAAGGCAATCCAGACAATCCTGGCTGTAGATGAAGATTACACCATTCGACTTCATGTGATTGGCTGATTGATAAACTAAGAGGCTTGGGGTAATATACATACCCTGAAACAACTGGACAATCAATCAGTCGAAGTTGAGAGAAAAGCGAAGCCTCGTGATCCTGCACAGAGTCACAGGTGCCAAGAATTTGGACACACAAAAAAAAACTACTGTAGACGTCTCTTCGTCTGTATGAAATATGCTGGATACCACCCATCCACTGCATGCACTAAACCCAGGCAAGAAGATCCAAAATGTGTGAACTGTGGAAACAAACACGTAAGCTGCACAATCTTTAAGGCAGATAGGTCAAGACTTCGGGCAAACAGAATTGCCCTGGAGGAATATCAAATCCAGAGAAAATGCGCTTTAATCCACCTCGCCAAAATCTCCAGCGACCACGGGCAAAGTTATCTGCCGTACAAGCTGCAGATGACCTACCTCAATGACCTCCTGCAAATAACAAAAATACATACAGTGACGTCTTACGCGGAAAGTTAGGAGTTGCAGGTGTAAGAAACCCAGCCGAAAATCATCTGGCCACGCTTCAAAACTACAACTCCAACAACCAAACCTGGCCTAAAGACGCAAACAACAGTCAGCGGTCAACAAAAACTTACCTGACAAAGTAGCGCACTCTACAAAGAAAATGCGCAGTCCAATAAGACAATCAAGCGACGAACAGCGGACCTCCCCTCAGCAGCCGCAGCGCATCCATGAGCAGCATCTCCAACACTCACAAAAGATGCAGCAAAATACGGCCATGTTATCACGCCCTGAAAACAAGAATTATTAAATGGTGTAATACAATTCATAGCAATACAAACTAAAAACAACAATGCCACAAACGAAGCTCCATACGTCCAGCAAAACCAAGAGGAAATTGTACATAACCACCAGGAAGAGTCGTGGACAGATATAGACCATCTATGACTTCTTCGCTGACGACTATAACAAAAAAAAAAACAGAAAAATTAAAGAGAAAAAAGAGAAAAGGAAAATAACAAATCCACAATACTTACCTGCATCACTGTATGGAATTTCCCTTGGCGGTAAACATCCTTGTACACTTAAAACTCTGCTCCCTGGTGTTGGCCAGTAAAGTCAGAATTTACTGCTTACCTGGAATAGAAAAGATTAATCAAATAAAAAATAATACAATAATATAAAACATAAAATAAGAACTTCAACAATACCGCAAATAATATTATAAATATCATAAAACACAGCAACTAAAATAAAAACAAATTCAACAACTCATACAAAATTTAGCAAACAAAATAATAATACAAATAATAAGTCCAACTCACATAATAAACAAGCAAACCAAAACACATAATATTAGAATAAACAAATCAAACATATATTACAACACAACTCCCCACGGCATCAACACAGGCTGTAACTCCCCAACGCCTCCACTGCCACATCAGTACCTGAAATAAATTGACAAAATTAAGACAAATGCAAAATACAATAATAGCACTGTTAACAATTTACCCGTCCAAATGAGTACTTAAAGTATCCCCTCCAGAGCCTACAGATAGAGCGTTCCATACAAAATCTAAACTGTCATTCATGAAAAAAAATTCAAATAAAAGAATTAATAAAAATATGGAATATCAAATAAAATAAAATTACAAAAACTACATCAATGCCAATTTAAATAATCAAACAAACTAATCCGTATAATATAATAGCAAACAAAATTAGATATATAATATTACTCAATAATAAAACAAAAACAAATCCAATAACTCATACAAATTATGTAAATTAAATTACAAAATAATGATACAAATAACAACAATAAATAATAAACAATCCAACTAAAATACATAATGTAATACTAGAGAAAATAAATCCACACATTGATACGTGCACAACTCCCCATGGAGACAACACAGGCTGCAAATACAAAAAGAAAAAGGAAATCAAACTTATAAAATAGTTACAAATACACACATTACTGCAAATGACACTCCTGGACCACTGGAGTACCCAACATTTTGCTTCTATTATCTAGTGGAATTGAGTAACCTCCCCAATTGCCCCCACGGCCACACCAGTCCCTGGACTAAATTGACAAAATTAAAATAAATGCAAAAGAAAATAATGGCACTGAAAATACAATACAAAAAATAAAATAACTACGACAACAACACTACAAATAACTGATAACAAGGAACACCATAAAACACAACAACAAAACTAAAAACAAATTCAATAACTCGCTCAAAATAAGCTAACAAAATTACAAAATAGTTATACAAATAACAAAACCAACTTATATAATAAACAAACAAACTAAAACACATAATATAAAAATACACACATATCTGTATGTACATATGCAATTACTCAACAATATAAACAAAATAATGCTACTCACCTGATCAATGGACTCCCAACGCATTACCCACATCCAGTGAAACCGCCATGACGCCCTTCAGCTACAGCACCTGAAAATAAAGGAGAAAGCAATTTACGCTACTTATTTGATCCGACGGTGAGTTCAGAACCGACTTCCAGACATATCCAATAAGAAGTAATTGTCCAACGGCGTTCAACTGCCCTCCAAGTACCTGCTATTTACTCAATTTGGCAGTTCTGGCTGTCACAGACTGTTACAATGTAACTAAAATACTAGAAATAGTTTACATCGTCAGTATTTAATTACGACTTCAAATTTGTCAGTGCCGTCAGCATTCCAATCAATATGTAAATTTTTATTGTTGTAATTTAAATTTGAATAAGTTGTATGGGTAATAAGGCGAATTAAATTAAGTTGACGTCAGTGTAAAAGCTGATGAGCGAGAGTTACAATTAAAAAAAAAAAGTGTTGCTATTAAAAAAAATAAAAACGCAATTATTTATGTTGAAATATGTTTTAATATCACAATAACGATTAATACTTAAATAGCGCTATTCTGATCATTATCGAAGCTCTGGTCACAAATGAATTGTTTTCTTTCTTTCTGCATTCTATTCTCCTAAGTTAAGTTGCTCTCAATTCTTCAACAAGTAAAGACCCACTCGCGCATAATAAAGAAAATCCATAATTAGAAACTGCGTTTGGCTCTTCGATTTGCCACGTTATTTACAACAGGTTATGTGCCCAGGGCCATGAATAGTAGTGTTTCTTATATTTAATTGCTGTATGCTATAATAATAATATAATAAACATGAGTGGAGGAGGATTATATGCCATCGATAAGTTGGATGGGGAAAACTATGCTTTGTGGTCGGTGCATATGAAAAGTGTGATGGTGCATTATGACGTATGGCCAAATTTTAGCGGAAAAATTGTGAAATAGGTGGGTGCAACTTCGGCGGAAAAAGCTGAGTTTGATACGCGTGACGAATCGGCATTAGCAAGTATACTGCTGGGTGTATAAGTGTCACAGATAAGTTTCATTAAAAATTGTGTTTCGGCAAAACCAGCTCGCCGGCGTGTATCAGCCCCGTGGACCTGCCTGAAAAATTACGTTGTTTCGAAAATCCGGTTAAGCTTGTCAGAGAGTTCGGTTGTGCAAAACTACATAAATGAGTTTTCCGATGTAGTGGACAAACTAAAGGAAATTGATATGGAAATTTCTGAAGACATTTTGACAATTTTGTTGCTGTCGGGACTTGGAAAAAGTTTTGAAAATTCTGTGGTCTCGATTGAAGCGCGAGAACAGTTGCCATTATTATCTGATCTTAAAATTAAAATTATTGGAGAAGGCGAGAGACAAAAAATAAACAACGAAGAAGCCGACAACAGTAGGCAGAAATCGTTTGTGTCGCGTACAAAAAGCAGACCAAGCAAAAAAGTGCCTGAAAATAACGGTACTATGCATGCCAAAAAGTGTTATAGATGCGGACGTGAAGGTCATTTTATTGCTCAGTGCAAAGAAGGAATAAATGACAAAGGAAAAGAAAAAAAGCAACGACGCAAAACGATCGTTTGCTACACTCGCGAGTGTGCAGAGTAACAGTAAAGTGACAAAATCGATGTGGTGTCTGGACAGTGGCGCCACTGCTTACATGTGTTGTGATAAATCGTGTTTTTTTTACTTTAAAGAGCACAATGAAAGAATTGTTCACGCCTACGGCATTGGTACTGTGTGTGTAAATTCGGGAAAATTTTGCATCGAATTAAAAAACGTTTTGTACGTTAGAGAATTGCAAACAAACTTTATATCTTTTTCAAAAGCCTTGACAAAAGGGTAAAAGAAGTGTTAAGTCTTGTGCATACAGACATATGTGGACAAATCAATACGACGTCTGCCGGAGGGGCACGGTACTTTGCAACATTTATCGACGATTATTCGCGTTATACTTTTGTGTATTTCTTGAAGTCGCGGGATCAAATACTAAAAGTGTTTAAAGACTTTGTTGTGTAAAAAGCTAAAAGCAATCCGCAGCGATAACGGTCGTGAGTACGTGAGTCGTGAATTCAATCAATTCTTATCGGAAAACGGCATAAAACGAGAGCTGACGGTACCGCATACCCGCAACAGAACGGCGTCGCAGAACGCGCAAATCGCACGCTAGTTGAGATGGCCAGGAGTATGTTGATTTATTCTGGTGCGAAAGAGACCCTATGGGGAGAGACAATACAGATGCCAAGAATTTGGACACGCAGAAAAACTCATGTAGACGCCCCTTCATCTGCGTGAAATATGCTGGAGACCACTCATCTACTACATGCACTAAACCCAGGCAAGAAGATCAAAAATGTGCGAACTGCAGAAACAAACACATAAGCTAGGCCCAGACTTCGGGCAAACAGAATTGCCCTGGAGGACTGTCGAATCCAGCGGAAATGTGCTTTAATCCATCTCGCCAAAATCTGCAGCCACCACGGACAAAGTTATCTGCCATACAAGCTGCAGATGACCAACCTCAATGACCTCCTGCAAATAAAAACAAAGATACATGCAGTGACGTCTTACGCGGAGAGTTAGGAGTTGCAAGTGTAAGAAACCCGGCCGAAAATCATCTGGCCACGCTTCAACACAAACTACAACTCCAACAACAAAACCTGGCCCAAAGGCGCAAACAACAGTCAACGGGAAAAACCAGCAACAACAACTCACCTGACAAAGGAGCGCACTCTAGAAAGACAATGCGCAGTCCAATAAGACAATTAAGCGAGGAACGGCGGACCTCCCCTCAGCAGCCGCAGCGCATCCATGACCAGCATCTCCAACACTCACAAAAGATGCAGCAAAGTCGTAGGGAAATGGGGATTCTATGACAGGAAGTGGCTTATTGCTTTTGATTTTTAATTGCTTCATTATTGGAGTTAATTTATTGCTTTTGGGTGGGGGAGTGACAGGTGTGTAACCTTTTTTAGAAAAATGTGGGGTTTTGGATCACGTATGAGACATTTATGATCGAAGGGTATAGATTTATGGCTCACCCTTTTTTTTTATTGTGGGTTGAATGAGGTGGAGGATCGCTCAGCAGCACTTGTGTGTGCGTACGTGATTGTGGTTTTAAGGAGGATATTGTGTGCTAGGCGTGTAACCTGTAACCTGTGTGCTAGAATCAAGTGAAAGATCAGGTAGCAGCTGCCGCACTGTGCATGTACATGAATTGGGTTTTGAGGGTGGGTGCAATGATCAGTGGAAAGGTAATGCTCGCTTCTCTTTTCTCACTTTTTGTCAATGTGTAGAACTCATAGAACACCTCACACCTGAATATTTTCCCACACAATAATTAAAGTATTATTGGTGTAAACTGTTGTTAAGTACGTACTTCGCACGTACGTTTGCCACGTGATGGTACCTTCTTCGTGGTTTGGTTCTCTCCCTTTTTACACTGCACTCTGATTGAGTGACCCTCCTTATGATAATTTAACAATAATTTGAAATAATAGCCTACGTTCCTTTGTGCATCTGCGGACCTCATACTTGCTTGCTAGAATTAAAAATGTTTTAAATAAAAGAACTCTTTTTTCTAATTTTCATAATGTATTTTATTTGTTTATAAATAAAATGTTTACAAATGTGAAAATTTTGGTATTCTTATTGATATAGTTTAATGTTAAGAGGCGTGTACATTATGAGACTATATTATTATTATTATTATCCACTTTGCTTAACCTCTTTCTTAAATTAGTGTATTGAAATATAAGACGATCCAGTTTTCTTTTATATGATACAAAGTAGTGACAAGCACATGTATCAACTCCATCTCTGGCGTTATCCGAAGACCATGAGCACACTGTCAAGTGCTTTCCATATTTTGATTTAATTAGACGATAGTTTTCATACTCCAAGAAAAATACTCGCTATTCCTCCAACAATTTAGAATGTTCAGGGAAAATTACATCCTCAAACTTGAGGAAATCATCAATTTTCCTTAAATTTGTTTTAAATCCAAAATTCGAAATTAGACCCATTCTGTTGTGTATTCTCCAAAAGCAGAAATGCAACTGAAGAATTATTTTACTTTATTTATAAAGTGCCTATACTTGTGTAACTTTCTTTTGTAATACTTGTCTATACTGGTTTACATCTTTTTTTATTTCTTTTCCCATCTTTCTTGAAATTTCAAAGCATAAGCGAGTTAAATCAATTTCTGCTTCATGTCCATAAGATGCATCTAAATCTAAAAGTTGTACATCATATTTCGCCATTCTTGAACATTTGGGGATAATATAATTATTATATATATTACAAATTTGATTTTTAAGCAGTGTGTTCCAACATAAGAATGAAGTGAAAAATATCCCTAATCTTATGAAGGCTCTCCAAGATTCACTATCAAATTCGATTTTATTTCCATATTGATTTAAAATTAATATGCATTGCTTATCGGATTTTCTAATCTTAAAATGACACTTTATGCTCTCAATCTTCGGATTATCAATTATTGCATCAGGCATCAAGAAGTCAAACTGCTCAAGCCTTAGCTGGATATATTCCCTAAACGTCAGTAATTGAATCCATTCCTCTTTTCCAAATCCAATGAAATTACGTTTATGCTGCTGCATCCAAACCATAGGTGTAAATCGTCTCGTTGTTGAAAAGCCACACTTTAATTTTAATTGTAGGTTAACAAAATACTCGAAACCAAAAATGATTTCATGATCTTGAATTTTTCTTGAATTTCTTGATTTTCTTAGCTGAAGTGTGTCCATATCGATTGAAAAGTTGTCTCAAACTAACTTGTGAATTGAATTGTGGACGCTATTTAAAGTGAAGAGTCTTGACCATGCTTCTCAGTACATTATACACTTCAGACGCAAAATGATTAAAATAGACAGAAGTGTTCTTCTTGACTTTCAGTATATATTTGGAAACGATAGACAAATTTTTGTAAAGGAATTGGCCTTCATGCAAGCTGGATCAATCATGCCGAATTTCTTTCACTTCAAGCCTCCCTATGACATAAGAGAGCTGGATGAAATAACTAGGAAAACCATAAAAATAACTAAACAGTATGTCGATGGATTGGATTGGTGTGATGGCGACATTTCTTATTTAAGCCTTGGTGATATATTAAGTCCATTAAATAGTTTTGCTACAGTTATTGTACGAGGTAGAGCTAAGAAACAGTTTTTAAGTAAATATTTAACTTCAAAAATAGTTGATTTAGAATTAGATCAAAGTTTAAGACACTTTCAAAACTTTTTTACAAATTGTAGAATACATAAGAAAATAACAAACCAATGTGCTCTAAACAATTTATTTAAACTCTTTGTAATCTTAGAAAGCTCTAATTTTGAAATATTTGAAAATTAAAATTTGATTGTACCATTATGTTCCCAAATATAAACCAACTACAAAATCTATAAGATTATAAATATTGAGTTTTGCTTTATTCAATTTAGTTAATGGGTTTACATCATTCTTAAATTATAGATTATAATAAAATCGAATACAACTCGTGCGTTTCTTAGGGCACATACACCTTTATTTTGATGGGACCCACAATCGGAGTAAACATTTAATTGCATCGCATCTAATCGTGGGCATCCAAAGTCTTCAATGTTGATTACACACGTCTTTAAAAACTTTTCAAGAAACTTTTTCTTTGTATCTCCTTTTCATATTCTTGAGAAGCTTACGAAGATAGTTTCTGACTTCTAAGAAGCTATAATTTCCATCATTCCAACAGAGATTGTGCTGATTTCTAGTTAGCCATACTGCCGTTTTACGGGCCTTCTTCGTTAGTCTAAGAAAATCATATGGTGGTCTTATAAGGTAATGAATGTCATGGTAATAACCATTCTTAAAAACAAGAGCAATTTCTTTTAATATAAAATAGTCGCAATTTCCAAAAAATCCTTGAATGTCGACAACTACTTGATTCTCCATCGAATTGAATTAAACAATGCGCTGAACTAATTTTGTTAATGGTGAATACTCAACTAACCGATCATGCATAAGCAGACAATATACTTTAGTGTTTCTCACACTTGCACTCTCCAACTCGATGGAAACTCTGATATCGATCGGTCCTGTTTTAACAGATTCATTCTGATGTGTTAGATCTATAACAACAATCGGTGCTTTTTCCTTAAATTCCTTAGGTGTTAACAACGGCTCAGACTGCTTCATGTAGTAACTTGCTTGGAAATTTGCATACATATCATACAAAGTTGCAAATCGGTCACGATTAAAATTTATATTCATATCATCATAGGGATATGTTTCAGAGTTCAAGTACACTTTTAAGTTTCGCAAATGATTTTGAATCAATTTATTATCCAGTATAAAGGCTATTATAGCGAAACGGGGGCGTTCTCTATTAGCTGCAAGTTTTACATTCCACACATGATGAATACCTTCTGCTAGTGTTGGATTGAGATAACAATCCCAACTGCGGAATGCTAGTGGTAGTAAGCTTCCGCTTTTTGTTATATTTAACATTAGCAATTTCTTCTCATCACTGAGAGTAATATGTGGTACTTTCCATGTAATATTAGATATATTTAATTTATACTCAATACTTCCAATTTTACTATGATACACATCATCCATGTTTTTAGTCATGAGTAGTCTTAGTTCATGTTTACAATTTAGTAACACTTTGTTGTAGTCTTCACAAAATCCAAGCAGGTATTTTATAGGAATAGAGAAATTAAAATATCCATCATTTGCCACTTGTTTTTCGTTTCCATTAAACCAACCAGAATTCTCAAGCATGCGACTTTCGGGTTTATTCAAAGAAATATAGTTTTTTAAGGTTGTTGTAGTACCAACAAATCTAGTTCGATCAATTTCAATTCCATTCAACTCGTATCGAACCTCATCAAAAAGGTAACTAATGCAATTGTTTTTCAGTTCACCATCTACAGTAGACGCATTGTTAGCCAAAGATATCAAGCCCTCAATATTAATAAAACTTTCGCTCGGTAGAACATATAAGTCCTGATTCTGGATTGTGATTCTAACTTCATCATTACTCTTAAATGATTGAAGATAGGGAGATAGCTATGATATTCTTTTTTGGTTATGCTCTCATAGGGAATAGGGTTTCTCTCGAACAGTTAATAAATTAGTCATTGTTCTCTAATTTTAAAACCCAATGACCTTAAAAACAATTTGTTCTCTGGTGTGAGTGTTGTCCTTAACGACCTTCTTTCTTCTGCAGTATAACTCAAAGTGTTTGATAATGGAGGATAGCATACATATTTATTATAAATAATCATTTTCGTTGTCTTAAATGTAGGCGAAGTGTAACACTCTCATTACGTAAATTTACTAAATTTCCGTCCTGATCAACAATCCGTATTTTTAATGACTGTATCTCTCTCGTGTTCACTGGGAAATAAATAAGATTGTGTGGCTTCTCACTCATTTTATAGCCTGGGGGACATTTAAGGCAAACTCATGCAATACATGACTTGATTCTGCATTAACATATGATCCGCTTACAATATTACATTCTATTCTAATTGTATTTACTTTTAAAATATCAACAGGCTGGTCTGAGATGTGTATAGAATTCGGTGTTAGTACTTTTTTTATTAAACCCGAATAATTGACCAATGTTGATGTTCCTTAGTTGAAATCATCACTTGAAGCGTATTGTTGTTACTTTCGATGAGGGGGTGTTTTAATTTATTTGGTTCCTTTTCGTCCATTTTCTCAATAATAATATTTCTTATATCACTAAGCTCATATGATCCAACAGGTATCTCAAAAACATGTTCTCCAATATGAAATAAATTATTATCGTGATCAACATTTGGAATTGAGTTATACATACATGTGGAAATCGATGAGTGCACACTCATAATTTCCATTCAATTCAATGGGTGGGTGATAGCTTGCCAGTAAAATTGAGCTGTTGCCCGTTAATGTAAGAGTTGTTGTCATTTCGATCGATTAAGATTAGTTCACTTAATAGTGAGATTTGTTGACATTATATTTCAAATTCTAATAAAGTCAGCGAATCCACGTCTATAGCGTCCATTTTCTAGAGGATCATCTTTACATATAAGTACAAAACCATATTTTTCCTTCCAACAAAATTGACAAATATTCTTAAATTCATCAAATTTCATATCTACGCCTACATGATCTTGGTGCACATGTTTCATATTTAGTTCATCTTGCTTGAACATTATTATTAGATTTGCATTATCACGAATAAGATGTTTAGGGATGCGTGTATACGTCTGACATAAATAAAACGCATCAATGTTATTATGTCTTCCCATACAAAAGTATGCACGAATATTATTTTGTTTTTCACAAGCAACATCATCAAAAATCATTATAGAGTTCTTTTTGGCTTTACTTGGTGCTAGAACACTTTCATTTTCTGAAAATGTAAAATATCCCATCCCTTTTATTGGGTTCAGTAGTGTTTTCAAGTATTCATATTTTGGTTGATGTAAAGACTTTGAATATAAATAAATATTTTCAAATTTTAGCCCATTTGGGCTTTCAATCAAACTGATCATTACATTTGTTTTCCCACAATTAGAAGGTCCAACAATTAGGGCTCTAATTGAATTGGGCAATAATCTGCTGTGTCTAACTTGTTTGTCTTCTCCATTTTTAAAATCGATATTCCTCACTTCTATATTCGTTTTTTGTTTTATTAATCTCATATCAGATACACGTCTCTCAGCAGATCGTTACTCTCTTGCAAGTCTTTGAAGAATAAACATCAATTAAAATGGTAGTACGCTTTTATAAATCAACTAGTAGCAAATCACTGCTCTATCGAGGTAGAGGTCTTATTGATAAAATAATCAACTCCCTCCCAATTGAGCTACATATACCTGGTTATCAGTTCTGTGGCCCAGGAACTAAGCTAGAAAGTCGTTTGGAAAGAGGCGAAAAGGGAATAAATGCATTAGATGCTGCTTGCAGGGAGCACGACATAGCATATGCTAATAATAAAGATTTGAGAAATCGGCACATAGCTGATTCAAATTTGACTGAAAGAGCGTGGGAGCGTGTAAAGGCCTCTGATAGTACTCCTGGGGAAATAGCCGCTGCTTATTTTGTAACCAACATAATGAAAGCAAAGAAAAAATTTGGTATGGGACTCAAACAAAGAGAATATAAAAAGCCATGTGAGAAAAAGAAAAAATTTATGAATGCCGTAAGAGTGGCTACCAGAGTATTGAAGAAGGAGAAGCCTTATGATATTCAATCTGCGATAAAAATCGCTAAAAAAGCAATAAACAAGACTTTTGGGCGAAAGAAAAATGAAGTAATAATTCCTCGAATTATTAGTGTTCCTAAAGTTGGTGGCTTCTTGCCGCTTATACCCATTATAACAGCACTCGGAGCATTGGGTGGACTTGCCTCTGGTGGTGCAGCTATTGCAAAGAGTATTAATAGTGCTAAAAATGCAAAGAAAGAATTGGAAGAGAATAAACGTCATAACAGAAAAATGGAAGCAATTGCTTTAGGCAATGGACTCTATCTAAGACCATATCAAAAGGGATATGGTATATCATCTGACTTTCCAAAAAACTTTTAATTCAGCTACCTAATAAACCGCTCTCAAAAATAGACATTGTGAATTTTGCTCACAAACATATCCCCTTTTTCAGAGGTGTATTTATGAGAGACTCATTACCAAAACGAGTACGGAAAAGAGAATGTGGTATTGTTAACTTAGACCTTTCAACTGGAGCTGGAACGCATTGAGTAGCTTACTACAAAGCAGATAAGCAAATCAGATATTTTGATAGTAATGAAATTTACCACCACCTTTAGAGCTTATTAGATATTTGGGAGAGAATATAAAATACAATTATAACCAAGTTCAACGATTCGGTTCTTTTAACTGTGGACACTTATGTTTAAGATTTCTATTACTGCAGCATAAAGCTGTTGATTGAAATCAACTTGTATTCAACTTTAAACAAATAAATGAATAAAAAATCAGATTATATTGTAATTTATTTTAGTATATAACAACTATATATAGTTATACTATCTTTAGTGTGATTAGAGTGTGTGTATTGTTTACATCGGAAACCATCTGAAAAACCGCATTAAACTGTGTTAAACCACATAAAAACCGTGATAAACCACACGATAAACTACATCAAACCGCTTGAAAACCAGAAACCACCTAAAAAAGGTGTTTTTCGGTTTAGATCTGGTGGTTTTTTAATTAAAAATGAATGAGCATATACTGAAAGAATTGACAAAAACAAGAAACGCTCTGAAAAGAAAATTTCAAAGCATTAAATTAGGTAGAGCCGCAAATGAATATCAATTAGAGGAAACGTTTAAGCCAATAACACAACCTCTTCACAAAATTGTTAGAGGGAATATAATAGCAAATCAGTTGATGAAAGTAAAAAAAGAAGATGAAGAAGGACAATTAAATCATAGGAATGAAATTAAAAAATTTAAGTAGTATTGATGAATATTATGATGCAGTGGAAAGAGGAATATCTGAGCTGCAAACACAAGATGTATCGTTAGCACCAAGCGAGGAGAGTTATAATAAAGCTAATACACTTAGTAATGAAGACTATAATCAAACGAATGAATTAACTGATGAGTTCTTTAATCTTAGTTTAAATGATTTAGAACGTCAGAAAAAGCTGGATAAAGCATTTGGACCTACTAAAAAAAGTGGACAAATTAGTTTGGGGAGTTCTAAAATATCTATTTACGACAAGAAAATTGAGCTGGAATCTGGTGAAAAATGGAATCTTACTCCTGGACTATATTCTTTGATTTACTTGAAAGATCCTAAAGATTATAATGAAACAGATTTGGATGTATATCAGAGAATCTTATCAAAAACCAATGCCCATAGAAAAAATCATCTACCTGATGGCCCGCTTAAGGGAAATCGTTCAAAAAAGTACACTGAAATAATAAAAAAACTTTTCTCAAAAAATGATGATCCAAGTGTAATGTCTACACCTCTAAATAAGAAATCTATGCATAAGGGTGGAAGTTTTATGACACTCAGTTCAACTAAGCCAAATTATGTATATTGGGATGATCCAAATGAGATCGTTGATAGACTTAAACTTTTAGGCTCACAGGCAGCTGGTAACACTAATCATAATAATGAAATCGTTTCGATAGTTGAAGAACTTCGTGAAGCAAAAATTATTTATTGAATAAATAAATAATACTGTGATTATCAATAATTTAGTATTATCAAAATGCCTCTTGACAAGTTTGGTCACTTCTTCTCAACTAGCAATGAAAAAGAAAGATCAAGTGTAAAAAAACAAATTGGTGGTGTTATACTTGATGTTGATCATAACATTATTTTTTCAAACAAACGTCTTAAGAATGTTGGTGAGCCCTTGGAAGATAATGATGCAGTTACTAAAGTCTTTTTAGAAAGAAAAGTAGAAGAAACAATGGAGAGCTTTCAAAAACTTTTAAAAGGAAAAGATCAGTCGGATCAGAATACAATAAGTGAAATATCATTTTCAATTCTTCATGAGATTAATAAAAATAGAATTGAGGTGGAAGAACTCTTGAAAAAATCAGAAAGTTCTTTACAAACGAATTTTAATTCGCAAATAGAGTCATTAAGAAGTTTATTTAACGGTGAAAATCAAAATATAAATTTAAATATAGACTCTTTAAGATTCGATAATAAAATAGATAAATAATGTGTCTTGTGTGTGCTATGAGTTATAATCTTTAGGACCGTTAACAAGTTCGGACATTCCTCAAATGAGCGGAATAAAGAGAAAAATAATTTCCACTTGGTGGAAGTCTATGCGGAAAATGGTCAAAGCATTGGTACTAAATACAAACTGTTTAAAAATGTTCTGCAGACAGCACTTTTCGAAAGGAAGCAGACATAGTTCTCGTTTATAAAAAAGAATAAAAAAAAAAAAAATAATATTAAAAAATAATAATAACGAAGATAAAGCTAAATATGAAGAAAAAAAAACTAAAAAGATAATCATGAGCAGGAGGAATTTAATAGAGGATATACATGCACCAGCTCGTAAAAATTTTAAACGCCGAAGAGTTATTATGAAGGGAATCGATGATCATTGGCAAGCAGACCTAGTAGTAGTAGAAATGCGACAATACTCATCAGCGAATAAAGGATATAAATTTCTATTGACAGTTATTGATACGTTTTCGAAATATGCATGGGGACAAGCATTGAAAACAAAATCTGCGAAAGAAGTTGAACGCGCATTCTCGGGTATACTTAAGGAGAATCGAATTCCAAAGAATTTACAGACCGATGATGGAAAAGAATTTTTTAATACAGACTTTAAGAGTTTGTGTAGAAAACATAACATCAATCATTACTCAACTTTTAGTGGTCTTAAGGCATCAATTGTTGAGCGTTTTAACAGAACGCTTAAGGAGATGATGTGGAGAGAGTTTAGTTATAATGGAACATATTGTTGGATTACAATTTATAAACAATTGATAAATGAGTACAATCGAAAAAATCATAGAACAATTCAAATGAGACCTGTTGATGTAAATTCGTCAAATGAGAACAAGTTGTTGAATACTGCCTACAATCATATAAAAATCTTCAATGGCAGTAAATTTCATGTTGGAGATTATGTGCGTATTAGCAAGCATAAACATACATTTGAAAAGGGGTATACACCGAACTGGACAACTGAAATTTTTAAAATAAATCGAATACAAAATACCAATCCAACTACATACATACTGGAAGACTATCAAGGTGCAGTTCTGAAAGGAGGTTTCTATAATGAAGAGTTGAGGAAAACAAGATTTCCAAACACTTACTTGATTGAAAAGATAATAAGGCGTCGAAATGATAGAGTTCTAGTTAAATGGCTTGGGTTCTCAAATGATCAGAACTCTTGGATAAATATTAATGAAGTTCTATAAAAAAAAAATCGTACGTGTGCGTACTATTAATAGATTAAAATTTCAAGAACAGTATTGATTTGTGATGAACCTGTCAGTAATTTCCTTTAAACCCTCGGACATGTGCATTAAGGTTTTCGGTAGTCAGTGTAGGGAATTTCGGATATAAAAGAGCGTCTTGAATACAAGTATCTCATTCAAAAAGATGTCGAGGAACATTCAGGAGCTGTTCAACTTCATGGATGACGATGAAAATTCACTAGATTTTCATTTGGGACAGCTGATGCCCTGGCCGATTCCAAGTAGAGAAGCAGCTAACGATGGGAATCCTCAATTCACATCAGAACTGAGTCAATCGGAATGGATTGAGCTTCTAGAAATTTCTCCCAGAGAGAAACGAAAAATTGATGAGGAGGAGGACGGTTCGATACACAAGAAGCAAAAGCTGGAAACCCTTGAAACCACCATCGATGTAACCGAGGAGGGGCAAACAATGGAGCCCACCTTCGCTGAGCTTCTTGCCGAGGAGCCCATTGCTGAGGAATGGGAAATAAGAAAAAGTTTATATGCTGATGATGATGTGCTTGAAAATTCGTCAGATTTTTTAAACTTTATTAAAAATATTTAATAATATATATACAAATTATCTTAATACTAAATTTAATCCATTGTATATCATGTATTCATTTCATTTAAATAAATAAAAAAAAACATTACAAAATACAATTTTCTTTGTTATTATTTCATTATCGAATTATATTCCACACAGACACACATATACACTTTATTTTCAGCTTCATGAATTCAAATAAAATGCATATATGTACAACCTAAAATCATGTGTTTATCTTCTTCTTCTTTTTTATCCAGGTTCACTGCATTTTTACATAGGCACACGCAGGTACACAAGCACACACTTATAACCCCAAGTCTTGTGTTTACCTTCTTCTCCTTTTTACAGGTACACTGCATTTCTAAATACAGGCACAAACAGATACACAAACACACACACACACACACATTTTCAAACATATATATATATTTCTTTTGGTATTTTCTTTTCATGTCAATTCCCATTTTCAGCTTGTATAAATTAAAATAAAAGAGACACATATACTTCTTTTTGGGTTAAAATATTCATTTATTTATTTTTTTTTTTTTTTTTCACTTAGTTTTACTAACATTTTTTGATTGTTTGCTTATTAATTAATTTATTATTATTATTTATTTATTTATTTATCTACTTTTTTTTTTTTTTCTTACTACTATGAATTAATTCTATAATGCCCCCATGCATATGTATTTATTCCATCTTCTTTTATTTTTCTCTTATCATCTCTAGAACTTAAAGTTGTTTTTGTTATTCTATGTGTATACAAATTGTGAATCTTAGATCTAAACATCAACATGTTATCACAAAATTTCGTTTTTTTCAAAAATACATTGCTTATAGCTATTTATAGTTAACTTATCTAACGCAGACTTTTTAACACCTTTTGACTTTTTTATGCATCCACCCCCCTCAAGAGACAATGAATACATTTTGGCTCTAAGACCAACAAACTCCAACATTCTTTTCCCACTGTTTTCATCTTTCATCATGCCTAGCACCTTCTTATTGCACCTTCTGATCCCATATTTTTTTTGCCAACTCTTCCGGATAGTCAGATGTATCAAATCTCATTTCTACATCTTCCGCAATATCTTTAAATAAATCTTTAGTCTCAATGGAATATATGAATGAGTCTGTATCCATATAATTCAATGAAACTTTCTCTTGATACTTTGGCTTCATGTAATCATAATGAAAATCATACATTTGCCATTTTGATAGTTCGAGAACTGTAAAACCTAAGTACATAGGCTTATCATACACGCTATGGAGACGATTCATTTGAATCGCATACATATCTTCAGAAAATTGGGCTGAACTATGGAAATTGGCCTTTGCAATGAGGGCACGAGCACCCAATCTATTGCGATTTGTGGTTTCCCACGATGTGACCAGTTTGATGTCTTTTCGTTTTTCTACATTTTCCATCGTTTTTCCATAAACATCATTATTTAATAATTTGAAAAAGTCTTTTTCAAAATTATTTTTTGCTAACGTTCTATGATATGTATTTAAGTCTATATATTTTTTAAGCCAGGGAGACTGTTTAAACTCCAAAATTTTGTGTATTTTTGTTAATTGTAAGCCATTTCTTAGACATTGCTGAAGATTTCTATAATGGATAGGATACTTTATTTTTGACCTAAGGTCAGCAACAAGTTTTTGAACTTTAGCCTCCGGAGTAGGCTTTTGGTTCGATGGGCAAAAAGGTAGATCATTATGGTAATCGTGAAGTGAGTCTGGATACAAAAGATCTACCTCAAGAATGTACCCAGACTCTGAATTATCTTTGATAGATGAAATATCAAATGCATTTAATTCTGCATCATTCATCCATCTAAAGCCTGAATATGGGAGATATTGGGACATTGCCCAACCATATAAATTATTGGCATCTAAATACATCAGGAATTCTGATGGCTTAGTGCTGTCATAACACTCCATATACATATGGTTGGCTTTTGAATAGCGCTTACAGCACTGAACTAATCCGCCACGAATACCATTTTGAATAAACCTATACATATTTATATCTGTTAATAATTCTAGTTCTATTTTTGTCGTCTTTAGCATTGCATCCCATGAGAGACCGGGTGTAGTATAATAGCGGGCGGGATCTAATGAATATATTTTCTTGCAAATTGCACGAAAATTTTGGAACACGTCCGACAGTAAAAGAACATCAGTCTTAAGATACAATTCCATGTAATCTTTAAGACTTTGACATCCAAAAACTGACCAGACTTTTTGTGCATGCAAATAGTCTTCGTGCGAACATTCTGTATTTGTTAAGCTGTTGAAGAATTTATCTCTGGGGGGAAGAGCTGACTCATCTAGTCTGCTCTTTGAGTCAATATACTCATAAGGAAATACCCCCTTCCTACGTATTAGATGAGATTCATCATCTAATGGGAAAAATGATTTCACGTTATTGAAACTATCTATATCTAGATTGGAACTAAGTGCATCTAGACTTGATGCCATGAAGCGGAATGTGTCCAAGAATCTAATCTCAATGTTTTTGTCATGGGATGCAATATGAATATATTTTGAAAGTGAAATGTACAACTCCTTATTAAGGGGGAGTACTTTTATATCACCCTCAACTTTATTTAATTCCCTAACGAACAAATGAGAATCATATTTTGAAAAATTATGGAAAAATACAGGAACAAAAGGTGCAATTTGAAAATTAATATTGCAGACATTATGTGCTGCACCCCTATACAAGCCAGTTAAATGACAATGATCCCTAACTCGATCATTGCCTAAAGTATTTTCGCAGATGTGGCAAATGACTGCATTTCTAAAACTATTCTCATCATCTGCGGTCATACTTATGGGTTTAATGGTGCTTAAATAACAGGTAAAAATATCGCTTACATCTCTGATAAGAGACTTGATGAATTTTACACCTGCATCTTCACCAGTTTCTAAAACCAGATTATCTAACGCTGGGTTAAAAGCGCACTTTATATAATATGAATATGCTATTGGGATATGCTGAGAAGTTGCTACAACATTCTCACTCAGTTGTGAATTGAGGGGGGTTAGTATACACTCAAAATCTGCGTATACTACAAAAGGTACGTCTAAACTACGATTAAAATTCTTAAAATTAAGACTTGCTTTTTCCTCCGATGGGAGCGTAGACACAATCTTGCCACACTGTTGGCGGTGCTCCGCATGCATCCTTTCATTGTGCGAATAATTTAGACCCGTCCTGCAGAAGTATAGTTGCGCCTTGTGTGATGTAAGTTGACGTCTTACAAGTCTGAAAGTATATAAAAACAAATATATATGTTTTAAAAATATTGCTTTTTAGTAGAGAATGTTTATTTAAATATTACCTTGACAAGTTTTTGATCCATACGAAATGTCCGCGCTCCTCAGTCTCCAGCAACATTAGGCTTATGTGGAATTTCTTCTCCACCTCCGTCACAAATAGTGGTCCGTTCACTGTATTTGTCTGCTCATCGAAACCAAAAACATTGATGCTAATGCTTGGGTTTTGAGCTTCAAATATTTTTATTTGGTCCAACGGTAGTGGAAAATCCAAATTTGAAAAATTGAGCGTGAGCGCTTCATCAATTTTTATTAATTCTCTCTCAATCGCATCAACTTTATATGATGAGCACCGCGCAGGCTGGTTGCTTCCTGGTGCTTTCAGGGCTGATATTAATGCCAATTTAAAACAAAATGCATCAGCATTTTTAGCATTAATAATCGCTTTTTTGTTCCTCAACACTTTTGGTGTTTCAATAAAACTTGAAACTTTAAGTGGAGTATATTTATTAATATTTATCTCCAGTCTTATGATTTGGGACAATGTCCAACCACTGTCCTTCTCTTGGAATTCATCCATTTTCACACAAATTATTGACGAATGATTTTTAATGATCTCTCCTAGATCACTAGATGCTGTTATGACACTCATATTGGACTGATGAGATTTAATTGTCATCAGCAATTCATCATCAGCGAATTTTATGTACTCTGCAAAGAGTTCAATATTCATTTTGCAGGCTGTGTGCGTGGTCAATACATTTTTAATTAGCGGAAGAATTTCTTGAGCTGCTTCACTCAGAAACTCTGATGGTTCCACTAAATTTGTGTGCTTATTCTCAAATGAGAATGTCGAAATCCGATTTTTGAACCCGCTCGAAATTAGTTTCACCTGACTATTTATAGGTGTAAACACGAGCATCTTGTGGGAATTGGAACGAAGATGAGCGCTCCACTTTGATGATGCAATTGGTATATTGCATGCGGTGCAAACCCTGGCTTGACTTAATGCTCCACTACAGTTAAAATTGATGTTGTTGGTGGTGATGGAGTTGATGTTGTTGGTGGTGGTGATGGAGTTGGTGTTGTTGGTGGTGGTGATGGAGTTGATGATGGAGCTGGTGTTGGCGGTGGTGGTGATGCTGGAGGAGTTGGCGGTGGGATTGGTGATGATGTTGTTGTTGATGATGGAGTGGGTTGGATCGATGACCATGCTTGTCTTAGCCACATAAGTTGAATTATCGAAATAATTCGGACGGCTCTGTCCTTGAGCCGAGTTGTTCCGGGATACATAGTTAAATCCCTCGACGGCGTTCACGGAGTTGTTCTTCTTGTTGAACATTATAATTGTTTTTTTTTTTTTGTTTTTGTTTCAAGACACTTTGAAGGCACAACACACACGAGTTGACGATTGTAGAGTTCGAAAACTACTAAGGTTTTAGAAATCACAATCTAAAATATTAGGTATGAAGCCCGCAGGTGCACAAAGCAACGCAGGCTCAAATTATTGTTAAATTATCATAAGGAGGGTCACTCAATCAGAGTGCAGTGTAAAAAGGGAGAGAACCAAACCACGAAGAAGGTATCAGCACGTGGCAAACGTACGTGCGAAGTACGTACTTAACAACAGTTGACACCAATAATACTTTAATTATTGTGTGGGAAAATATTCAGGTGTGAGGTGTTCTATGAGTTCTACACATTGACAAAAAGTGAGAAAAGAGAAGCGAGCATTACCTTTCCACTGATCATTGCACCCACCCTCAAAACCCAATTCATGTACATGCACAGTGCGGCAGCTGCTACCTGATCTTTCACTTGATTCTAGCACACAGGTTACAGGTTACACGCCTAGCACACAATATCCTCCTTAAAACCACAATCACGTACGCACACACAAGTGCTGCTGAGCGATCCTCCACCTCATTCAACCCACAATAAAAAAAGGGTCAGCCATAAATCTATACCCTTCGATCATAAATGTCTCATACGTGATCCAAAACCCCACATTTTTCTAAAAAAGGTTACACACCTGTCACTCCCCCACCCAAAAGCAATAAATTAACTCCAATAATGAAGCAATTAAAAATCAAAAGCAATAAGCCACTTCTGTCATAGAATCCCCATTTCCCTACTACTCAGCAAAATACGACCATATTATCACGCCCTCAAAACAAGATTGTCGAATTACTAAATGTGCTAATACAATTCATAACAATACAAACCAAAAACAACAATGCCACAAACGAAGTTCCACACGTCCAGCAAAACCATGAGGAAATTGCACAAAACCACCAGGAAGAGTCGTGGACAGATATGGACGACTCCATCTATGACTTCTTCGCTGACGACTGTGATAAACAGATTGTTCCAAGACTCTAAAACATTGCCATTCAAGCCTACAATTGTAGCGAATTTCCCACGGCGGTAAAGGAAAGAGGAAAAAAAAAATGAATGAGAAAAAAGAGAAAAAGAAAATAACAAATCCTCAATTTACTACAATACTTATCTGCATCACTGTATGGAAGTTCCCTTGGCGGTAAACATCCTTGTACGCTTAAAACTCTGCTGCCTGGTGTTGGCCAGTAAAGTCAGAATTTACTGCTTACCTGGAAATAACAAGGAGAAAAGATTAATCAAATAAAAAATAATACAATAATATAAAACATAAAATAAGAAAATCAATAATACCGCTAATAACTGACAACAACAATAATATTATAAATATCATAACACACAACAACTAAAATAAAAACAAATTCGATAATTTATACAAAATTAAGCAAACAAAATAATAATACAAATAACAAGTCCAACTCACATAATAAACAAATAAACCAAAACACATAATATAATAATAAACAAATTAAACATATATTACAACACAACTCCCCAACGCCTCCACTGCCACAAAAAATGCAAAATACAATAATAGCACTGGTAAAAATTAACCCGTCCAAATGAGTACTTGAAGTATGCCCTCCAGAGCTTCCAGATAGAGCGTTCCATCCAAACTCTAAACTGTCATTCATGAACAAAATTCAAATAAAAGAATTAATAAAAATATGGAATATCAAATAAAATAATATTACAAAAACTATATCAATACTAATTTAAATAATCAAAGAAACTAATCCGTATAATATAATAGCAAACAATATTAGAAATATAATATTACACAATATTAAAACAAAAACAAATCCAATAACTCATACAAATTATGTAAAAAAAATAACAAAATAATGATACAAATAACAACAATAAATAATAAACAAACAAACTAAAATACATAATGCAATAACAAACAAAATTAAACGAATTAAAATAAATCCACACATTGATACGTGCACAACTCCCAATGGAGACAACACAGGCTGCAAATACAAAAAGAAAAGAAATGTAAAAGAAAGGAAATCAAACTACAATTAATGTATTTATAAAATAGTTGCAAATACACACATTACTACAAATAATATTACTGGACCACTGGAGTACCCAAAATTTTGCATCTATTATCTAGTGGAATAGAGTAACCTCCGCAATTGCCTCCACGGCCACACCAGTACCTGGAATAAATTGACAAAATTAAAATAAATGCAAAAGAAAATTATACCACTGACAATATAATACAAAACATAAAATAACTACGACAACAACACTACAAATAACTGATAACAAGGAACACCATAAAACACAACAAAACTAAAAACAAATTCAATAACTCGCTCAAAATGGGCAAACAAAATTACAAAATAATAATACAAATAACAAAACCAACTTATATAATAATCAAACAAACTAAAACACATAATATAAAAATACACACATATGTGTATGTACATATGCAATTACTCAACCACATAAACAAAATAACGCTACTCACCTGCTCAATGAACACCCAACGTATTGCCCAAATCCAGTGAACCCGCCATGACGCCCTTCAGCTACAGTACCTGAAAATAACGTAGAAAGCAATTTACGCGACTTATTTGATCCGGCGATGAGTTCAGAAATAACTTCCAGACATATCCAATAAGAAGTAATTATCCAACGGCGATCAACTGCCCTCCAAGTACCTGCTATTTATTGGCAGTTCTGACGGTCACAGACTGTTACTATGTAACTAAAAGACTAGAAATAGTTTACATCGTCAGTATTTAATGACGACTTCCAATTTATTAGTGCGGATAGTATTCCAATCAATATGTAAATTTTTATTGTTGTAATTTAAATTTGAATAAGTTGCCCCACGGGTAATAAGGTGAATTAAATAAAGTGGGCGTCAGTGTAAAAGCTGATGAGTGAGTGTTGCTATTAAAAAAAAAGTGTTGCTTTTAAAAAATATAAAAACGCAATTATTTATGTTGAAATATGTTTGAATATCACAATAAAGATTAATACTTAAGTATCGCTATACTAATTAGTATTGAAGCTCTGGTCACACATGAATTGTTTTCTTTCTTTCTGCATTGTATTCTCCTAAGTTAAGTTGCTCTCAATTCTTCAACAAGTAAAGACCCACTCGCGCATAATAAAGATAATCCATAATTAGAAACTGCGTTTGACTCTTCATTTTGCCACGTTATTTACAACAATTTATTAATAAAGTTAATAAAATTAATAAACTTAAAAAAATTTAAAAAAACAGCAAATGGATACGACAGTGAACAAGAAGTGGACTCCGCTGCCACGATGACGTGCTGTCCACAACATTCTCAGAGCTGTCAACCTGACCCTTTGGTGGAGCATGCATCAGCGATTCAATATTTGAAGCCATGTTCAATTCGGAGGAGGACGCCACAGATGAGCTGGAAATTACAATGGTGGACAAAAATTAAACAACACCCAAGAAATTTGACACACTTTTATGTGCGAAAAAATGTTGCGCTAATTCAGGAAACATCAGCCGAAAGCAGTAGAAAGAGCAAAGCACAGCTTTTTCCCATTGCTTCATCAGCCTTCATTTCCCCTTCATCAACGGAAGCCAAACAGCAAGCAGCGATGAGTGAAAGAGACAACAATAGCTGCGCGCACAAACCACAAACCGGGCATCTCAAACAGACAATGCTTGCATTCAAAAAATTGGCACCAATTTCCCCTCACACACACTCTTTAGCAACTAATAATTGGGCACACGTAAAAAGCATACACACAAAGAAGACACTTTCCCCGTCAGCAATACACTCACACACAAACACATTAAAGACGAGTGAAAACATAAACAACACACATAAAACCACACATCAATACATTTAACGCACAAATGGAAACAGATTCAAACGCCAATAATTTTGGCGCGGAACAGTAACATGCAGACAACAACAACAACCCAGCTACCACCACTACAACAAATACAACAATAAGTGACAATACAATTGGATTACACACAATAACACAAACTACAAAGCAAATTACCAACAAGGATAATAAAACAACCGCCAATAATAATGATTCAGCTCAGCTGTTTCCGCTATCAGCTTTTTGATGCAAACTTTTTTTTTTACAAACTTTTGAATGTATTTAGACTAAAAGACAAACACGTAGTCTTATCTATCAACACTTTGTTTATTAAAGGTTTGAAGACAATTGCTAAACCATTTGAAGCCACCGCTAAGCCTTCTCACAACGAGAGTAACTAAAAATGATAGATCAGTTAGACCTATGCGAAACAACTGATTAGCTGCAGCAGCCGGCCGATCAGCGAACGCCCTTTATCGAGAAAGAGAGAGTGCTGCACAAAGAGAGCTATGTACCATGAGAGAGCTGCTAACGCTGGCTGCTGCAGCTCCAACTGCACTTAACATAATGCGGATATGTAATTAAGACTAACCATAAGCTATTTATATTAAGCCACGCAGGGCTCCAAATTCAAACATGTTAACAATTAATAATCAATTAAAGTTCTTTGCTGTTGCTGCCAAAATACTCCCTCCGTTGAAAGGAACACTTTCAACAGAATCTTTAACTGGCAGCAGGCACATCTTCTTGACAGCTTCTAGCTAGCCCGCCTTTCGTAGTCTTCAAATGAGCCACTTGCGCAACGCCACCTCTGGATAAGAGGCGGATTCTCATCCTTGTCGAGAACTAAGTCATCCACCTGAACATACCGAGTCGGAGACAAGACACTGCTCTTGCCAACGAGACCCAAAGAAATGATGTACGTGGATGACTCGCTGCAAATCATCGAGATCGCCAGGATTTTCTGCAATGGCAACTAACGATGATGAATTAAATGTGTCCACAGTCCACAATCCGCCGAAGTGTTGGGAGCGGGTGGTGAGGGCTGAAGCGTCAGTCGAAGACTTGGGGTGGTGGTTTCGCTGCCTCCACTGGCTCGTAGCTATCACACACTTCGTGTGGGCCTTTCTTCGAGGGCAGCTTGAGTCGATTTCAACTGCGCATTCTGTGCTGTTAGCTGCTCGTATTCCGTTTCGGCCACCTCCTCCTCGGGCTGTTCCTGGAGCCGCTCAGCCTTCAACTCTAGCTTGACCAGATCTGCATCATCACCGAACACAATGCTTATCGGGACGGGTGCCTCGATGACGTCATCGCGTTCCACACTGTTCAGGAAATTCCTCACTTTCTTACCAGTGACCTGGTCACCATTAGTCGAATTCGTGTTGCCACCTGCACACTCTCCTCGGGGGTCTTCACCAGACGCGACATGTTCTTCAGCTCAATAGCCTTGGCCTCCGTCACGCCATCCTTAGGGATTTCTGGTTCGGATGTGGGTGCCACTTCATTTATCCAGCTCCATTTCCAGCATCAACATCTTCCTTGTCGGTCTCTATGATATGAAGCTCAGACACCAAACGCTTCTTAGCATCAACTCTCAACCGATCAACTACCAACTTCATGTGTCGGAATGTGGACGATATGGACCGCAATTCACACTTTTCAAGCTGCCTTTTTAATGTGAACACCAATGTCACAACCAGCCGTTGAACGCTTTGGTATAACTCGCTACACATTTATTTATAGTCAAGCCGCCCCAGTTTCTCATGCTGAAGGATGAACGATTTTTCAATTTTATTCACTAAGTCTAATTTTCCTCAAGCAGCACATTATCAAACGAAATTATCTCAGATTCCGAATATGAAATATGAAAACTTTTTAGAGAATTATAAATATCATCAACATTCCGCTTATAAAACGATATTTGCGCAGGCACACTATCTGTTGACGCGACGGTGCTTGAGTTCAACGCGCGCACAAAATTGCTCCCAATCGAAACGAGTTCACGAAAGTTCAAGCGAAGCAGACACACACGCTAAACGACGCTTGAATAGCGCATTTCTATTGCACTTGTTGTTATGTGTGTTTTATGCACCTTTGGCTGTTCAAATTAGACTTTTTTGCAAATTAGTTCACTAATGTTTTGATTGTTTGGGTTGGTGTTTATTAAACACAACGATACACGATCAAGTCGGGGTTATCAATTTTTAGGCTATCAGCTTTTGATAACTTTATTTTCCAATTAATAACACGAAGTTATTTGTAACGTTACGTTACAAACTTTATTGAACTTAGTTAGACTAGAAGTCAAACGGTTAGTCTTTTCTATCAAAACTTTGGTTATTAAAGGTTTGAAGCCAATTGATAAACCTTTTCACAACAGGAGTAACTAACGATCGATTACCGAAATGAAGGTTTGAAGCCACCGCTAAGCCTTCTCACAACGAGAATAACTAAAAATGATAGATAAGCTAGACCTATGTGAAACAAGTGATTAGCAGCAGCAGCCGGCCGATCAGCGAACGCCCTTTATCGAGAAAGAGAGAGTGCTGCACAAAGAGATTTGGATTTGTAGTTAAGGCTAACAATAAGCTATTTATATTAAGCCACGCAGGGCTCCAAATTCAAACATTTTAACAACTCATCAATTAAAGTTATTTGCGGTTGCTGCCAACACTAACATCAACACAAGGCCAATTCTATTCCACAAAGAAGTCTATTAACATCCCTCGCACAGGACTCAACCAAAATGAGCAACTTGACAAAGTTAGCTACTACCAAAAACAAATTTGCACAAAGCTCGATGGGCGGAGTCCCGCTTCTGCTCCCCTGTGAGCTGCGGAAAATGACAACAGAGCCTGGCTTAAATCCCACCAATACTTACCGCTCGCCACTAAAACGCAGATGCGCAGATATTGACAACCTAAATGATGAATTGCACCCCGCATGAACTATGCTAAAAAAAATGGAGAAACAAAAACAACAACATCATGATGTAGAGCAGCAATTCCAACTGCAAAGCCAGCAACAACAGCAGGGAGAGCACGCAAACCTGCTACAGCATCAACAATCGCAAGACATTTTGCAGCAAGCAATGCAATTAAAAGTGTTTGCTCAAATACATCAACATAAACACTATGAGCGGGAACAGCAGAATATGCATCAGCACCGACATCGACATATACAAAAGGACGACGAATGCTCACAGAAGCTGCCTGAGCAGCATAAGGCTCTCCAGACGTGGAAACAAAGTATAGCCATAAAAAAGATGACAACGATCTTCCTGCCTTCCGTCACTTCTATAATGCCTATCCTGGCCAAACTCAATAACTGCCCGGACGTAGGCAAATACGTGATATGGTCTTCCGGAAACAATGAACTACGCATCCAAAGTGACGACATGAAGACATTTAAGGCAATCCAGACAATCCTGGCTGAAGTTGAAGATTACATTACTCGACTTCATGTGATTGGCTGATGGAAAAACTAAGGGGCTTGGGGGAATATACTTACCCTGAAACAACTGGACAATCAATCAGTCGAAAAGCGAAGCCTCGTGATCCTGCACAGAGTCACAGGTGCCAAGAATTTGGACACACAAAAAAACTACTGTAGACGTCCCTTCATCTGCATGAAAAATATGCTCGTGACCACCCATCCACTGAATGCACTAAACCCAGGCAAGAAGATCCAAAATGTGCGAACTGCGGAAACAAAAACATAAGCTCCACAATCTTTAAGGCAGCCATGGCCAGACTTCGGGCAAACAGAATTGCCCTGGAGGAATATCAAATCAAGCGGAAATGCGCTTTAAGCATCTCGCAAAAATCTGCAGCCACCACGGACAAAGTTATCTGCCATACAAGCTGCAGATGACTTACCTCAATGACCTCCTGCAAATAAAAACAAAGAGACATACAGTGACGTCTTACGCGGAGAGTTAGGAGTTGCAAGTGTAAGAAACCCAGCCGAAAATCATCTGGCCACGCTTCAACACAAACTACAACTCCAACAACAAACACTGGCCCAAAGGCGCAAACAACCTTCAATGAGAAAAATCAGCAACAAAAACTCACCGGACAAAGTAGCGCACTCTACAAAGACAATGCGCAGTCTAATAAGACAATCAAGCGAGGAACGGCGGACCTCCCCTCAGCAGCCGCAGCGCATCCATGACCAGCATCTCCAACACTCACAAAAGATGCAGCAAAATACGACCATGTTATCACGCCCTGAAAACAAGATTGTCGAATTACTAAATGTGCTAATAGAATTCATAACAATACAAACCAAAAACAACAATGCCACAAACGAAGCTCCACACGTCCAGCAAAACCAAGAGGAAATTGCACATAACCACCAGGAAGAGTCGTGGACAGATATGGACGACTCCATCTATGACTTCTTCGCTGACGACTGTGTGCTTTTAGACTGATAAACAGATTGTTCCAAGGCTCTAAAACATTGCCATTCAAGCCTATAATTGTAGCGAATTTCCCACGGCGGTATAGGAAAGAGAAAAAAAAAATGAATCAGAAAAAAGAGAAAAAGAAAATAACAAATCCACAATTTACTACAATACTTATACTGTATGGAAGTTCCCTTGGCGGTAAACATCCTTGTAAACTTAAAACTCTGCGCCCTGATGTTGGCCAGTAAAATTAGAATTTACTGCTTACCTGGAAATAACAAGGAGAAAGGATTAATCAAATAAAAAATAATACAATAATATAAAACATAAAATAAGAAAATCAATAATACCGCTAATAACTGAAAACAACAAAAATATTATAAATATCATTATCCACAACAACTAAAATAAAAACAAATTCGATAATTTATACAAAATTAAGCAAACAAAATAATAATACAAATAACAAGTCCAACTCACATAATAATCAAATAAACCAAAACACATAATATAATAATAAACAAATTAAACATATATTACAACACAACTCCCCAACGCCTCCACTGCCACAAAAAATTCAAAATACAATAATAGCACTGGTAACAATTACCCCGTCCAAATGAGTACTTGAAGTATGCCCTCCAGAGCTTCCAGATAGAGCGTTCCATCCAAACTCTAAACTGTCATTCATGAACAAAATTCAAATAAAAGAATTAATAAAAATATGGAATATCAAAAAAAAATAATATTACAAAAACTATATCAATACTAATTTAAATAATCAAAGAAACTAATCCGTATAATATAATAGCAAACAATATTAGAAATATAATATTACACAATATTAAAACAAAAACAAATCCAATAACTCATACAAATTATGTAAAAAAATAACAAAATAATGATACAAATAACAACAATAAATAATAAACAAACAAACTAAAATACATAATGCAATAACAAACAAAATTAAACGAATTAAAATAAATCCACACATTGATACGTGCACAACTCCCCATGGAGACAACACAGGCTGCAAATACAAAACGAAAAGAAATGTAAAAGAAAGGAAATCAAACTACAATTAATGTATTTATAAAATAGTTGCAAATGCACACATTACTACAAATAATATTACTGGACCACTGGAATACCCAAAAATTTTGCTTCTATTATTTAGTGGAATAGAGTAACCTCCGCAATTGCCTGCACGGCCACACCAGTACCTGGAATAAATTGACAAAATGAAAATAAATGCAAAAGAAAATAATACCACTGACAATACAATACAAAACATAAAATAACTACGACAACAACACTACAAATAACTGATAACAAGGAACACCATAAAACACAACAACAAAACTAAAAACAAATTCAATAACTCGCTCAAAATAAGCAAACAAAATTACAAAATAGTAATGCTATTAAAAAAAGTGTTGGTAGTAAAAAGAAAAAAAGGCAATTATTTATGTTGATATATGTTTGAATATCACAATAAAGATTAATACTTAAGTATCGCTATACTAATTAGTATCGAAGCTCTGGTCACACATGAATTGTTTTCTTTCTTTCTGCATTGTATTCTCCTAAGTTAAGTTGTTCTCAATTCTTCAACAAGTAAAGACACACTCTCGCATAATAAAGATAATCCGTAATAAGAAACTGCGTTTGACTCTTCATTTTGCCACGTTATTTACAACAGGTTATGGTTATGTTTGTTATTTTTAATTGCTGTGTGCTATAATAATAATATAATAAACATGAGCGGACAAGGATTATATGCCATCGATAAGTTGGATGGCGAAAACTATGCGGTGTGGTCGGTACATATGAAAATGTGCTGGTTCATTATGACTTATGGCCAAATTTTAGCGGAAGAATTGTGAAATAGGAGAGTGCAACTTCGGCGGAAAAAGCTGAGTTTGATACGCGTGACGAAAAGGCATTAGCAAGTATACTGCTGGGTGTAAAAGTGTCACAGATAAGTTTCATTAAAAATTGTGTTTCGGCAAAAGAAGCTCGCCGGCGTGTATCAGCCCCGTGGACCTGCCTGAAAAATTACGTTGTTTCGAAAATCCGGTTAAGCTTGTCAGAGAGTTCGGTTGTGCAAAACTACATAAATGAGTTTTCCGATATAGTGGACAAGCTAAAGGAAATTGATATGGAAATTTCTGAAGACATTTTGACAATTTTGTTGCTGTCGGGACTTGGAAAAAGTTTTGAAAATTCTGTGGTCTCGATTGAAGCGCGAGAACAGTTGCCATTATTATCTGATCTTAAAATTAAAATTATTGAAGAAGGCGAGAGACAAAAAATAAACAACGAAGAAGCCGACAACAGTAGGCAGAAATCGTTTGTGTCGCGTACAAAAAACAGACCAAGCAAAAAAGTGCCTGAAAATAACGGTACTATGCATGCCAAAAAGTGTTATTGATGCGGACGGGAAGGTCATTTTATTGCTCAGTGCAAAGAAAGATTAATGACAAAGGAAAAGAAAAAAGCAACGACTCAAAACGATCGTTCGCTATACTCGCGAGTGTGCAGAATAACATTAACGTGACAAAATCGATGTGGTGTCTGAACAGTGGCGCCACTGCTCACCTGTGTTGTGATAAATCGTGTTTTTTTTTTACTTTAAAGAGCACAATGGAAAAATTCTTCTTGCTGGCGAAAAGTTCATAAGAGCCGACGGCATTGGTACTGTGTGTGTAAATTCGGGTAAATTTTGCATCGAATTAAAAACGTTTTGTACGTTAGAGAATTGTAAACAAACTTTATATTTGTTTCAAAAGCCGTGGCAAACGGGTATAAAGTGGTGTTTGAGAGAGAGAGAGAGCGCCATAATAAAAGACACTCAAAATGTGACAATACTGTAGGCTCTAAGTGTAGTGACCTATTTACGATCGATGTGAAAATGGAAAAACTTAGGTACTCAAATGCAAGCTGCAGTGAATTATGGAAATGGCATAATCATCTAGGCCATCTGAATATGGCAAGTTTAAAGAAAATGGCAAGTGATGAAATCGATCTAGAAAAACATAGACTTGAAAGGCGATGTGTGCGAAACTTGCACGAAAAGCAAAATATGCGTTGGCTCGTTTCCAAGGGCATCTGAGAGTCGCGCAAAAGAAGTGTTAAGTCTTGTGCATACAGACATATGTGGACAAATCAATACGACGTCTGCCGGAGGGGCACGGTACTTTGCAACATTTATCGACGATTATTCGCCTTCTACTTTTGTGTATTTCTTGAAGTCGCGGGATCAAATACTAAAAGTGTTTAAAGACTTTGTAGTATAAAAAGCTAAAAGCAATCCGAAGCGATAACGGTCGTGAGTACGTGAGTCGTGAATTCAATCAATTCTTATCGGAAAACGGCATAAAAAGAGAGCTGACGGTACCGTATACCCGCAACAGAACGGCGTCGCAGAACGCGAAAATCGCATGGTAGTTGAGAAAGAGACCCTATGGGGAGAGACAATACAGACCGCTGCCTATTTGCGCAATAGGTCGGAGACAAAAACATTGATAGACAAGACGCCCTATGAGATGTGGACCGGTAAAAAACCAATCGTGTCACATTTAAGAATATTCGGCTCAAAGGCGATTGCACTCAATAAATGGCACAAAAAGAAGTTCAGGCCAAAGGGTACCGAGTATATAATGATAGGTTATTCGTTAACAAAAAAGGCGTATCGGCTGTATTGTCCAGAATCCGAAAAGGTGATTGAAATCAGAGATGTTTTATTCTTGAAAAAAAGATTTTGTAGAATTTGTGAGGGGCAACAAAGATATAGCGTTATTTGGTGAATGTGTGCCACCAAATCAGCAGGTAGAAAGCGGCAATGAAGAAATGCAGGCAGAAACAGGTATTGAGTTAGACAATCAAATGAATGAAAGTAACGAGACCGAAGACTGTCCGCGAAGCAATGAAGTGGAGTCACCCGAATTATGTGAAGTTCGAGGACCAGGTCGTACACAAAAGTTAAGGACTGGTAAGCCGGTGGCCCTTCCCGGAAGGTATTTAATACTCTTAATACGTTAAGAGCAGAGGATGTGCCAATCACCGCAAGTGTAGCTGATGCTTTAAATCAACAATGAGTAGAGAATGGTCGGTATTAATACTGAAGGAAATTCAAGCACTTGAACCAACTAATACCTGGGAGCTTGTAGATTTGCCAGAGGGTAAGAGAGCCATAGGATGTAAATGGGAAAACCGGTACATGGCTACGTCGACGCGGATTGGGCAAATGATACTGCAGACCCCAAATCGTATAGTGGATTCGTCTTCATTGGAGCAGGAGGCGCGATTTCGTGGGAGTCTAACAAGCAGAGTGTGGAATCTTTGAGCAGTACTGAAGACAAGTACGTTGCATTATCAACTGCGGCGAGAGAAGCGATGTATCTCAAAAAATTGTTACACGACATGGGATTTAAAGAAACAAAATCTGTCTTATTATATTGCGAGAATCAAAGCGCACAATGTCTGATATATTAACCAAGAATTTATAAAAGAACAAACATGTGAAATGTACTAATGAAATGAATTGTTATTAATCTTGGTATTTAGTTAAGTATGTAATCATTGAGAGAGAGTTTTGAAATATGTTTGAATATCACAGCTATACTAATTAGTATCGAAGCTCTGGTCACACATGAATTGTTTTCTTTATTTCTGCATTGTATTCTCCTAAGTTAAGTTGCTCTCAATTCTTCAACAAGTAAAGACCCACTCGCGCATAATAAAGATAATCCATAATTAGAAACTGCGTTTGACTCTTCATTTTGCCACGTTATTTACAACAATTTATTAATAAAGTTAATAAAATTAATAAACTTAAAAAAATTTAAAAAAACAGCAAATGGATACGACAGTGAACAAGAAGTGGACTCCGCTGCCACGATGACGCTGCTGTCCACAACATTCTCAGAGCTGTCAACCTGACCCTTTGGTGGAGCATGCATCAGCGATTCAATATTTGAAGCCATGTTCAATTCGGAGGAGGACGCCACAGATGAGCTGGAAATTACAATGGTGGACAAAAATTAAACAACACCCAAGAAATTTGACACACTTTTATGTGCGAAAAAATGTTGCGCTAATTCAGGAAACATCAGCCGAAAGCAGTAGAAAGAGCAAAGCACAGCTTTTTCCCATTGCTTCATCAGCCTTCATTTCCCCTTCATCAACGGAAGCCAAACAGCAAGCAGCGATGAGTGAAAGAGACAACAATAGCTGCGCGCACAAACCACAAACCGGGCATCTCAAACAGACAATGCTTGCATTCAAAAAATTGGCACCAATTTCCCCTCGCACACACTCTTTAGCAACTAATAATTGGGCACACGTAAAAAGCATACACACAAAGAAGACACTTTCCCCGTCAGCAATACACTCACACACAAACACATTAAAGACGAGTGAAAACATAAACAACACACATAAAACCACACATCAATACATTTAACGCACAAATGGAAACAGATTCAAACGCCAATAATTTTGGCGCGGAACAGTAACATGCAGACACCAACAACAACCCAGCTACCACCACTACAACAAATACAACAATAAGTGACAATACAATTGGATAACACACAATAACACAAACTATAAAGCAAATTACCAACAAGGATAATAAAACAACCGCCAATAATAATGATTCAGCTCAGCTGTTTCCGCTATCAGCTTTTTGATGCAAACTTTTTTTGTTACAAACTTTTGAATGTATTTAGACTAAAAGACAAACACGTAGTCTTATCTATCAACACTTTGTTTATTAAAGGTTTGAAGACAATTGCTAAACCATTTGAAGCCACCGCTAAGCCTTCTCACAACGAGAGTAACTAAAAATGATAGATAAGCTAGACCTATGCGAAACAACTGATTAGCTTCAATCGATCAGCAAACGCCCTTTATCGAGAAAGATAGAGCGCCGCACAAAGAGAGCTATGTACCATGAGAGAGCTGCTAACGCTGGCTGCTGCAGCTCCAACTGCACTTAACATAATGCGGATATGTAATTAAGACTAACCATAAGCTATTTATATTAAGCCACGCAGGGCTCCAAATTCAAACATGTTAACAACTAATAATCAATTAAAGTTCTTTGCTGTTGCTGCCAAAATACTCCCTCCGTTGAAAGGAACACTTTCAACAGAATCTTTAACTGGCAGCAGGCACATCTTCTTGACAGCTTCTAGCTAGCCCGCCTTTCGTAGTCTTCAAATGAGCCACTTGCGCAACGTCACCTCTGGATAAGAGGCGGATTCTCATTCTTGTCGAGAACTAAGTCATCCACCTGAACATACCGAGTCAGAGACAAGACACTGCTCTTGCCAACGAGACCCAAAGAAATGATGTACGTGGATGACTCGCTGCAAATCATCGAGATCGCCAGGATTTTCTGCAATGGCAACTAACGATGATGAATTAAATGTGTCCACAGTCCACAATCCGCCGAAGTGTTGGGAGCGGGTGGTGAGGGCTGAAGCGTCAGTCGAAGACTTGGGGTGGTGGTTTCGCTGCCTCCACTGGCTCGTAGCTATCACACACTTCGTGTGGGCCTTTCTTCGAGGGCAGCTTGAGTCGATTTCAACTGCGCATTCTGTGCTGTTAGCTGCTCGTATTCCGTTTCGGCCACCTCCTCCTCGGGCTGTTCCTGGAGCCGCTCAGCCTTCAACTCTAGCTTGACCAGATCTGCATCATCACCGAACACAATGCTTATCGGGACGGGTGCCTTGATGACGTCATCGCGTTCCACACTGTTCATGAAATTTCTCACTTTCTTACCAGTGACCTGGTCACCATTAGTCGAATTCGTGTTGCCACCTGCACACTCTCCTCGGGGGTCTTCACCAGACGCGACATGTTCTTCAGCTAAATAGCCTTGGCCTCCGTCACGCCATCCTTAGTGATTTCTGGTTCGGATGTGGGTGCCACTTCATTTATCCAGCTCCATTTCCAGCATCAACATCTTCCTTGTCGGTCGCTATGATATGAAGCTCAGACACCAAACGCTTCTTAGCATCAACTCTCAACCGATCAACTACCAACTCCATGTGTCGGAATGTGGACGATATGGACAGCAATTCACACTTTTCAAGCTGCCTTTTTAATGTGAACACCAATGTCACAACCAGCCGTTGAAAGCTTTGGTATAACTCACTACACATTTATTTATAGTCAAGCCGCCCCAGTTTCTCCTGCTGAAGGATGAACGATTTTTCAATTTTATTCACTAAGTCTAATTTTCCTCAAGCAGCACATTATCAAACGAAATTATCTCAGATTCCGAATATGAAATATGAAAACTTTTTAGAGAATTATAAATATCATCAACATTCCGCTTATAAAACGATATTTGCGCAGGCACACTATCTGTTGACGCGACGGTGCTTGAGTTCAACGCGCGCACAAAATTGCTCCCAATCGAAACGAGTTCACGAAAGTTCAAGCGAAGCAGACACACACGCTAAACGATGATTGAATAGCGCATTTCTATTGCACTTGTTGTTATGTGTGTTTTATGCACCTTTGGCTGTTCAAATTAGACTTTTTTGCAAATTAGTTCACTAATGTTTTGATTGTTTGGGTTGGTGTTTATTAAACATAACGATACACGATCAAGTCGGGGTTACCAATTTCATATCAGCTTTTGATAACTTTATTTTCCAATTAATAACACGAAGTTATTTCCACGTTACGTTACGTTACAAACTTTATTGAACTTAGTTAGACTAGAAGTCAAACGGTTAGTCTTTTCTATCAAAACTTTGGTTATTAAAGGTTTGAAGCCAATTGACGACCTAAATGATGAAGTGCACCCCGCATGGACTATGCTAAAAAAAATGGAGAAACAAAAACAACAACATCATGATGTAGAGCAGCAATTCCAACTGCAAAGCCAGCAACAACAGCAGGGAGAGCACGCAAACCTGCTACAGCATCAACAATCGCAAGACATTTTGCAGCAAGTAATGCAATTAAAAGTGTTTGCTCAAATACATCAACATAAACACTATGAGCGGGAACAGCAGAATATGCATCAGCACCGACATCGACATATACAAAAGGACGACGAATGCTCACAGAAGCTGCCAGAGCAGCATACGACTCTCCAGACGTGGAAACAAAGTATAGCCATAAAAAAGATGACAGCGATCTTCCTGCCTTCCGTCACTTCTATAATGCCTATCCTGGCCAAACTCAATAACTGCCCGGACGTAGGCAAATACGTGATATGGTCTTCCGGAAACAATGAACTACGCATCCAAAGTGACGACATGAAGACATTTAAGGCAATCCAGACAATCCTGGCTGAAGATGAAGATTACATTACTCGACTTCATGTGATTGGCTGATGGAAAAACTAAGGGGCTTGGGGGAATATACTTACCCTGAAACAACTGGACAATCAATCACTCGAAGTTGAGAGAAAAGCGAAGCCTCGTGATCCTGCACAGAGTCACAGGTGCCAAGAATTTGGACACACAAAAAAACTACTGTAGACGTCCCTTCATCTGCATGAAAAATATGCTCGTGACCACCCATCCACTGAATGCACTAAGCCCAGGCAAGAAGATCCAAAATGTGCGAACCACGGAAACAAAAACATAAGCTGCACAATCTTTAAGGCAGCCATGGCGAGACTTCGGGCAAACACAATTGCCCTGGAGGAATATCAAATCCAGCGGAAATGCGCTTTAAGCATCCCGCAAAAATCTGCAGCCACCACGGACAAAGTTATCTGCCATACAAGCTGCAGATGACCTACCTCAATGACCTCCTGCAAATAAAAACAAAGATACATACAGTGACGTCTTACGCGGAGAGTTAGGAGTTGTCGGTGTAAGAAACCCAGCCGAAAATCATCTGGCCACGCTTCAACACAAACTACAACTCCAACAACAAACCCTTGCCCAAAGGCGCAAACAACCTTCAATGAGAAAAATCAGCAACAAAAGCTCACCGGACAAAGTAGCGCACTCTACAAAGACAATGCGCAGTCCAATAAGACAATCAAGCGAGGAACGGCGGACCTCCCCTCAGCAACCGCAGCGCATCCATGAGCAGCATCTTCAACACTCACAAAAGATGCAGCAAAATACGGCCATGTTATCACGCCCTGAAAACAAGATTGACGAATTACTAAATGTGCTAATACAATTCATAACAATACAAACCAAAAACAACAATGCCACAAACGAAGCTCCACACGTCCAGCAAAACCAAGAGGAAATTGGACATAACCACCAGGAAGAGTCGTGGACAGATATGGACGACTCCATCTATGACTTCTTCGCTGACGACTGTGTGCTTTTAGACTGATAAACAGATGTTCCAAGGCTCTAAAACATTGCCATTCAAGCCTATAATTGTAGCGAATTTCCCACGGCGGTATAGGAAAGAGGAAAAAAAAAAAAAGAATTAGAAAAAAGAAAATAACAAATCAACAATTTACTACAATACTTATCTGCATCACTGTATGGAAGTTCCCTTGGCGGTAAACATCCTTGTACACTTAAAACTGTGCGCCCTGAAATAACAAGGAGAAAAGATTAATCAAATAAAAAATAATACAATAACATAAAACATAAAATAAGAAAATCAATAATACCGCTAATAACTGACAACAACAATAATATTATAAATATCATAACACACAACAACTAAAATAAAAACAAATTCGATAATTTATACAAAATTAAGCAAACAAAATAACAAAATAATAATACAAATAACAAGTCCTACTCACATAATAAACAAATAAACCAAAACACATAATATAATAATAAACAAATTAAACATATATTACAACACAACTCCCCAACGCCTCCACTGCCACAAAAAATGCAAAATACAATAATAGCACTGGTAACTATTAACCCGTCCAAATGAGTATTTGAAGTATGCCCTCCAGAGCTTCCAGATAGAGCGTTCCATCCAAACTCTAAACTGTCATTCATGAACAAAATTCAAATAAAAGAATTAATAAAAATATGGAATATCAAATAAAATAATATTACAAAAACTATATCAATACTAATTTAAATAATCAACAAACTAATCCGTATAATATAATAGCAAACAATATTAGAAATATAATATTACACAATATTAAAACAAAAACAAATCCAATAACTCATACAAATTATGTAAAAAAATAAGAAAATAATGATACAAATAACAACAATAAATAATAAACAAACAAACTAAAATAATAATGCAATAACAAACAAAATTAAACGAATTAAAATAAATCCACACATTGATACGTGCACAACTCCCCATGGAGATAACACAGGCTGCAAATACAAAAAGAAAAGAAATGTTAAAGAAAGGAAATCAAACTACAATTAATGTATTTATAAAATAGTTGCAAATACACACATTACTACAAATAATATTACTGGACCACTGGAATACCCAAAATTTTGCTTCTATTATCTAGTGGAATAGAGTAACCTCCGCAATTGCCTGCACGGCCACACCAGTACCTGGAATAAATTGACAAAATTAAAATAAATGCTAAAGAAAATAATAGCACTGACAATACAATACAAAACATAAAATAACTACGACAACAACACTACAAATAACTGATAACAAGGAACACCATAAAACACAACAACAAAACTAAAAACAAATTCAATAACTCGCTCAAAATAAGCAAACAAAATAACAAAACAATAATACAAATAACAAGATTAACTTATATAATAAACAAACAAACTAAAACACATAATATAAAAATACACACATATGTGTATGTACATATGCAATTACTCAACAACATAAACAAAATAACGCTACTCACCTTATCAATGGACACCCAATGTATTGCCCACATCCAGTGAAACCGCCATGACGCCCTTCAGCGACAGCACCTGAAAATAAAGGAGAAAGCAATTTACGCGACTTATTTGATCCGACAGTGAGTTCAGAACCAACTTCCTGACATATCCAGTAGGAAGTAATTGTCTAACGGCGAGCAACTGCCCTCCAAGTACCTGCTATTTACTCAATTTGGCATTTCTGGCGGTCACAGACTGTTACTATGTAACTAAAATACTAGAAATAGTTTACATCTTCAGTATTTAATTACGACTTCCAATTTATTAGTGCCGATAGTATTCCAATCAATATGTAAATTTTTATTGTTGTAATTTAAATTGGAATAAGTTGCCCTACGGGTAATAAGGTGAATTAAATAAAGTGGGCGTCAGTGTAAAAGCTGATGAGCGAGTGTTGCTATTAAAAAAAAAGTGGTGCTATTAAAAAAAAATAAAAAGGCACTTATTTATGATGAAATATGTTTGAATATCACAATAACGATTAATACTTAAGTATCGATAAACTGATTCGTATCGAAGCTCTGGTCACACATGAATTGTTTTCTTTCTTTCTGCATTGTATTCTCCTAAGTTAAGTTGCTCTCAATTCTTCAACAAGTAAAGACCCACTCGAGCATAATAAAGATAGTCCATAATTTAAAACTGCGTTTGACTCTTGATTTTGCCACGTTATTTACAACAATTTATTAATTAAGTTAATAAAATTAATAAACTTAAAAAAAATAAAAAAAAGCAAATAGATATTACAGTGAACAAGAAGTGGACGCCGCTGCCACGATGACGCTGCTGTCCACAACATTCTCAGAGCTGTCAACCTGACCCTTTGGTGGAGCATGCATCAGCGAATCATTATTTGAATCCATGTTCAACTCTGAGGAGGATGCCACAGATGAGCTGGAAATTACAATGGTGGAAAAAAATTAAACAACACCCAAGAAATTTCACACTTTTATGTGCGAAAAAATTTCACGCCAATTCGGGAAGCATCAGCCGAATGCAGTAGAAAGAGCAAATCACCGCCATTTCCCCTTGCTTCATCAGCCTTCATTTCCCCATCATCAACGGAAGCCAAACAGCAAGCAGCGATGAGTGAAAGAGACAACAATAGCTGCGCGCGCAAACAACAAACCGCGCAGTAACATGCATACAACAACAACAACCCAGCTACCACCACTACAACAAATACAACAATAAATGACAATACAATTGGATTACACACAATAACACAAACTACAAAGCAAATTACCAACAAGGATAATAAAACAACCGCCAATAATAATGATTCAGCCCAGCTGTTTCCGCTATCAGCTTTTTGATACAACCTTTTTTTGTTACAACTGATTAGCTTCAACAGCCGGTCGATCAGCAAACGCCCTTTATCGAGAAAGAGAGAGCGCTGGACAGCGAGAGCTATGTACCATGAGAGAGCTGCTAACGCTGGCTGCTGCAGCTCCAACTGCATTTAACATAATGTGGATATGTAATTAAGACTAACCATAAGCTATTTATATTAAGCCACGCAGTGCTCCAAATTCAAACATGTTAACAACTAATAATCAATTAAAGTTCTTTGCTGTTGCTGCCAAAATACTCCCTCCGTTGAAAGGAACACTTTCAACAGAATCTTTAACTGGCAGCAGGCACATCTTCTTGACAGCTTCTAGCTAGCCCGCCTTTCGTAGTCTTCAAATGAGCCACTTGCGCAACGTCACCTCTGGATAAGAGGCGGATTCTCATCCTTGTCGAGAACTAAGTCATCCACCTGAAGATACCGAGTCGGAGACAAGACACTGCTCTTGCCAACGAGACACAAAGAAATGATGTACGTGGATGACTCGCTGCAAATCATCAAAAGGGTTGCAGTCCATCCTCGTAAGGTCCGGTTCCAGTAGTGTTGCCAGAGTCAGCACATCGAGATCGCCAGGAATTTCTACAATGGGAACTAACGATGATGAATTAAATGTGTCCGTAGTCCACAATCCGCCGAAGTGTTGGGGGTGAAGCGCCAGTCGAAGACTTGGGGTGGTGGTTTCGCTGTCGCCACTGGCTCGTAGCTATCACACACTTCATGTCGGCTTTTCTTCGAGGACAACTTGAGTCGATTTTTTCAATTTTATTAACTAAGTCTAATTTTCCTCAAGCAGCACATTATCAAACGAAATTATCTCAGATTCCGAATATGAAATATGAAAACTTTTTAAAGAATTATAAACATTCCGCTTATAAAACGATATTTGCGCAGGCACACTATCTGTTGACGCGACGGTGCTTGAGTTCATATTTAAGCTTAACGCGCGCACAAAATTGCTCCCAATCGAAACGAGTTCACGAAAGTTCAAGCGAAGCAGACACACACACTAAACGACGATTAAATAGCGCATTTCTATTGCACTTGTTGTTATGTGTGTTTTATGCACCTTTGGCTGTTCAAATTAGACTTTTTTGCAAATTAGTTCACTAATGTTTTGATTGTTTGGGTTGTTGTTTATTAAACACAACGATACACGATCAAGTCGGGGTTACCAATTTCATATCAGCTTTTGATAACTTTATTTTCCAATTAAGAACACGAAGTTATTTCCACGCTACGTTACGTTACAAACTTTATTGAACTTAGTTAGACTAGAAGTCAAACGGTTAGTCTTTTCTATCAAAACTTTGGTTATTAAAGGTTTGAAGCCAATTGATAAACCTTTTCACAACAGGAGTAACTAACGATCGATTACCGAAATGAAGGTTTGAAGCCACCGCTAAGCCTTCTCACAACGAGAATAACTAAAAATGATAGATAAGCTAGACTTATGCGAAACAATTGATTAGCTGCAGCAGCCGGCCGATCAGCGAACGCCCTTTATCGAGAAAGAGAGAGTGCTGCACAAAGAGATTTGGATTTGTAGTTAAGGCTAACAAGAAGCTATTTATATTAAGCCACGCAGGGCTTCAAATTCAAACATTTTAACAACTCATCAATTAAAGTTATTTGTGGTTGCTGCCAACACTAACATCAACACAGCGCCAATTCTACTGCACAAAGAAGTCTATTAACATCCCTCGCACAGGACTCAACCAAAATGAGCAACTTGACAAAGTTAGCTACTATCAAAAACAAATTTGCACAAAGCTGGATGGGCGGAGTCCCTGCTTCTGCTCCCCTGTGAGCTGCGGAAAATGACAACAGAGCCTGGCTTAAACCCCACCAATACTTACCGCTCGCCAATAAAACGCAGATGCGCAGATATTGACAACCTAAATGATGAATTGCACCCCGCATGGACTATGCTAAAAAAAATGGAGAAACAAAAACAACAACATCATGATGTAGAACAGCAATTCCAACTGCAAAGCCAGCAACAACAGCAGGGAGAGCACGCAAACCTGCTACAGCAGAAGCATCAACAATTGCACGTCAGTTTGCAGCAAGCAATGCCATTAAAAGTGTTTGCTCAAATACATCAACATAAACACTATGAGCGCGAACAGCAGAATATGCATCAGCACCGACATCGACATATACAAAGGACGACGAATGCTCACAGAAGCTGCCAGAGCAGCATACGACTCTCCAGACGTGGAAACAAAGTATAGCCATAAAAAATATGACAATGATCTTCCTGCCTTCCGTCACTTCTATAATGCATATCCTGGACAAACTCAATAACTGCCCGGACGTAGGCAAATACGTGATATGGTCTTCCGGAAACAATGAACTACGCATCCAAAGTGACGACATGAAGACATTTAAGGCAATCCAGACAATCCTGGCTGAAGATGAAGATTACATTAATCGACTTCATGTGATTGGCTGATTGAAAAACTAAGGGGCTTGGGTGAATATACCTACCATGAAACAACTGGACAATCAATCACTCGAAGTTGACAGAAAAGTGAAGCCTCGTGAAATCTGCAGCCACCACGGACAAAGTTATCTGCCATACAAGCTGCAGATGACCTACCTCAATGACTTCCTGCAAATAAAAACAAAAATACATACAGTGACGTCTTACGCGGTGAGTTAGGAATTGCAAGTGTAAGAAACCCAGCCGAAAATCATCTGCCCACGCTTCAACACAAACTAAAACTCCAACAACAAACCCTGGCCCAACGGCGCAAACAACCTTCAATGAGAAAAATCAGCAACAAAAGCTCACCGGACAAAGTAGCGCACTCTACAAAGAAAATGCGCAGTCCAATAAGGCAATCAAGCGACGAACGGCGGACCCCCCCTCAGCAGCCGCAGCGCATCCATGAGCAGCATCTTCAACACTCACAAAAGATGCAGCAAAATACGGCCATGTTATCACGCCCTGAAAACAAGATTGACGAATTACTAAATGTGCTAATACAATTCATAACAATACAAACCAAAAACAACAATGCCACAAACGAAGCTCCACACGTCCAGCAAAACCAAGAGGAAATTGCACATAACCACCAGGAAGAGTCGTGGACAGATATGGACGACTCCATCTATGACTTCTTCGCTGACGACTGTGTGCTTTTAGACTGATAAACAGATTGTTCCAAGGCTCTAAAACATTGCCATTCAAGCCTATAATTGTAGCGAATTTTCCACGGCGGTAAAGGAAAGAGGAAAAAAAATGAATGAGAAAAAAGAAAAAGAAAATAAAAAATCAACAATTTACTACAATACTTATCTGCATCACTGTATGGAAGTTCCCTTGGCGGTAAACATCCTTGTACACTTAAAACTGTGCGCCCTGATGTTGGCCAGTAAAATTAGAATTTACTGCTTACCTGGAAATAACAAGGAGAAAAGATTAATCAAATAAAAAATAATACAATAATATAAAACATAAAATAAGAAAATCAATAATACCGCTAATAACTGACAACAACAAAAATATCATAAATATCATAAAACACAAACACAAAATTAAGCAAACAAAATAATAATACAAATAACAAGTCCTACTCACATAATAAACAAATAAACCAAAACACATAATATAATAATAAACAAATTAAACATATATTACAACACAACTCCCCAACGCCTCCACTGCCACAAAAAATGCAAAATACAATAATAGCACTGGTAACTATTAACCCGTCCAAATGAGTACTTGAAGTATGCCCTCCAGAGCTTCCAGATAGAGCGTTCCATCCAAACTCTAAACTGTCATTCATGAACAAAATTCAAATAAAAGAATTAATAAAAATATGGAATATCAAATAAAATAATATTACAAAAACTATATCAATACTAATTTAAATAATCAAACAAACTAATCCGTATAATATAATAGCAAACAATATTAGAAATATAATATTACACAATATTAAAACAAAAGCAAATCCAATAACTCATACAAATTATGAAAAAAAATAACAAAATAATGATACAAATAACAACAATAAATAATAAACAAACAAACTAAAATACATAATGCAATAACAAACAAAATTAAACGAATTAAAATAAATCCACACATTGATACGTGCACAACTCCCCATGGAGACAACACAGGCTGCAAATACAAAAAGAAAAGAAATGTTAAAGAAAGGAAATCAAACTACAATTAATGTATTTATAAAATAGTTGCAAATACACACATTACTACAAATAATATTACTGGACCACTGGAGTACCCAAAATTTTGCTTCTATTATCTAGTGGAATAGAGTAACCTCCGCAATTGCCTGCACGGCCACACCAGTACCTGGAATAAATTGACAAAATTAAAATAAATGCAAAAGAAAATAATAGCACTGACAATACAATACAAAACATAAAATAACTACGACAACAACACTACAAATAACTGATAACAAGGAACACCATAAAACACAAGCAAAACTAAAAATAAATTCAATAACTCGCTCAAAATTAGCAAACAAAATAACAAAATAATAATACAAATAACAAGATTAACTTATATAATAAACAAACAAACTAAAACACATAATATAAAAATACACACATATGTGTATGTACATATGCAATTACTCAACAACATAAACAAAATAACGCTACTCACCTGATCAATGGACACCCAACGTATTGCCCACATCCAGTGAAACCGCCATGACGCCCTTCAGCGACAGCACCTGAAAATAAAGGAGAAAGCAATTTACGCGACTTATTTGATCCGACGGTGAGTTCAGAACCAACTTCCTGACATATCCAGTAGGAAGTAATTGTCCAACGGCGAGCAACCTGCTATTTACTCAATTTGGCATTTCTGGCGGTCACAGACTGTTACTATGTAACTAAAATACTAGAAATAGTTTACATCTTCAGTATTTAATTACGACTTCCAATTTATTAGTGCCGATAGTATTCCAATCAATATGTAAATTTTTATTGTTGTAATTTGAATTGGAATAAGTTGCCCTATGGGTAATAAGGTGAATTAAATAAAGTGGGCGTCAGTGTAAAAGCTGATGAGCGAGTGTTGCTATTAAAAAAAAAGTGGTGCAATTAAAAAAAAACAAAGGCAATTATTTATGATGAAATATGTTTGAATATCACAATAACGAATTAATACTTAAGTATCGCTAAACTGATTCGTATCGAAGCTCTGGTCACACATGAATTGTTTTCTTTCTTTCTGCATTGTATTCTCCTAAGTTAAGTTGCTCTCAATTCTTCAACAAGTAAAGACCCACTCGCGCATAATAAAGATAGTCCATAATTTAAAACTGCGTTTGACTCTTGATTTTGCCACGTTATTTACAACAATTTATTAATTAAGTTAATAAAATTAATAAACTTAAAAAAATAAAAAAAAGCAAATAGATATTACAGTGAACAAGAAGTGGACTCCGCTGCCACGATGACGCTGCTGTCCACAACATTCTCAGATCTGTCAACCTGTTCCTTTTGGTGGAGCATCCATCAGCGATTCAATATTTGAAGCTATGTTCAACGCCACAGATGAGCTGGAAATTACAATGGTGGAAAAAAATTAAACAACACCCACGAAATTTCACACACTTTTATGTGCGAAAAAATTTCGCGCCAATTCAGGAAGCATCAGCTTTTTCCCATTGCTTCATCAGCCTTCATTTCCCCTTATTCAACGGAAGCCAAACAGCAAGCAGCGATGAGTGAAAGAGACAACAATAGCTGCGCGCGCAAACAACAAACCGGGCATCTCAAACAGACAATGCTTGCATTCAAAAAATTGCCACCAATTTCCCCACATACACACTCTTTAGCAACTAATAATTGGGCACACGTAAAAAGCATACACACAAAGAAGACACTTTCCCCGTCAGCAATACACTCACACACAAACACATTAAAGACGAGTGAAAACATAAACAACACACATAAAACCACACATCAACACATTTAACGCACAAATGGAAACAGACGCAAACGCCAATAATTTTGGCGCGGAACAGTAACATGCAGACAACAACAACAACCCAGCTACCACCACAACAACAAATACAACAATAAGTGACAATACAATTGGATTACACACAATAACACAAACTACAAAGCAAATTACTAACAAGGATAATAAAACAACCGCCAATAATAATGATTCAGCCCAGCTGTTTCCGCTATCATCTTTTTGTTATAAACTTTTTTTTGTTACAAATTTTATTGAATGTATTTAGACTAGAAGCCAAACACTTAGTCTTATCTATCAACACTTTGTTTATTGAAGGTTTGAAGACAATTGCTAAACTATTTGAAGCCACAGATAAACTTTCTCTCAACGAGAATAACTAAAAACGATCGATAAGCTAGAGCTATGCGAAACAACTGATTAGCTTCAACAGCCGATCGATCAGCAAACGCCCTTATTGAGCAACAGGGAGCGCTGCGCTAGGAGAGCTCTGTACAATGAGAGCGCTGCTAACGCTGGCTGCTGCAGCTCCAACTGCACTTAACATAATCTGGATATGTGGTTAAGACTAACAATACGCTATTTATATTAAGCCACCCAGGGCTCCAAATTCAAACATGTTAACAACTCATAATCAATTAAAGTTCTTTGCTGTTGCTGCCAAAATACTCCCTCCGTTCAAAGACTCCCTTTCAACAGAATCTCTAACTGGCAGCAGGCACATCTTCTTGACAGCTTCTTGCTAGCCCGCCATTCGTAGTCTTCAAATGAGCCACTTGCGCAACGCCACCTCTGTTTGGAATTGCCGCAAGCTCTCTAAAGCGTGGTCAACTCGTAAGAGGCGGATTCTCATCCTTGTTGAGAACTAAGTCATCCACCTGAAGAGACTGAGTCGGAGACAAGACACTGCTCTTGCCAACGAAACACAAAGAAATGATGTACATCGAGATCGCCAGAATTTGCTGCAATTGGAACTAACGATGAAGAATTAAATGTGTCCGCAGTTTGGCAGACAAGTACTCACCACTTATCAAAAACGAGCACCGGCTGGTCAACACAACTGGTGATGTGTTCACTGCCGCTCCTACAATCCGCCGAAGTGTTGGGAGCTGGTGATGGGGTCTGAAGCGCCAGTCGAAGACTTGGGGTGGTGGTTTCGCTGCCTCCACTGGCTCGTAGCTATCACACACTTCGTGTGAGTTTTTCTTCCAGGGTAGCTTGACCCGATTTCAACTCCGCATTCTGTGCTGTTAGCTGCTCGTATTCCGTTTCGGCCACCTCCTCCTCGGGCTGTTCCTGGAGCCGCTCAGCCTTCAACTCTAGCTTAACCAGATCTGCATCATCACCGAACACAATGCTTATCGGAACGATAGCCATATCGATCAATGTGGACTTGCGATTGTCACCGAAGACGGGTGCCTTGACGGTGATGGCGCCATCGCGTTCCACACTGTTCATGAAATTCCTGACTTTCTTACCAGTGACCTGGTCACCATTGGTCGAATTCGCGTTGCCCCCTGCACACTCTCCTCGGAGGTCTTCACCAGACGCGACATGCTCTTCAGCTCAATAGCCTTGGCCTCCGTCACACCATCCTTAGTGATTTCTGGTTCGGATATGGGTGCCACTTCACCATCTCCAGCTCCAATTCCAGCATCAACATCTTCCTTGTCGGTCTCTATGATATGAAGCTCAGACACCAAACGCTTCTTATCATCAACTCTTAACCGATCAACTACCAACTTCATGTGTTGGAATGTGGACGATATGGACCGCAAGTCACACTTTTCAAGCTGCCTTTTCAATCTGAACACCAATGTCACAACCAGCCATTGAAAGCTTTGGTATAACTCACTACACATTTATTTATAGTTAAGCCCCTTCAGTTTCGCATGCTGAAGGATGAACGATTTTTCAGTTTTATTCACTACGTATAATTTTCCTTACGCAGCACATTATCAAACGAAATTATCTCAGATTCCGAATATGAAATATGAAAACTTTTTAGAGAATTATAAATATCATCAACATTCCGCTTATAAAATGATATTTGCGCAGGCACACTATCTGTTGACGCTACGGTGTTTGAGTTCATATTTAAGCTTAACGCGCGCACAAAATTGCCACTCGCCCACGCAATGCTGCTTATGTACACGAAACGAGTTCACGAAAGTTCAAGCAAAGCAGAGACACACACTAAACGACGATTGAATAGCGTATTTGTATTGCACTTGTCGTTATGTGTGTTTTATGCACCTTTGGCTGTTCAAATTAGAATTTTTTGCAAAAATGACAACAGAGCCTTAAACTCCACCAAAACTTACCGCTCGCCACTAAAATGCAACGCATCTGCGATATTGACGACCTCAATTTTGTATCGAATTAAAAAACGTTTTGTACGTTAGAGACTTGCAAGCAAATTTTATATTTGTTTCAAAAGCCGTGGCAAAAGGGTATAAAGTGGTGTTTGAGAGAGAGAGAGCCATAATAAAAGACACTCAAAATATGACAATACTGCAGGCTCTAAGTGTAGTGACCTATTTACGATTGATGTCAAAATGGAAATATTTATTTACTCAAATGCAAGCTGCAGTGAATTATGGAAATGGCATAATCATCTAGGCCATCTGAATATGGCAAGTTTAAAGAAAATGGCAAATGATGAAATCGATCTAGAAAAACATAGACTTGAAAGGCGATGTGTCCGAAACTTGCGCGAAAAGCCAAATATGCGTTGGATCGTTTCCAAGGGCATCTGAGAGTCGCGCAAAAGAAGTGTTAAGTCTTGTGCATACAGACATATGTGGACCAATCAATACGACGTCTGCCGGAGGGGCACGGTACTTTGCAACATTTATCGACGATTATTCGCCTTCTACTTTTGTGTATTTCTTGAAGTCGCGGGATCAAATACTAAAAGCGTTTAAAGACTTTGTAATGTAAAAAGCTAAAAGCAATCCGCATCGATAACGGTCGTGAGTACGTGAGTCGTGAATTCAATCAATTCTTATCGGAAAAAGGCATAAAAAGAGATCTGACGGTACCTTATACCCGCAACAGAACGGCGTCGCAGAACGCGCAAATCGCACGCTAGTTGAGATGGCCAGGAGTATGTTGATTTATTCTGGTGCGAAAGAGACCCTATGGGGAGAGACAATACAGATGCCAAGAATTTGGACACACAGAAAAACTCATGTAGACGCCCCTTCGTCTGCGTGAAATATGCTGGACCACCCATCCACTGCATGCACTAAACCCAGGCAAGAAGATCCAAAATGTGCGAACTGCGGAAACAAACACATAAGCTAGGCCCAGACTTCGGGCAGACAGAATTGCCCTGGAGGACTATCCAATCCAGCGGAAATGCGCTTTAATCCATCTCGCCAAAATCTCCAGCCACCACGGACAAAGTTATCTGCCATACAAGCTGCAGATGACCTACCTCAATGACCTCCTGCAAATAAAAACAAAGATACATGCAGTGACGTCTTACGCGGAGAGTTAGGAGTTGCAAGTGTAAGAAACCCAGCCGAAAATCATCTGGCCACGCTTCAACACAAACTACAACTCCAACAACAAAACCTGGCAAAAAGACGCAAACAACCTTCAATGAGAAAAATCAGCAACAAAAACTCACCGGACAAAGTATCGCACTCTACAAAGACAATGCGCAGTCCAATAAGACAATCAAGCGACGAACGGCGGACCTCCCCTCAGCAGCCGCAGCGCATCCATGACCAGCATCTCCAACACTCACAAAAGATGCATCAGAATACGGCCATTTTATCACGCCTGGAAAACAAGATTGACGAATTACTAAATGTGCTAATACAATTCATAACAATACAAACCAAAAACAACAATGCCACAAACAAAGTTCCACACGTCCAGCAAAACCATGAGGAAATTGCACATAACCACCAGGAAGAGTCGTGGACAGATATGGACGACTCCATCTATGACTTCTTCGCTGACGACTGTGATAAACAGATTGTTCCAAGACTCTAAAACATTGCCATTCAAGCCTACAATTGTAGCGAATTTCCCACGGCGGTAAAGGAAAGAGGAAAAAAAAATGAATGAGAAAAAAGAGAAAAAGAAAATAACAAATCCTCAATTTACTACAATACTTACCTGCATCACTGTATGGAAGTTCCTTGGCGGTAAACATCCTTGTACGCTTAAAACTCTGCTCCCTGGTGTTGGCCAGTAAAGTCAGAATTTACTGCTTACCTGGAAATAACAAGGAGAAAAGATTAATCAAATAAAAAATAATACAATATTATAAAACATAAAATAAGAACTTCGACAATACCGCAAATAATTGACAACAACAATAATATTATAAATATCATAAAACACAACAACTAAAATAAAAACAAATTCAACAACTTATATAAAATTAAGCAAACAAAATAACAAAATAATAATACAAATAATAAGTCCAACTGACATAATAAACAAATAAACCAAAACACATAATATAATAATAAACAAATTAAACATATATTACAACACAACTTCCCAACGCCTCCACTGCCACAAAAAATGCAAAATACAATAATAGCACTGGTAACTATTAACCCGTCCAAATGAGTATTTGAAGTATGCCCTCCAGAGCTTCCAGATAGAGCGTTCCATCCAAACTCTAAACTGTCATTCATGAACAAAATTCAAATAAAAGTATTAATAAAAATATGGAATATCAAATAAAATAATATTACAAAAACTACATCAATACCAATTTAAATAATCAAACAAACTAATTTGTATATTGTAATAGCAAACAAAATTAGATATATAATATTACACAATAATAAAATAAACCCAAATCCAATAACTCATAAAAATAATGTAAACAAAACAACAAAATAATGATACAAATAACAACAATAAATAATAAACAAACAAACTAAAATACATAATGTAATACAAAACAAAATTAAACACATTCAAATAAATACACACATTGATACGTGGACAACTCCCCATGCAGACAACATAGGCTGCAAATACAAAAAGAAAATGGAAATCAAATTACAATTAATGTATTTATAAAATTGTTGCAAATACACACATTACTACAAATAATATTACTGAAACACTGGAGCACCCAACATTTTGCTTCTATTATCTTGCCGCAATTGCCTCCACGGCCACACCAGTACCTGGAATAAATTGACAAAATTAAAATAAATGCAAAAGAAAATTATACCACTGACAATACAATACAAAACATAAAATAACTACGACAACAACACTACAAATAACTGATAACAAGGAACACCATAAAACACAACAAAACTAAAAACAAATTCAATAACTCGCCCATAATAAGCAAACAAAATTACAAAATAGTAATACAAATAACAAAACCAACTTATATAATAATCAAACAAACTAAAACACATAATATAAAAGCACACACATATGTGTATGTACATATGCAATTACTCAACAATATAAACAAAATAACGCTACTCACCTGATCAATGGACACCCAACGTATTGCCCACATCCAGTGAAACCGCTATGACGCCCTTCAGCTACAGCACCTGAAAATAAAGGAGAAAGCAATTTACGCGACTTACCTGATCCGGCGATGAGTTCAGAAATAACTTCCAGACATATCCAGTAAGAAGTAATTGTCCAACGGCGATCAACTGCCCTCCAAGTACCTGCTATTTATTGGCAGTGCTGGCGGTCGCAGACTGTTACTATGTAACTAAAATACTAGAAATAGTTTACATCTTCAGTATTTAATTACGACTTCCAATTTATTAGTGCCGATAGTATTCCAATCAATATGTAAATTTTTATTGTTGTAATTTAAATTGGAATAAGTTGCCCTACGGGTAATAAGGTGAATTAAATAAAGTGGGCGTCAGTGTAAAAGCTGATTAGTGAGTGTTGCTATTAAAAAAAATAAAAAGGCAATTATTTATGTTTAAATATGTTTGAATATCACAATAAAGATTAATACTTAAGTATCGCTATACTAATTAGTACCGAAGCTCTGGTCACACATGAATTGTTTTCTTTCTTTCTGCATTGTATTCTCCTAAGTTAAGTTGTTCTCAATTCTTCAACAAGTAAAGACACACTCTCGCATAATAAAGATAATCCGTAATAAGAAACTGCGTTTGACTCTTCATTTTGCCACGTTATTTACAACAGGTTATGGTTATGTTTGTTATTTTTAATTGCTGTGTGCTATAATAATAATATAATAAAAATGAGTGGACAAGGATTATATGCCATCGATAAGTTGGATGGGGAAAACTATGCGGTGTGGTCGGTGCATATGAAAAGTGTGATGGTGCATCATGACTTATGGCAAAATTTTAGCGGAAAAATTGTAAAATAGGAGAAAGCTGAGTTTGATACGCGTGACGAAAAGGCATTAGCAAGTATACTGCTGGGTGTAAAAGTGTCACAGATAAGTTTCATTAAGAATTGTGTTTCGGCAAAAGAAGCTCGCCGGCGTGTATCAGCCCCGTGGACCTGCCAGAAAAATTACGTTGTTTCGAAAATCCGGTTAAGCTTGTCAGAGAGTTCGGTTGTGCAAAACTACATAAATGAGTTTTCCGATATAGTGGACAAGCTAAAGGAAATTGATATGGAAATTTCTGAAGACATTTTGACAATTTTGTTGCGGTCGGGACTTGGAAAAAGTTTTGAAAATTCTGTGGTCTCGATTGAAACGCGAGAACAGTTGCCATTATTATCTGACCTTAAAATTAAAATTATTGGAGAAGGCGAGAGACAAAAAATAAGCAACGAAGAAGCCGACAACAGTGGGCAGAAATCGTTTGTGTCGCATACAAAAACCAGACCAAGCAAAAAAGTGCCTGAAAATAACGGTACTATGCATGCCAAAAAGTGTTATAGATGCGGACGGGAAGGTCATTTTATTGCTCAGTGCAAAGAAAGATTAATGACAAAGGAAAAGAAAAAAGCAGCGACTCAAAACGATCGTTCGCTATACTCGCGAGTGTGCAGAATAACATTAACGTGACAAAATCGATGTGGTGTCTGAACAGTGGCGCCACTGCTCACCTGTGTTGTGATAAATCGTGTTTTTTTTTTACTTTAAAGAGCACAATGGAAAAATTCTTCTTGCTGGCGAAAAGTTCATAAGAGCCGACGGCATTGGTACTGTGTGTGTAAATTCGGGTAAATTTTGCATCGAATTAAAAACGTTTTGTACGTTAGAGAATTGTAAACAAACTTTATATTTGTTTCAAAAGCCGTGGCAAACGGGTATAAAGTGGTGTTTGAGAGAGAGAGAGAGAGAGCCATAATAAAAGACACTCAAAATGGGACAATACTGCAGGCTCTAAGTGTAGTGACCTATTTACGATTGATGTGAAAATGGAAAAACTTATGTACTCATATGCAAGCTGCAGTGAATTATGGAAATGGCATAATCATCTAGGCCATCTGAATATGGCAAGTTTAAAGAAAATGGCAAATGATGAAATCGATCTAGAAAAACATAGACTTGAAAGGCGATGTGTCCGAAACTTGCGCGAAAAGCCAAATATGCGTTGGATCGTTTCCAAGGGCATCTGAGAGTCGCGCAAAAGAAGTGTTAAGTCTTGTGCATACAGACATATGTGGTCCAATCAATACGACGTCTGCCGGAGGGGCACGGTACTTTGCAACATTTATCGACGATTATTCGCGCTATACTTTTGTGTATTTCTTGAAGTCGCGGGATCAAATACTAAAAGCCTTTAAAGACTTTGTAATGTAAAAAGCTAAAAGCAATCCGCATCGATAACGGTCGTGAGTACGTGAGTCGTGAATTCAATCAATTCTTATCGGAAAAAGGCATAAAAAGAGATCTGACGGTACCGTATACCCGCAACAGAACGGTGGCGCAGAACGCTCAAATCGCACGCTAGTTGAGATGGCCAGGAGTATGTTGATATATTCTGGTGCGAAAGAGACCATATGGGGAGAGACAATACAGACTGCTGCCCATTTGCGCAATACAAAAACATTGATAGACAAGATGCCCTATGAGATGTGGACGGGTAAAAAACCAATCGTGTCACATTTAAGAATATTCGGCTCAAAGGCGATTGCACTCAATAAATGGCACAAAAAGAAGTTCAGGCCAAAGGGTAGCGAGTATGTAATGTCCAGAATCCGAAAAGGTGATTGAAAGCAGAGATGTTATATTCTTGAAAAAAAGATTTTGTAGAATCTGTGAGGGACAACAGAGATATAGCGTTATTTGGTGAATGTGTGCCACCAAATCAGCAGGTAGAAAGCGGCAATGAAGAAATGCAGGCAGAAACAGGTATTGAGTTAGACAATCAAATGAATGAAAGTAACGAGACCGAAGACTGTCCGCGAAGCAATGAAGTGGAGTCACCCGAATTATGTGAAGTTCGAGGACCAGGTCGTACACAAAAGTTAAGGACTGGTAAGCCGGGGGCCCTTCCCGGAAGGTATTTAATACTCTTAATACGTTAAGAGCAGAGGATGTGCCAATCACCGCAAGTGTAGCTGATGCTATTAATTCAACAATGAGTAGAGAATGGTCAGTATTAATACTGAAGGAAATTCAAGCACTTGAACCAAATAATACCTGGGAACTTGTAGATTTGCCAGAGGGTAAGAGAGCCATAGGATGTAAATGGGAAAACCGGTACATGGCTACGTCGACGCGGATTGGGCAAATGATACTGCAGACCCCAAATCGTATAGTGGATTCATTGGAGCAGGAGGCGCGATTTCGTGGGAGTCTAACAAGCAGAGTCTGGAATCTTTGAGCAGTACTGAAGACAAGTACATTGCATTATCAACTGCGGCGCGAGAAGCGATGTATCTCAAAAAATTGTTACATGACATGGGATTTAAAGAAACAAAATCTGTCTCATTATATTGCGACAATCAAAGCGCACAATGTCTGATACATTAACGAAGAATTTATAAAAGAACAAACATGTGAAATGTATTAATGAAATGAATTGTTATTAATCTTGGTATTTAGTTAAGTATGTTATCATTGAGAGAGAGTTTTGAAATATATTTGAATATCACAGCAACGATTAATATCGAAGCTCTGGTCACACATGAATGGTTTTCTTTCTTTCTGCATTGTATTCTCCTAAGTTAAGTTGCTCTCAATTCTTCAACAAGTAAAGACCCACTCGCGCATAATAAAGATAATCCATAATTAGAAACTGCGTTTGACTCTTCATTTTGCCACGTTATTTACAACAATTTATTAATAAAGTTAATAAAATTAATAAACTTAAAAAAATTAAAAAAAACAGCAAATGGATACGACAGTGAACAAGAAGTGGACTCCGCTGCCACGATGACGCTGCTGTCCACAACATTCTCAGAGCTGTCAACCTGACCCTTTGGTGGAGCATGCATCAGCGATTCAATATTTGAAGCCATGTTCAATTCGGAGGAGGACGCCACAGATGAGCTGGAAATTACAATGGTGGACAAAAATTAAACAACACCCACGAAATTTCACACATTTTTTCAGGAAGCATCAGTCGAAAGCAGTAGAAAGAGCAAATCACCGCTTTTTCCCATTGCTTCATCAGCCTTCATTTCCCCTTCATCAACGGAAGCCAAACAGCAAGCAGCGATGAGTGAAAGAGACAACAATAGCTGCGTGCACAAACAACAAACCGGGCATCTCAAACAGACAATGCTTGCATTCAAAAAATTGGCACCAATTTCCCCTCACACACACTCTTTAGCAACTAATAATTGGGCACACGTAAAAAGCATACACACCAAGAAGACACTTTCCCCGTCAGCAATACACTCACACACAAACACATTAAAGACGAGTGAAAACATAAACAACACACATAACCACACATCAACACATTTAACGGAACAGTAACACGCAGACAACAACAACAACCCGGCTACCACCACAACAACAAATACAACAATAAGTGACAATACAATTCGATTACACACAATAACACAAACTACAAAGCAAGTTACCAACAAGGATAATAAAACAACCGCCAATAATAATGATTCAGCCAAGCTGTTTCCGCTATCAGCTTTTTGACTCAAACTTTTTTTGTTAGAAACTTTTGAATGTATTTAGACTAAAAGACAAACACTTAGTCTTATCTATCACTTTGTTTATTAAAGGTTTGAAGACAATTGCTAAACCATTTGAAGCCACCGCTAAAATTTCTCCCAACGAGAATAACTAAAAACGATCGATAAGCTAGAGCTATGCGAAACAACTGATTAGCTTCAACAGCCGGTCGATCAGCAAACGCCTTTTATCGAGAAAGATAGAGCGCTGCACAAAGAGAGCTATGTACCATGAGAGAGCTGCTAACGCTGGCTGCTGCAGCTCCAACTGCACTTAACATAATGTGGATATGTAATTAAGACTAACCATAAGCTATTTATATTAAGCCATGCAGGGCTCCAAATTCAAACATGTTAACAACTAATAATCAATTAAAGTTCTTTGCTGTTGCTGCCAAAATACTCCCTCCGTTGAAAGGAACACTTTCAACAGAATCTTTAACTGGCAGCAGGCACAGCTTCTTGCTAGCCCGCCTTTCGTAGTCTTCAAATGAGCCACTTGCGCAACGCCACCTCTGGATAAGAGGCGGATTCTCATCCTTGTCGAGAACTAAGTCATCCACCTGAAGATACCGAGTCGGAGACAAGACACTGCTCTTGCCAACGAGACCCAAAGAAATGATGTACGTGGATGACTCGCTGCAAATCATCGAGATCGCCAGGATTTTCTGCAATGGCAACTAACGATGATGAATTAAATGTGTCCACAGTCCACAAACTGCCGAAGTGTTGGGAGCGGGTGATAGGGGTTGAAGCGTCAGTCGAAGACTTGTGGTGGTGGTTTCGCTGCCTACACTGGCTCGTAGCTATCACACACTTCGTGTGGGCTTTTCTTCGAGGACAACTTGAGCCGATTTCAACTGCGCATTCTGTGCTGTTAGCTGTTCGTATTCCGTTTCGGCCACCTCCTTTCTGGTTCGGATGTGGGTGCCACTTCACCATCTCCAGCTCCATTTCCAGCATCAACATCTTCCTTGTCGGTCTCAATGATATGAAGCTCAGACACCAAACGCTTCTTATCATCAACTCTCAACCGATCAACTACCAACTTCATGTGTCGGAATGTGGACGATATGGACCGCAATTCACACTTTTCAAGCTGCCTTTTTAATCTGAACACCAATGCCACAACCAGCCATTGAAAACTTTGGTATAACTCACTACACATTTATTTATAGTCAAGCCGCCCAGTTTCTCATGCTGAAGGATGAACGATTTTTCAATTTTATTAACTAAGTCTAATTTTCCTGAAGCAGCACATTATCAAACGAAATTATCTCAGTTTTCGAATATGAAATATGAAAACTTTTTAGAGAATTATAAACATTCCGCTTATAAAACGATATTTGCGCAGGCACACTATCTGCTTACACGACGGTGCTTGAGTTCATATTTAAGCTTAACGCGCACAAAATTGCTGCCAATCGAAACGAGTTCACGAAAGTTCAAGCGAAGCAGACACACACGCTAAACGACGATTGAATAGCGTATTGCTATTGCACTTGTTGTTATGTGTGTTTTATGCACCTTTGGCTGTTCAAATTAGACTTTTTTGCAAATTAGTTCACTAATGTTTTGATTGTTTGGGTTGGTGTTTATTAAACACAACGATACACGATCAAGTCGGGGTCACCAATTTTTAGGCTATCAGCTTTTGATAACTTTATTTTCCAATTAATAACACGAAGTTATTTGTAACGTTACGTTACAAACTTTATTGAACTTAGTTAGACTAGAAGTCAAACGGTTAGTCTTTTCTATCAAAACTTTGGTTATTAAAGGTTTGAAGCCAATTGATAAACCTTTTCACAACAAGAGTAACTAATGATCGATTACCGAAATGAAGGTTTGAAGCCACCGCTAAGCCTTCTCACAACGAGAATAACTAAAAATGATAGATAAGCTAGACATATGTGAAACAACTGATTAGCTGCAGCAGCCGGCCGATCAGCGAACGCCCTTTATCGAGAAAGAGAGAGTGCTGGACAAAGAGATTTGGATTTGTAGTTAAGGCTAACAATAAGCTATTTATATTAAGCCACGCAGGGCTCCAAATTCAAACATTTTAACAACTCATCAATTAAAGTTATTTGTGGTTGCTGCCAACACTAACATCAACACAAGGCCAATTCTACTCCACAAAGAAGTCTATTAACATCCCTCGCACAGGACTCAACCAAAATGAGCAACTTGACAAAGTTAGCTACTACCAAAAACAAATTTGCACAAAGCTCGATGGGCGGAGTCCCGCTTCTGCTCCCCTGTGAGCTGCGGAAAATGACAACAGAGTCTGGCTTAAATCCCACCAATACTTACCGCTCGCCACTAAAACGCAGATGCGCAGGTATTGACAACCTAAATGATGAAGTGCACCCCGCATGAACTATGCTAAAAAAAATGGAGAAACAAAAACAACAACATCTTGATGTAGAGCAGCAATTCCAACTGCAAAGCCAGCAACAACAGCAGGGAGAGCACGCAAACCTGCTACAGCATCAACAATCGCAAGACATTTTGCAGCAAGCAATGCAATTAAAAGTGTTTGCTCAAATACATCAACATAAACACTATGAGCGGGAACAGCAGAATATGCATCAGCACCGACATCGACATATATAAAAGGACGACGAATGCTCACAGAAGCTGCCAGAGCAGCATACGACTCTCCAGACGTAGAAACAAAGTATAGCCATAAAAAGATGACAGCGATCTTCCTGCCTTCCGTCACTTCTATAATGCCTATCCTGGCCAAACTCAATAACTGCCCGGACGTAGGCAAATACGTGATATGGTCTTCCGGAAACAATGAACTACGCATCCAAAGTGACGACATGAAGACATTTAAGGCAATCCAGACAATCCTGGCTGAAGATGAAGATTACATTACTCGACTTCATGTGATTGGCTGATGGAAAAACTAAGGGGCTTGGGTGAATATACTTACCCTGAAACAACTGGACAATCAATCACTCGAAGTTGAGAGAAAAGCGAAGCCTCGTGATCCTGCACAGAGTCACAGGTGCCAAGAATTTGGACACACAAAAAAACTACTGTAGACGTCCCTTCATCTGCATGAAAAATATGCTCGTGACCACCCATCCACTGAGTGCACTAAACCCAGGCAAGAAGATCCAAAATGTGCGAACTACGAAAACAAAAACATAAGCTGCACAATCTTTAAGGCAGCCATGGCCAGACTTCGGGCAAACAGAATTGCCCTGGAGGAATATCAAATCCAGCGGAAATGCGCTTCGAGCATCTCGCAAAAATCTGCATCCAACACGGACAAAGTTATCTGCCATACAAGCTGCAGATGACCTACCTCAATGACTTCCTGCAAATAAAAACAAAAATACATACAGTGACGTCTTACGCGGTGAGTTAGGAATTGCAAGTGTAAGAAACCCAGCCGAAAATCATCTGCCCACGCTTCAACACAAACTACAACTCCAACAACAAACCCTGGCCCAAAGGCGCAAACAACCTTCAATGAGAAAAATCAGCAACAAAAGCTCACCGGACAAAGTAGCGCATTCTACAAAGACAATGCGCAGTCCAATAAGACAATCAAGCGACGAACGGCGGACCCCCCTCAGCAGCCGCAGCGCATCCATGAGCAGCATCTTCAATATTCACAAAAGATGCAGCAAAATACGGCCATGTTATCACGCCCTGAAAACAAGATTGACGAATTACTAAATGTGCTAATACAATTCATAACAATACAAACCAAAAACAACAATGCCACAAACGAAGCTCCACACGTCCAGCAAAACCAAGAGGAAATTGCACATAACCACCAGGAAGAGTCGTGGACAGATATGGACGACTCCATCTATGACTTCTTCGCTGACGACTGTGTGCTTTTAGACTGATAAACAGATTGTTCCAAGGCTCTAAAACATTGCCATTCAAGCCTATAATTGTAGCGAATTTTCCACGGCGGTAAAGGAAAGAGGATAAAAAATTGAATGAGAAAAAAGAAAAAGAAAATAAAAAATCAACAATTTACTACAATACTTATACTGTATGGAAGTTCCCTTGGCGGTAAACATCCTTGTACGCTTAAAACTCTGCTCCCTGGTGCTGGCCAGTAAAATCAGAATTTACTGCTTACCTGGAAATAACAAGGAGAAAAGATTAATCAAATAAAAAATAATACAATAATATTATACATAAAATAAGAAAATCAATAATACCGCTAATAACTGAAAAAAACAATAATATTATAAATATCATAAAACACAACAACTAAAATAAAAATAAATTCGACAATTTATACAAAATTAAGCAAACAAAATAACAAAATAATAATACAAATAACAAGTCCAACTGACATAATAAACAAATAAACCAAAACACATAATATAATAATAAACAAATTAAACATATATTACAACACAACTCCCCAACGCCTCCACTGCCACAAGAAATGCAAAATACAATAATATCACTGGTAACTATTAACCCGTCCAAATGAGTACTTGAAGTATGCCCTCCAGAGCTTCCAGATAGAGCGTTCCATCCAAACTCTAAACTGTCATTCATGAACAAAATTCAAATAAAAGAATTAATAAAAATATGGAATATCAAATAAAATAATATTACAAAAACTATATCAATACTAATTTAAATAATCAAACAAACTAATCCGTATAATATAATAGCAAACAATATTAGAAATATAATATTACACAATATTAAAACAAAAGCAAATCCAATAACTCATACAAATTATGAAAAAAAATAACAAAATAATGATACAAATAACAACAATAAATAACAAACAAACAAACTAAAATACATAATGCAATAACAAACAAAATTAAATTAAATCCACACATTGATACGTGCACAACTCCCCATGGAGACAACACAGGCTGCAAATACAAAAAGAAAAGAAATGTTAATGAAAGGAAATCAAACTACAATTAATGTATTTATAAAATAGTTGCAAATACACACATTACTACAAATAATATTACTGGACCACTGGAGTACCCAAAATTTTGCTTCTATTATCTAGTGGAATAGAGTAACCTCCGCAATTGCTTGCACGGCCACACCAGTACCTGGAATAAATTGACAAAATTAAAATAAATGCAAAAGAAAATAAAACCACTGACAATACAATACAAAACATAAAATAACTACGACAACAACACTACAAATAACTGATAACAAGGAGCACCATAAAACACAACAAAACTAAAAACAAATTCAATAACTCGCTCAAAATAAGCAAACAAAATAATAATACAAAAAACAAGATTAACTTATATATTAAACAAACAAACTAAAACACATAATATAAAAATACACACATATGTGTACGTACATATGCAATTACTCAACCACATAAACAAAATAACGCTACTCACCTGATCAATGGACACCCAACGTATTGCCCACATCCAGTGAAACCGCCATGACGCCCTTCAGCTACGGCACCTGAAAATAAAGGAGAAAGCAATTTACGCGACTTATTTGATCCGACGGTGAGTTCAGAACCAACTTCCTTACCCTATGGGTAATAAGGTGAATTAAATAAAGTGGATGTCAGTGTAAAAGCTGATGAGCGAGTGTTGCTATTAAAAAAAAAGTGGTGCTATTAAAAAAAAATAAAAAGGCACTTATTTATGATGAAATATGTTTGAATATCACAATAACGATTAATACTTAAGAATCGCTAAACTGATTCGCATCGAAGCTCTGGTCACACATGAATTGTTTTCTTTCTTTCTGCATTGTATTCTCCTAAGTTAAGTTGCTCTCAATTCTTCAACAAGTAAAGACCCACTCGCGCATAATAAAGATAGTCCATAATTAAAAACTGCGTTTGACTCTTGATTTTGCCACGTTATTTACAACAATTTATTAATTAAGTTAATAAAATTAATAAACTTAAAAAAATAAAAAAAAGCAAATAGATATTACAGTGAACAAGAAGTGGACTCCGCTGCCACGATGATGCTGCTGTCCACAACATTCTCAGAGCTGTCAACCTGACCCTTTGGTGGATCATGCATCAGCGAATCATTATTTGAATCCATGTTCAACTCTGAGGAGGATGCCACAGATGAGCTGGAAATTACAATGGTAAAAAAAAAAATTTAACAACACCCAAGAAATTTCACACTTTTATGTGCGAAAAAATTTCACGCCAATTCGGGAAGCATCAGCCGAAAGCAGTAGAAAGAGCAAATCACCGCTATTTCGCCTTGCTTCATCAGCCTTCATTTCCCCATCATCAACGGAAGCCAAACAGCAAGCAGCGATGAGTGAAAGAGACAACAATAGCTGCGCGCGCAAACATCAAACCGCGCATCTCAAACAGACAATGCTTGCATTCAAAATATTGGCGCCACACACAAACACATTAAAGACGAGTGAAAACATAAACAACACACATAAAACCACACATCAACACATTTAACGCACAAATGGAAACAGATTCAAACGCCAATAATTTTGGCGCGGAACAGTAACATGCATACAGCAACAACAACCCAGCTACTACCACTACAACAAATACAGCAATAAGTGACAATACAATTGGATTACACATAATAACACAAACTACAAAGCAAATTACCAACAAGGATAATAAAACAACCGCCAATAATAATGATTCAGCCCAGCTGTTTCCGCTATCAGTTTTTTGATACAAACTTTTTTTGTTACAAACTTTTGCATGTATTTAGACTAGAAGGCAAACACGTAGTCTTATCTATCAACACTTTGTTTATTGAAGGTTTGAAGACAATTGCTAAACCATTTGAAGCCACCGCTAAACTTTCTCACAACGAGAATAACTAAAAACGATCGATAAGCTAGAGCTATGCGAAACAACTGATTAGCTTCAACAGCCGGTCGATCAGCAAACGCCCTTTATCGAGAAAGAGAGAGCGCTGGACAAAGAGAGCTATGTACCATGAGAGAGCTGCTAACGCTGGCTGCTGCAGCTCCAACTGCATTTAACATAATGTGGATATGTAATTAAGACTAACCATAAGCTATTTATATTAAGCCACGCAGGGCTCCAAATTCAAACATGTTAACAACTAATAATCAATTAAAGTTCTTTGCTGTTGCTGCCAAAATACTCCCTCCGTTGAAAGGAACACTTTCAACAGAATCTTTAACTGGCAGCAGGCACAGCTTCTAGCTAGCCCGCCTTTCGTAGTCTTCAAATGAGCCACTTGCGCAATGCCACCTCTGGATAAGAGGCGGATTCTCATCCTTGTCGAGAACTAAGTCATCCACCTGAAGATACCGAGTCGGAGACAAGACACTGCTCTTGCCAACGAGACCCAAAGAAATGATGTACGTGGATAACTCGCTGCAAATCATCAAAAGGGTTGCAGTCCATCCTGGTAAGGTCCGGTTCCAGTAGTGTTGCCAGAGTCAGCACATCGAGATCGCCAGGATTTTCTGCAATTGGAACTAACGATGATGAATTAAATGTGTCCGCAGTCTACAATCCGCCGAAGTGTTGGGAGCGGGTGATGAGGGTGAAGCGCCAGTCGAAGACTTGGGGTGGTGGTTTAGCTGTCTCCACTGGCTCGTAGTTATCATACACTTCGTGTGGGCTTTTCTTCGAGGAAAACTTGAGCCGATTTCAACTGCGCATTCTGTGCTGTTGGCTGCTCGTATTCCGTTTCGGCCACCTCCTTTCTGGTTCGGATGTGGGTGCCACTTCACCATCTCCAGCTCCATTTCCAGCATCAACATCTTCCTTGTCGGTCTCTATGATATGAAACTCAAACACCAAACGCTTCTTATCATTAACTCTCAACCGATCAACTACCAACTTCATGTGTCGGAATGTGGACGATATGGACCGCAATTCACACTTTTCAAGCTGCCTTTTTAATCTGAACACCAATGTCACAACCAGCCATTGAAAGCTTTGGTATAACTCACTACACATTTATTTATAGTCAAGCCGCCCCAGTTTCTCATGCTGAAGGATGAACGATTTTCCAATTTTATTAACTAAGTTTAATTTTCCTTAAGCAGCACAACATCAAACGAAATGATCTCAGATTCCGAACATGAAATATGAAAACTTTTTAGAGAATTATAAACATTCCGCTTATAAAACGATATTTGCGCAGGCACACTATCTGTTGACGCGACGGTGCTTGAGTTCAACGCGCGCACAAAATTGCTCCCAATCGAAACGAGTTCACGAAAGTTCAAGCGAAGCAGACACACACGCTAAACGATGATTGAATAGCGCATTTCTATTGCACTTGTTGTTATGTGTGTTTTATGCACCTTTGGCTGTTCAAATTAGACTTTTTTGCAAATTAGTTCACTAATGTTTTGAATGGCAAGCAAGTAAGAATGGGGCAGAGAGGTCTCTAACTGAACCAGGACCATATTGTGGCATAGGGAGACACACTATATGACTGGAACTTAGAAATGAGGAGAGACAGAGGCGACAACAGAGCTGGTCAAGCCAGATGTCTCGTAGGTGGTTGCAACCTGAGACGATTAAACAAGTTATAACCATGGGAAAGAACAGCATTAGAATACTTACCGGTCTACTGACAGGACACTGTAGTCCAAGAAGTCACCTAACTAAACTAGGTATATATAGTAGCGAACTGTGCAGGTCTTGTGAAAGAGAGGAGGAATCCTCGATGCACATCCTATCAGAATGTGTCGTCTTAACTAGAAGAAGATGCAGAATCCTAGGGATGTATGATATGAATTTCAGAGACATAGAAGACCGCAACCCAACAAAGATTCTCATATTCATGCGGGAGTTAGGGCTGATGGGAGCTATAGGGGGCACAATAGATCGAGTAGGCCGCGGTGCAATCCCTCCCATAATATAATTATAATTATATGTGGATATATAGGGTTATATTTCTGTACAGATGGTTTTCTGTTAACAAACTAAAAACGGTAGCATTTCTACATAACTTCGCAAACTCTTTTATTGGAATGCCAGTAGAGTAGATTCAGTTATTAAGGGATATGAATCCATTTCAAAATAATACACCAAGTAATCTGCACTTACATGTACCATTATTATGTGGTCTGAGTGTTTGATTGGTATGAGAATCACTCTATACAATTGTGATGGATGTCTACTGAATAGCATAATCTTAGAGCTTATAATTAATTTTTTGTCTAAGAATATTCCCTTTGCTGTCATTAATTTATGAATTGCTTTAAACTTGTTGCTTGTGTGAGATACATACGTATATTGTGTAGTCGACACGATGAGATCATGTTTAGTTTCGAACTGATTGCTCTGACGAGCAGCCCTTTCACTGCTTGTTATTTTCCCTGGAAGCATTAACGGTTCCGACAAACTTTCTTTGATTATTGCTAATTCTACTTCTAATTGATTTTCATTTTTGCTAATTCTACTTCTAATTTATTTGGTTTTAGTTTGTTTGGATTTATTTTATTCATCTATTAAAGCTTATATTTACTTCTTTGGGAGTTTTCGAAAATATGTTGACTGTTGGATCTACTATCAAAGTTTGTTTTTAACTAAATCGACCATATTATGCTGATTGTCTAACATTCTTCTTATATTTTCTTCCATTTCGACTTTAACATCTGCATCCATTAAGCTGAATAAAATGTGATACAATAATCCTATAAAATCAAATGGTGAACGCCCACTTCTTCCTGTTGTCATAAAAATCTATTTTATTTTTGCATTTCATTTATTTGTATGTACGTGTTATTAAAAATGAAGTTGCATTTTTCTTGAAAGTCAGTCAGCTTTCCAAATACGATTCTCATTATACTTTGATACCGAAGGTATCAGGTTTTATTTATTTCTCTGTTGCAAAGTATATACATATAATATTCCTTTAATTTTCTGAACTAATTTCCACTTACATATATCGAGTTCCAATCTTTATCTGTTATTGACTAAAATATTCTCAAAAGTTGGTGGTCGAATTTGGAAATGCTCGAGATCATCAATATCTTCACTCGGATGTACATAACTGTCTTGAATTCAAGACTGCTTCTATTTGACATATTTTGTCATATTTGAATTAACTATCTCGGACTACCCGTTTTAGATGGTAATTTATTGATTTTACTCCACCATCCACCACTGCCGGGTATATAAAATGCCACTATATTTTCTCTCTTTCTAATATTAAAACAATTTCCATATTATCGCGAATTGTCTTTCGGAATATGTGAGGTGTACATATATGCACCTTAATATTAACAGAAAATGAGAACAATTCCCACTGGTAACGGTTTTTGGGAAGTGACTCTAACAACGATCAGCATATAAACAACAGCTGATCGGTAATGATGTGCTGGGAGGACCATATACCATTCGGTGAGCCAATTAGCAACTCTGACATCAGAACTGTGCGTAGCGACGCCCACACTGCTTGGTTCCGGCCCATGCATTTTCCTTTTGCAAATGACGTCGTGAAGAACAAAATTCTTATTGAGAATAACTTGACGGCGTCGCCATATTAAAGCTCGTTTTGGTAAAATTAATTAAAAGAAACCAATACTAAAATAAGAGAGATCGATGCAGTCGGCCGTAATCGTCGGCGAAATAATTTGATATCATACGTAATAAAAGCTGATAACTGGTAGCTAAGAACAGTGTGGATTATAAAGTACGGGGAGGTAGTTATATTATTTTTTTTATAAGTTATTCCCTTAACATATTTGGTTGAGCTGGCGGGTGAATTTGCCAATTTAAGCGACCTGAATATTGTTCGGGTTCGAATTGCGCACTCTCGCTATGCTCGGTATTAGCTCGCCGGACTATCGGGGTTCTTTCCAAATAATTGTACCCTGACACTGGGTTGGTAACTCTGATCGTTTGCTATAGGCGGTTTTAAAATTTTAAAGTCTTCAGTTTTCCAATTCACTAACACACCTTTCACTTATTTCCCAATGTACATATATATATTTACATACATATATACATATATATATATACATATATATATATTATTTAGCGCATGCTAGGTTGCGGACACATTTTTTTATTAGTTGCCAATTCGGTATAGAAACGTTTTGTTCGTCAAAATAACATTAAATGTTTGACCGAATTTTTGACGAATTTTCGTCAGCTTGAGTCGTACGCATGCTGCCAAGCTTCTTGCTTATTGAGTGAGAATATTTTTGCATGCTGCGTTTTGAACTGTTCTTATCTGTGTCCTGGCTTATTTTCACTCTCTATTTTTGCTTTCCGCTCTTGCGTGGGTGTCTAAATACAAGCTAACTAATTAGGGACGACCAAGCAAGTAAAATAATTGTACTAAAACCAAATATTATCTGTAAATAATATTGTCCATATAGCTGATTTTTAAATTGTATGTCTTTTAAGTGGTAAACTCCAAGATTCTTTCCTTTAGAATATATTAACTCATAATAATACGAACTACGTTTCTTATGCATTTTTTCTGGGATAAACACAGGTCCTAATTTAGAACTAAACTTTTTGATGACATTATTCTGAGTGAAGTTCCGTGTATACACCGTGTCGTCTACTTTAAATTGAGTTTCACGACAACGTAAATTGTACCCTCGCACATTTGCTTCATGCGCCTTGTTTACATTTTCTCATTTTGTCTTATAAACTGTAATGTATCTGGATAATCCAATCTGGTATCATCGCTTAACAAATTAAACTTCCTTAATAGAGTATACTCGTTTCCATTTACTATCATATTCTGACCGAATTTCGATAAATAGAGTAGTAAGGAGAGTATCCAGTACTTCTATGTAGTGAAGCTCTTAATGCTCCACTTATGGCATTTAAATTAGTGTCCCAGTTAGCACGTTACTTGCCTATATAGGCACGAATTGCTTAATTGATATAATTTGTAATGGTCAGTATGCAACTTAAGAAAATATAGAGTTGCAACGCTAATCGATTGCGAAAAGTAAACGAAGCGGTGCATCTAAGCGCGCAAAAAGCTGAGCTTAGAAAAGAGGTTTTACGCAAACGGAGCATGCTCAAGGTTATCCTATTACATTATGTAATAGAGCCACAGGACACAGCAACCCGTCCCATTCTCCCGAAAGAGCTATGGGTCCCGACCTCCGCTGTGATTCAGTGGCTCCCTAGTAGGTTGTATTTGCATAAAGAATATAAATAGTTTAAAGAATACCCTACTGAAGACAATTCGTTAGAACATCCATTTTGACTCAAGGTTACATAAGATTTTGGGGCCCAAAATATGGGGCAGGCGGATATCGATAGTTTGATCACAAAGATGATTAACTGGGATCCCAAAAATCTAAGCGTTAGAGAGAAGCGTAACAACTCTTTTGATTAGATATTGAAAAAAAAAAAGAAAATCTCAAAAACGCAGCCAAGCTGAATACGGATTTTGCATGCAAAAGGGCTTAGTATTAATTGGTAAATAAAAGCGTTATGATAAGTGTTGAATTAGCAGCGTCACATCCCCAAATTGTGAACAGGGAAGTTTTATCCTACTTTCAGTGACACCCAAGGGAATGTTGATGGTTTCTGATTGTGTAACTAATAATGTGGATCTTTGATCTCTAGTATTTGCTAAGATCGAAGACATTGCCGATACAAACAGTTGGTGCGAACAGTTAAACTAATCCGCATATCGAGAGTAAAACTTATGGTTCGTTAGCACCACTATTCCAGCTCTCACAGTTTAAGCTCAGTTGTATTTTCGGTTTTTTTTTTTTATTGATTAGGCCAGCTGTTCATGAATCTTGCATATTTAGCCAAGATTGAATACCCTGCCGAAAGAGGGTGCAACAGAAAATTCGATTTACAGTTAGTAGCGGTCTAAATGGATTAAATTTGGTAATCACATCCGTTAAAGGGTTAAGATTGGAAGATTTTATTTTTGTTGTTAATTGGTTGACAGTGCCGCCTAACTTTCTGTGGAATAGGTATCTCGCTACCAAGAAAAGGGAAGGGGTATCAATTGTTTACACAATTCACAACAATTATCTATCTATCTGATAGTACTTACAATAGTCCAAAAGATAATCATTAATTCTCTTAGAAGATTTGCAAGGACTTGAAATAGGATCTTATCACGCAAAAGATATTCGCACATAATTCTCGCTAATCTTCCATCTATCATGTCATATTATCGTGTGTGTAATGGTCAGTATGCAACTTAAGAAAATATGGATTTGCAGCGCTAATCGATTCTGACAAATTTGTCGCCTGCGCTGTAACGGACGGAAAGTAAACGAATCAGTGCATCTAAGCGCGCAAAAAGCTGAGCTTAGAAAGCATGCTCAGGGTTACCCTACTAGCGATAGATCACTTAAGGGAGCTTTTATAAAGCAGACAACTTTGTTGTCTCTACTTGTCATCCGGCGACTTTAGCGACCAAAACTTGGTATAAAAGCAAGCTGATCACAGCAAAAGCCCTCTTTTAAAATTTAAAAAACGTGCGGGTGCAGAATCAAGAAAACGTCAGTCGGCAAGAATTGTTTTTAATCGCGTGGCAGCTGTACAAATAAACAAATAGAATGGTGAAGAAATCTTCTAAAAATAAAGCAAAAACAACAAAACTAAAAAAAACTAAAAATTGTACAATTTATGAAAAAAAAAAGGAAAAGTTAAAATAATTATAAGAAAAAGGAAAACACCAAAACATCTCGAAGATTGAACGTGCCACGCACCATCACGTGCCCTCCAAGTACGTACGTAGAACCTACACTTTTCTCATCCCCTGGAGTCGGGTATAACCTTTCTGCAGCACCAGCCAAACCGGCAAATTAATTCATTAATTAATTAATTTAAATCACAAGTCCCCAAACAAAAAAAAAAACATACTACAAAAAAAAAAGTATTTAAAAAAAAATGGGAAAATGACCCACGAGTTTGTGTGAAATAAGTGCTTAATAGTTAGAAACAAATTCACATAATAAGTATATATAAATATATATTTCAAAAAAATGGTGTATAGCGATGATATCCTATCCTATGTTCATATGCCATAGTCTTATACATTTTTTGTTCAGTATAAAACATATAAGAAAGAAACATTTTTTTTGTTTATCATGTGTGTGTTATTAAAAGCCATGAAACATAATAATATACTAAAAGCTCTAAAATACCAGGTAAACAAAACAAAAATCCTTAAAAAAATATCGATTCTAAAAAAAGTTTAATATACATAAAACAGGAAAAAGTATTTTTTTTTTTTAGAACAATGTGCATAAATAAGCTCCGAACAAAAAAATAAGATCGATAAAATTGACACAGGCTGTGTGTGCAAAATAAGAAAATCCTCGTTTAAAGTCCCCAAAAAAATACCAGCTAACTCAGACTTATTAATGTTTTTCGCATAATTTAATAATGAATTAAGTTTTAGTGAAAAACCAAAAAGAAATACCAGAAAAAAATAAAATAAACATACGAACCCAAGAAGAAAACCCATCGTTGGAAGGCCTTCCACCGCGTCGGAAAAATGTAAGTCAATAATCTCCTTCTCATTAAAATTTGGCCAAATTCGGTGCTAATGAACGTACCTAACATAGATAAAAATTTAGCAGACAAATTTGATACATATTTATGAGAAGCACCCGAATTTTTCCAAAAGTTTATTATTCCAACAAAAATAAAAAAATTAATAATGATTCCCAAACGAAAAAAAAAAGTAAGGTAAATAAAAACACGAAGCCGCACTAATAAATAACCTTTTTATGCATATATATACATACATAAGCTTACACTTTTATCCGCCTTTGTCTGCAGCTGATCCAAAGCTAAGCCTGAAGCTTTAGCCGAGCGCATCTTTCGGTTTATCCAAAGCTTGGAATGTAACTTTGATCGAAAGAAAGCTTAAAGTCAGTGGCGCATGCGCGATAGATAGCGCTAATGGCAAGCTTCTGGTTTGATTTGTATTTCAATGCTTATAGATTTCTAAAAAATTATGTGCACACTTTGATACTTAAAAATTACAAACAATTTATAGATTTTCTTCGAAAAATAAATAAAATAAAATTACAAAAATAATAAAAGAAAATAAATACATAAATTCTAAATTTAAACATGGTACACAATAAATAAAGAAAACTAAATTAATTATAAACAATAATCATCCGCAAATAACACTTTATTATTTTCTTATACTTTTTTCATTTTTTATTTTGTATTTCGACAATCTCATCCAATTAAACTTAAACTTTTTTATCAAACAACAAAATATCTAAATATATTAAGAAAGCAAGACCCTCACCAAAAAACAATAAAAATAAAATTATAAACAAAAAAATTAATTAATAAATATAAATAATTAATTACAATAAGAAAAACAATTATTTGATCATACAAAAATACAAATAAAAATTAAATAAATAAGATACATGGAATCGATTGAGTTATTAAAATGTTAATGTTAATTTGCTAAAAATCTAAATTGCTTTTGAAATTTATGTTAACTTTTGAGCTGCCAATTTATTTACCTTTTAAGTATATTAACTTTAGTCAACGCTGGAGCATGAAGGATCCGAGCAAATAAAATTAAAAATGTATACCGTTAAACAAATGATGGAATAATTATCGAGTATCTGAGGGCCGACCGAAATGATTTAATGGAATAGATCATTTTTTGTTGGGAATCTCAAAACTTGCATTCCGAGATCGATCACCAGCTCAGATCCCACTAAATTTTGTAGACAGTTCAGTAGGTATCAGAACCTTCACCTTTAAATATTTTATTTATATTCAGAAGGGACTCTATATTAATTAAACATTATGTAATAGAGCCATAGGACACAGCAACCCATCCCATTTTCTCGAAAGAGCTAGGGTATCAAAGGGTCCCGACCTCCGATGTGATTCAGTGGCTCCCTAATAGGTTGTATTTTCTCAAAGAATATAAATCTTTTAACGAATACCATACTGAAGACAATTTGTTCGGATTTTGCATGCAAAAGTGCATTAGTATTAATTAGTAAATGAAAGCGTTAACAATGACTAGTGTCGAATTAGCAGCCTCACATCCCCAAATTGTGGGCAGCGAAGTTATATCCTACTTTCGGTGACACCCAAGGAAATGTGGATGGTTTATGAGTGTGGAACCAATAATGTGGATCTTGGATCTCTAGTATTTGGCTAAGATCGAATACATTGTCTATACACATAGTTGGTGGGTCCACTTAAACTAATCCGCATATCGAGAGTAAACCTTATGGTTAGCACCACTATTCCAGCTCTCACAGTTTAAGCTCAGTTGTATTTCCGGTTACTTTTTTTTTGATTGATTAGGCCAGCTGCAGAGAGTACTTCGGAATACTGTGGTATCTGTTCTGGAATCTTGCGTATTTAGCTAAGATTGAATACCCTTCCGAATGAGGTAACAACAGAAAATTCGATTTACAGTTAGTAGCGGTCTAAATGGATTAAATTTGGTAATCACATCCGTTAAAGGGTTAAGATTGGAAGATTTTATTTTTGTTGTTAATTGGTTGACAGTGCCGCCTAACTTTCTGTGGAATAGGTATCTCGCTACCAAGAAAAGGGAAGGGGTATCAATTGTTTACACAATTCACAACAATTATCGATCTATCTGATAGTACTTACAATAGCCCAAAAGATAATCATTAATTCTCTTAGAAGATTTGCAAGGACTTGAAATAGGATCTTATCACGCAAAAGATATTCGCACATAATTCTCGCTAATCTTCCATCTATCATGTCATATTATCGTGTGTGTAATGGTCAGTATGCAACTTAAGAAAATATGGATTTGCAGCGCTAATCGATTCTGACAAATTTGTCGCCTGCGCTGTAACGGACGGAAAGTAAACGAATCAGTGCATCTAAGCGCGCAAAAAGCTGAGCTTAGAAAGCATGCTCAGGGTTACCCTACTAGCGATAGATCACTTAAGGGAGCTTTTATAAAGCAGACAACTTTGTTGTCTCTACTTGTCATCCGGCGGCTTTAGCGACCAATACATGGTATAAACGCAAGCTGATCCCAGCAAAAGCACTCTTTTAAAATTTAAAAAACGTGCGGGTGCAGAATCAAGAAAACGTCAGTCGGCAAGAATTGTTTTTAATCGGGTGGCAGCTGTACAAATAAAAAAATAGAATGGTGAAGAAATCTTCTAAAAATAAAGCAAAAACAACAAAACTAAAAAAACTAAAAATTGTAAAATTTATGAAAAAAAAAAAGGAAAAGTTAAAATAATTATAAGAAAAAGGAAAACACCAAAACCTCTCGAAGATTGAACGTGCCACGCACCATCACGTGCCCTCCAAGTACGTACGTAGAACCTACACTTTTCTCATCCCCTGGAGTCGGGTATAACCTTTCTGCAGCACCAGCCAAACCGGCAAATTAATTCATTAATTAATTAATTTAAATCACAAGTCCCCAAACAAAAAAAAAAACATACTACAAAAAAAAAGTATTTTAAAAAAAATGGGAAAATGACCCACGAGTTTGTGTGAAATAAGTGCTTAATAGTTAGAAACAAATTCACATAATAAGTATATATAAATATATATTTCAAAAAAATGGTGTATAGCGATGATATCCTATCCTATGTTCATAGGCCATAGTCTTATACATTTTTTGTTCAGTATAACACATATAAGAAAGAAACATTTTTTTTGTTTATCATGTGTGTGTTATTAAAAGCCATGAAACATAATAATATACTAAAAGCTCTAAAATACCAGGTAAACAAAACAAAAATCCCTAAAAAAATATCGATTCTAAAAAAAGTTTAATATACATAAAACAGGAAAAAGTATTTTTTTTTTTAGAACAATGTGCATAAATAAGCTCCGAACAAAAAAATAAGATCGATAAAATTGACACAGTCTGTGTGTGCAAAATAAGAAAATCATTGTTTAAAGTCCCCAAAAAAATACCAGCTAACTCAGACTTATTAATTTTTTTCGCATAATTTAATAATGAATTAAGTTTTAGTGAAAAACCAAAAAGAAATACCAGAAAAAAATAAAATAAACTTACGAACCCAAGAAGAAAACCCATCGTTGGAAGGCCTTCCACCGCGTCGGAAAAATGTAAGTCAATAATCTCCTTCTCATTAAAATTTGGTCAAATTCGGTGCTAATGAACGTACCTAACATAGATAAAAATTTAGCAGACAAATTTGATACATATTTATGAGAAGCACCCGAATTTTTCCAAAAGTTTATTATTCCAACAAAAATAAAAAAATTAATAATGATTCCCAAACGAAAAAAAAAAGTAAGGTAAATAAAAACACGAAGCCGCACTAATAATAAACCTTTTTATGCATATATATACATACATAAGCTTACACTTTTATCCGCCTTTGTCTGCAGCTTATCCAAAGCTAAGCCTGAAGCTTTAGCCGATCGCATCTTTCGGTTTATCCAAAGCTTGGAATGTAACTTTGATCGAAAGAAAGCTTAAAGTCAGTGGCGCATGCGCGATAGATAGCGCTAATGGCAAGCTTCTGGTTTGATTTGTATTTCAATGCTTATAGATTTCTAAAAAATTATGTGCACACTTTGATACTTAAAAATTACAAACAATTTATAGATTTTCTTCGAAAAATAAATAAAATAAAATTACAAAAATAATAAAAGAAACTAAATACATAAATTCTAAATTTAAACATGGTACACAATAAATAAAGAAAACTAAATTAATTATAAACAATAATCATCCGCAAATAACACTTTATTATTTTCTTATACTTTTTTCATTTTTTATTTTGTATTTCGACAATCTCATCCAATTAAACTTAAACTTTTTTATCAAACAACAAAATATCTAAATATATTAAGAAAGCAAGACCCTCACCAAAAAACAATAAAAATAAAATTATAAACAAAAAAATTAATTAATAAATATAAATAATTAATTACAATAAGAAAAACAATTATTTGATCATACAAAAATACAAATAAAAATTAAATAAATAAGATACATGGAATCGATTGAGTTATTAAAATGTTAATGTTAATTTGCTAAAAATCTAAATTGCTTTTGAAATTTATGTTAACTTTTGAGCTGCCAATTTATTTACCTTTTAAGTATATTAACTTTAGTCAACGCTGGAGCATGAAGGATCCGAGCAAATAAAATTAAAAATGTATACCGTTAAACAAATGATGGAATAATTATCGAGTATCTGAGGGCCGACCGAAATGATTTAATGGAATAGATCATTTTTTGTTGGGAATCTCAAAACTTGCATTCCGAGATCGATCACCAGCTCAGATCCCACTAAATTTTGTAGACAGTCCAGTAGGTATCAGAACCTTCACCTTTAAATATTTTATTTATATTCAGAAGGGACTCTATATTAATTAAACATTATGTAATAGAGCCATAGGACACAGCAACCCATCCCATTTTCTCGAAAGAGCTAGGGTATCAAAGGGTCCCGACCTCCGATGTGATTCAGTGGCTCCCTAATAGGTTGTATTTTCTCAAAGAATAAATCTTTTAACGAATACCATACTGAAGACAATTTGTTCGGATTTTGCATGCAAAAGTGCATTAGTATTAATTAGTAAATGAAAGCGTTAACAATGACTAGTGTCGAATTAGCAGCCTCACATCCCCAAATTGTGGGCAGCGAAGTTATATCATACTTTCGGTGACACCCAAGGAAATGTGGATGGTTTATGAGTGTGGAACCAATAATGTGGATCTTGGATCTCTAGTATTTGGCTAAGATCGAATACATTGTCTATACACATAGTTGGTGGGTCCACTTAAACTAATCCGCATATCGAGAGTAAACCTTATGGTTAGCACCACTATTCCAGCTCTCACAGTTTAAGCTCAGTTGTATTTCCGGTTACTTTTTTTTTGATTGATTAGGCCAGCTGCAGAGAGTACTTCGGAATACTGTGGTATCTGTTCTGGAATCTTGCGTATTTAGCTAAGATTGAATACCCTTCCGAATGAGGTAGCAACAGAAAATTCGATTTACAGTTAGTAGCGGTCTAAATGGATTAAATTTGGTAATCACATCCGTTAAAGGGTTAAGATTGGAAGATTTTATTTTTGTTGTTAATTGGTTGACAGTGCCGCCTAACTTTCTGTGGAATAGGTATCTCGCTACCAAGAAAAGGGAAGGGGTATCAATTGTTTACACAATTCACAACAATTATCGATCTATCTGATAGTACTTACAATAGTCCAAAAGATAATCATTAATTCTCTTAGAAGATTTGCAAGGACTTGAAATAGGATCTTATCACGCAAAAGATATTCGCACATAATTCTCGCTAATCTTCCATCTATCATGTCATATTATCGTGTGTGTAATGGTCAGTATGCAACTTAAGAAAATATGGATTTGCAGCGCTAATCGATTCTGACAAATTTGTCGCCTGCGCTGTAACGGACGGAAAGTAAACGAATCAGTGCATCTAAGCGCGCAAAAAGCTGAGCTTAGAAAGCATGCTCAGGGTTACCCTACTAGCGATAGATCACTTAAGGGAGCTTTTATAAAGCAGACAACTTTGTTGTCTCTACTTGTCATCCGGCGGCTTTAGCGACCAATACATGGTATAAACGCAAGCTGATCCCAGCAAAAGCACTCTTTTAAAATTTAAAAAACGTGCGGGTGCAGAATCAAGAAAACGTCAGTCGGCAAGAATTGTTTTTAATCGGGTGGCAGCTGTACAAATAAAAAAATAGAATGGTGAAGAAATCTTCTAAAAATAAAGCAAAAACAACAAAACTAAAAAAACTAAAAATTGTAAAATTTATGAAAAAAAAAAGGAAAAGTTAAAATAATTATAAGAAAAAGGAAAACACCAAAACATCTCGAAGATTGAACGTGCCACGCACCATCACGTGCCCTCCAAGTACGTACGTAGAACCTACACTTTTCTCATCCCCTGGAGTCGGGTATAACCTTTCTGCAGCACCAGCCAAACCGGCAAATTAATTCATTAATTAATTAATTTAAATCACAAGTCCCCAAACAAAAAAAAAAACATACTACAAAAAAAAAGTATTTTAAAAAAAATGGGAAAATGACCCACGAGTTTGTGTGAAATAAGTGCTTAATAGTTAGAAACAAATTCACATAATAAGTATATATAAATATATATTTCAAAAAAATGGTGTATAGCGATGATATCCTATCCTATGTTCATAGGCCATAGTCTTATACATTTTTTGTTCAGTATAACACATATAAGAAAGAAACATTTTTTTTGTTTATCATGTGTGTGTTATTAAAAGCCATGAAACATAATAATATACTAAAAGCTCTAAAATACCAGGTAAACAAAACAAAAATCCCTAAAAAAATATCGATTCTAAAAAAAGTTTAATATACATAAAACAGGAAAAAGTATTTTTTTTTTTTAGAACAATGTGCATAAATAAGCTCCGAACAAAAAAATAAGATCGATAAAATTGACACAGGCTGTGTGTGCAAAATAAGAAAATCCTTGTTTAAAGTCCCCAAAAAAATACCAGCTAACTCAGACTTATTAATTTTTTTCGCATAATTTAATAATGAATTAAGTTTTAGTGAAAAACCAAAAAGAAATACCAGAAAAAAATAAAATAAACTTACGAACCCAAGAAGAAAACCCATCGTTGGAAGGCCTTCCACCGCGTCGGAAAAATGTAAGTCAATAATCTCTTTCTCATTAAAATTTGGTCAAATTCGGTGCTAATGAACGTACCTAACATAGATAAAAATTTAGCAGACAAATTTGATACATATTTATGAGAATCACCCGAATTTTTCCAAAAGTTTATTATTCCAACAAAAATAAAAAAATTAATAATGATTCCCAAACGAAAAAAAAAAGTAAGGTAAATAAAAACACGAAGCCGCACTAATAAATAACCTTTTTATGCATATATATACATACATAAGCTTGCACTTTTATCCGCCTTTGTCTGCAGCTGATCCAAAGCTAAGCCTGAAGCTTTAGCCGAGCGCTTCTTTCGGTTTATCCAAAGCTTGGAATGTAACTTTGATCGAAAGAAAGCTTAAAGTCAGTGGCGCATGCGCGATAGATAGCGCTAATGGCAAGCTTCTGGTTTGATTTGTATTTCAATGCTTATAGATTTCTAAAAAATTATGTGCACACTTTGATACTTAAAAATTACAAACAATTTATAGATTTTCTTCGAAAAATAAATAAAATAAAATTACAAAAATAATAAAAGAAAATAAATACATAAATTCTAAATTTAAACATGGTACACAATAAATAAAGAAAACTAAATTAATTATAAACAATAATCATCCGCAAATAACACTTTATTATTTTCTTATACTTTTTTCATTTTTTATTTTGTATTTCGACAATCTCATCCAATTAAACTTAAACTTTTTTATCAAACAACAAAATATCTAAATATATTAAGAAAGCAAGACCCTCACCAAAAAACAATAAAAATAAAATTATAAACAAAAAAATTAATTAATAAATATAAATAATTAATTACAATAAGAAAAACAATTATTTGATCATACAAAAATACAAATAAAAATTAAATAAATAAGATACATGGAATCGATTGAGTTATTAAAATGTTAATGTTAATTTGCTAAAAATCTAAATTGCTTTTGAAATTTATGTTAACTTTTGAGCTGCCAATTTATTTACCTTTTAAGTATATTAACTTTAGTCAACGCTGGAGCATGAAGGATCCGAGCAAATAAAATTAAAAATGTATACCGTTAAACAAATGATGGAATAATTATCGAGTATCTGAGGGCCGACCGAAATGATTTAATGGAATAGATCATTTTTTGTTGGGAATCTCAAAACTTGCATTCCGAGATCGATCACCAGTTCAGATCCCACTAAATTTTGTAGACAGTCCAGTAGGTATCAGAACCTTAACCTTTAAATATTTTATTTATATTCAGAAGGGACTCTATATTAATTAAACATTATGTAATAGAGCCATAGGACACAGCAACCCATCCCATTTTCTCGAAAGAGCTAGGGTATCAAAGGGTCCCAACCTCCGATGTGATTCAGTGGCTCCCTAATAGGTTGTATTTTCTCAAAGAATATAAATCTTTTAAAGAATACCATACTGAAGACAATTTGTTCGGATTTTGCATTCAAAAGTGCATTAGTATTAATTAGTAAATAAAAGCGTTAACAATGACTAGTGTCGAAGCAGCCTCACATCCCCAATCCTACTTTCGGTGACACCCAAGGAAATGTGGATGGTTTATGAGTGTGGAACCAATAATGTGGATAGTGGATCTCTAGTGTTTGGCTAAGATCGAATACATTGTCTATACACATAGTTGGTGGGTCCACTTAAACTAATCCGCATATCGAGAGTAAAACTTATGGTTAGCACCACTATTCCAGCTCTCACAGTTTAAGCTCAGTTGTATTTCCGGTTACTTTTTTTTTGATTGATTAGGCCAGCTGCTGATAGTACTTCGGAATACTGTGGTATCTGTTCTGGAATCTTACGTATTTAGCTAAGATTGAATACCCTTCCGAATGAGGAAGCAACAGAAAATTCGATTTACAGTTAGTAGCGGTAATTACATTCGTTACAGGGTAAAGACTGGAAGATTTTATTTTTGTTGTTAATTGGTTGACAATACCACCTAACTTTCTGTGGAATAGGTATCTCGCTGCCAAGAATAGGGACGAAGTATCAATTGTTTACACAATCCTCAACAATTATCCATCTATCTGATAATACTTACAATAGTCCAAGATTATCTTTAATTCCGTTGGTAGCAGCAACGGTACAAATCCAGTAGAGCCACCTGCAAGACGTTATCAAAACCCAAGAAGAGGACGTCCAAATTGTTTAGCCAATACTCGTCGAGAAGAACCTGTGGCGGTTGATTATTCCATTATACATCCTTAAGTGTGAGCCCTCGTTATCCTACGCATGTTCCAACATCACCGTTAGCCCAAAACTCGTTAGCCAGTCACAACTCTGTACACCCAAGTAATGTGGTTGAGATAATGCAGAAATGGAATCTACATTTCGATGGTTCGGATGTAGGTTTGAGTGTAGATGAGTTGATGTATGGGATGAAAGTGCTCACCGATGAGACTTTGGATGGAGATATAAGTGCGGTATCCAAGCACATATACGTTCTTCTCGTACGAATATCACGGGATTGGTATTATCGATATGACAAACAAGTGGATCGTATAACCTGGGTCGACTTTTCTCTATCCTTAACTTTTGAAAACTTTTTCAAGGTTGTGGTTTCACTAATAGATAAATCATCTGTTCGAACCGAAGAAGATGAGTTGATTGAAATTCTTAAAAATAATTTGTTGCCAGAAGCTCGCCACAAGTTGTTATATCAATCAGTACATTCTGTAGGACAGTTGCAAAGATTAGTGCAGATGCATTAAAATTTAGTAAGTGAGCTGAACAATCACAGCGAAGGAGTTTCCAGGACGAAACCGCCATTGCAACGTCGACAAGTTTATGTCGTGGAAGAACTTGAGATGGAAGCTGAGTCGAATTGTGATGTTAATGGAGAAGAAGAGATCGCTGCTATTTATCATTCAAATATTACTTGTTGGAATTGTGATGTGCAGGGACACGTATGGGAGAATTGTCTTGCCCAGCGCGGCATATTTTGCCATGGTTGTGGTGCTCTAAACGTGTATAAGCCACACTGCAAAGTACGTATTCAGCGTTGGTCGGAAAACCGACAAAAGTGTGCGTCCACCAACAACAGGATGCCCCTATTCAAATAGAAAGTGATTATACAAGTTCTGTCATTTTTAGTCCCACTGTCTTCTTACCTGCCATAACAATTTTAAAAAGATCCCCGGATGGGAAAAATATCCTACGTTTTCCCCCTTCGAAATTAGAAATAGAATTTTGAGTGAAAAAAGTCCTTCAAATTCATGAAATAAATTGCGTTGTAAGAATGATTTTAAGCGAATGAACAATTATTGTCAATTATTAGTATCCACTATTTTCAATAACCGAAACAATTCCACAAGCTATGTGGAAGTGTCGTTCCTAGAATTTAGAGAATTTAGTCTGCTAGACACAGGTGCGAATAAAAGTTGCAAAAAGTTATATCAGGTGTAGTTTTTTTTTGAAAATTTTTGCAGCGCTTATCGATTGCAACAAATTTGTCGCCTGCGCTGTAACGGACGGAAAATAAACGAATCAGTGCATCTAAGCGCGCAAAACGCTGACCTTAGAAAAGAGCTTCTACGCAAACGGAGCATGCTCAAGGTCACACTACTAACGATGGATCGCTTAAGGGGGCTTTTACCACGCAGCCAACTTTGTTGTCTCGACTTGTCGTCCGCCGGCTTTAGCGACCAAAACAGGGCATAAAAGTGAGCTGATCCCAGCAAAATCCCTCTTTTAAAATTTTAAAAACGTGCGAGTGCACAATCATGAAAACGTCGGTCGTCAATCATTTTTTTAATCACGTGGCAATAAATACAATATTTAAACATGGCACACAAATTAATTATAAACGATGATCCTCTGCAAATAACACTTCAATATTTTCTTATATTTTGTTATTTTTTTGTACTTCGACAATCTCATCAAATTAAATATCAATTTTTTTATAAAATCAAACAAAAAATATCTAAATATATTAAGAAAGCAAAACCCTCACCGTCCATTTCGAAGTCTAGCACTTTATGTTTTTGATTCAGAAAAGACTCTATAATAATTAAACAATATGTAATAGAGCCATAGGACACAGCAACACACCACATTCCCCCGAAAGAGCTATGGTATCAAAGGGTCCCGACCTCCGCTGAGATTCAGTGGCTCCCTAGTAGGCTGTATTTTCGGAAAGAATATAAATATTTTAAAGAATATCATACTGAAGATAATTCGTTAGAACATCCGTTTTGACTGAACGTTACATAAGTTTTTGGCACCCAAAACGTGGGGCAGGCTGACATCGATAGTTTGATCACAAAGATGTTATTAAGATGGATCCCAAAAATCTAAGCGTTAGAAAGAAACGGAAGAATATACTCAGCAAAGTCCCGCATCAGTCCATACTTTATAAAAAAATTAAATTGTTGTCGTTATATTACGATAGAGACACAATCCTGTTATATTACCCATTGTCAAAATATTTTTCATAAAAATTGTCTTGAGGGTTGGTTACAAACCAACAACAGTTGTCCTGATTGCGTCAAGGAAACCGAAGCCCAAAATCTTAAAGTGGTTATAGGAAATTGCTCACCTTGGTTGAAGCAAGCAGAAACTTTAGTCGCAGGTCCAAGTACTCCGGTAGTGACCCGGAACTTAGCAAAATCAGTGATGGACGTATCTGCCCAGAAGCAAGTGGCAGATCCCCGATTTAATAATGCCATTATTAGATCTAGATGGTAGCAACGGCACAAATCCAGTAGAGCCACCTGCAAGGCGTTATCAAAACCCAAGAAGAGGTCGTCCAAATCGTTGAGCCATTCCATTATATTCCATTATAAACAACATGATTGAGCAAACCGTATCAATATTAATGTCATCCTTAAGTGCGAGCCCTCGTTATCCCTCGCATGTTCCAACATCACCGTTAGCCCAAAACTCGTTAGTCAGTCGCATCTCTGTACACCCAAGTAAGGTTGTTGAGATAATGCAGAAATGGAATCTACATTTCGATGGTTCGGATGTAGGTCTGAGTGTAGATGACTTCATGTATCGGGTGAAAGTGCTCACCAATGAGACTTTGGATGGAGATATAAGTGCGGTATCCAAGCACATATATGTTGTTTTCATAGGAAGATCACGGGATTGGTATTGGCGATATCACAAACAAGTGGATCGTATTACCTGGGTCGACTTTTCTCTATCCATACCCCAACAATATCGAGATTGTGGGTCAGAGTTTACCAGCAAGGAACAAATACGTTCGCGTAAATAAAAATAAGGGAAACTTTTGAAAACGTTTACGAGGCTGTGGTTTCACTAATAGATAAATCATCTGTTCGAACCGAAGAAGATGAGTTGAATGAAATTCTTAAAAATAATTTGTTGCCAGAAGCTCGTCACAAGTTGTTATATCAACCAGTTCATTCTGTAGGTCAGTTGCGAAGATTAGTGCATGAAAATTTAGTATGTGAGCTGAACAATCAAGTTCAAGTTTCACGTTTAGGTCGTGGAAGAACTTGAGATAGGAGCTGAGTCGAATTGTGATGTTAATGGAGAAGAAGATATCGCTGCTATTCATCATTCAAATATTACTTGTTGGAATTGTGATGTGCAGGGGCACGTATGGGAGAATTGTCTTGCCCACCGCCGCACATTTTGCTATGGTTGTGGTGCTCTAAACGTGTATAAGCCACAAGCATCAGTCGGAAAACCGACAGAAGGGTGCATCCACCAACAACAGGATGCCGCATTCAAATAGAAACTGATTATACAAGTTCTGTCATTTGTGGTCCCGCTGTTTTCTCACCTGCCATAACAAATTTAATAAGATCTCCGGATGCGAAAAATATCCGGGAGGACTTTTTACGTTTTCGCCCTTTATCATGAGCGGCTAAGAAATTATTTAGAAATTAGAAATAGAATTTTGAGTGAAAAGAGTCCTTCAAGTTCAAGAAATAAATTGCGTTGTAAGAACTATTTTAAGCGAATGAAAAATTATTGTAAATTATTAGTATCTATTATTTTCAATAACAATTCACGTTGCTATGCGGAAGTGTCGTTTCTAGAATATAGAGAATTTGGTCTGCTACACACCGGTCCGAATATAAGTTGCATAAGCGCACGAGGTTATTGGAGTTATTTCCGTTCCAATGTTTTATAAGAAAATGAGAAAAGCAATGCTGCTGTACATAATTCCCTCCATCAAACAAATAAACAAAAGTCATATTAGGTGTAGATTTTTGGAAAATATTTGCACTAGCTCCTAATGTGATTAGCGTTATGGAATGGCCCTCTAAGCAGCCAGAGAAAAGAGAGAGACTCACTTCTGCACCTGTTTTACAAAACGCCGATTTCACCAAAAAAAAAATTATCTTCATTGCAATGCTAGTAACTACGGGATAGGAGCTGTCCTTGTCCACTTATTGCCGGAAAATGAAGAAATGCCCCTCGCGTTTATGTCAAAAAAATGTAGTGCTCAAAGAAATTATGGTGTAACAGAGCGATAATGCTTAGCTGTTATCTTGGCTATGTCAAAAAATTAAGTAGTGGTCAGAGAAATTATGGTGTAACAGAGCAAGAATGCTTATCTGTTACCTTGGCTATTGAAAAGTTTAGATGTTACTTGGAGTTACAAGAATTCGAAGTAGTAACGGCTGATGCGACAACAAAAAGCATCCGGCAGACTTGTGCGGTGCATTTTTCGACTGCAGCCTTACAAATGCACAACTTCGCATAGAAAGGGAAAAGATCACATCGTGCCGGATGCATTATCAAGATTGTGTGACGATGAATTGGCCGAGTTGGAAGTAGGTCCAATAATAGATTTGGAATCGAATGCGTTCTGTGATAGTGAGTATCAAGCCTTAAAAGAGAAATTTACCCTGCAACAATCCACGTTTCCAGACGCTAAAGTAGATAATCAGTTTATTTATATGAAAACTGAACATATGAAACTGAACAATGGTACGCAGTTCAAAGCCAATGATTTTAATGCGTTTCGAACAAAACTTGGAATACGGCAAGTATATACAGCACTATATTCGCCCCAGAGCAACTCTGCAGAACGTGTGAATCGCTCTCTGTTAGCTACAATTTGTGCCTATCTCAAAACTGAACAAACAGAATGGGATGTAAATCTTTCGGCTATTTCAAGTGCATTACGCTCTTCATTGCATCAATCTTTAGGTTGCTCTCCATATAAAGCCTTATTTGGGTTAGACATGATAACCCATGGCGATGATTATCGACTCCTAAAACAATTATCCCTGTTAGAAGAGCCCATAAAGCCACTAGAACGTACCGACAACTTAGCATTGCTGCGGAAAGATGTTCAACAGAACATTCGTCAAGCGTATGACCGTAATGTAGCACAATATAATTTGCGGTGTAAGCCTGTATCCTTTAAGGATGGCCAAGAAGTCGTTTGAAGGAATTTTGCCCTTGCCAAATTTTCACATAACTTCAACGCCAAATATGAACAGATGGTAACAGTTTTTATCCCTTAGAAGATTTGGAAGGAAGTGAAATAGGAACTTATCACGCAAAAGATATTCGCATCTAATTCTCGCTAATCTTCCATCTATCATGTCATATTATCGTGTGTGTAATGGTCAGTATGCAGCTTAAGAAAATATAGAGTTGCAGCGCTAATCGATTGAGACAAATTTGTCGCCTGCGCAGTAACGAATGGAAAGTAAACGAATCAGTGTATCTAAGCGCGCAAAAGGCTGAGCTTAGAAAAAAGCTTTTACGCAAACGGAGCATTCTCAATGTCACCCTACTAGCGATGGATCGATTAAGGGTGCTTTTACCATGCAGCCAACTTTGTTGTCTCGACTTGTCATTCGGCGGCTTTACCGACCAAAACCGGGTATAAAACTAAGCAGATCCCAGCAAAAGCCCTCTTTTAAAATTTAAAAAACGTGCGGGTGCAGAATCATGAAAACATCGGTCGGCAAGAATTTTTTTTAATCACGTGGTTGCTGTACCATTAATAAAATAAAATGGTGAAAAAATTCTTCAAAAATAAAGCAAAAACCACAAAACTAAAAAAAAAAAACTAACTAACTAAAACGCGCAACCACTCCAGAAACCAAGTCCTCAGGAGAAGCCCAGCTGTCCCCGATTGCTGCTCCGTGCATATAGGAATATAGCCCACATTTTTCTTATCAAAAAACATACTACAATAAAAAATATTAAAAAAAAAAAAAAAAATGGAAAAAAAAAGACTCACGAGTTTGTATGAAATAAGTGCTTAATAGTTAGAAACAAATACACATATAATTATATATAATAAGTATATATAAATATATATTAAAAAATGGTTTATGGTGATGTCTTCATAAGCCGTCTTATACATTTTTTTTCAGTACAACACATAAGAAAGAAACATTTTTTTGTTAATCATTTGTGTGTTATTAAAAGCCTTTAAAATATGAATACAATATTAATGACATTAAAATAGTAAGAAAAACTGAAATATGAAATGCCATGGTACATAATATACTAAATGCCATAAAATACCAGGTAAGCAAAAAATAAAAATTCTTAAAAAAAAATATCGATTCTAAAAGAAGCTTAATATACTTATAAAACAGGAAAAGTATTTTTTTTTTAGAACAATCTGCATAAATAAGCTCCGAACCAAAAAAGGAATATCGATAAAATTGACACAGGCTGTGTGTATGTAAGTTAACATTTATTATTACGAATAACTAAAATCAACGCACTCGAATTAATATCATAAAATACGTGGGCCTCGTCAGCATATTTCGGCAACGTGGGACTCAGACAGAAATGTGCAGAGACTGCGACACAGCTGATTGATGCGGCCGTGGTGAATGTGTAACTTGATAGAAGAAGCCCTCCTTCTTCTTCTTCGATGTTCTGCGAAAAGACAGTCGTAATAAAGCACCCGAACAGAACAATATTGCTTTTTTTTACTAAAAACAATAAGGACTCGAATAATTTGTATAAGTGTAAAAATAAGAAAATCCCTGTTTAAAGTCCCCAAAAAAATACCAGCTAACTCAGACTTATTAATTTGTTTTCGCATAATTGAATAATGAATTGAGGCACCCGAACTTTTCCAAAAAGTTTTTAATCCAACATATGTAAAAGAAATTAATAATGATTCCCAAACCCTCACGAAAGCAAAATAAAAAAACCTAAAGAAAATAAGAACACAAAACCGCACTAATAAATAACCCTTTTATGCATATACATACATACATAAGCTTGCACTTTTATCCGACTTAGGCTGCAGATTATCCAAAGCTAAACTTGAATCGTCAGCCGAGCGGAGCTTTCGGCTTATCCTAAGCTTGGAATGTAACTTTGATCGAAAGAAAGCTTAAAGTCAGTGGCGCATGCGCGATAGATGGCACCAATCGCAAGCTTTTGTCTTAATTTGTATTTCAATGCTTATACAAAATTATGTGCGCACTTGATACTTGAAAATTACAAACAAATGAAAGGTTTTCTTACAAAAACAAAATAAAATTACAAAAATAATAAAAGAAAATAAATACATAAATTCAATATTACACATAACACACAATAAGTAAAGAAAACAAAATCAATTATACGCAATGATCCTTGGCAAATAACACATAAATATTTTCTTATATTTTTTAATTTTTTTTTTGTACTTGACAATATTATCTAATGAAGCTTACATTTTTTTATAAAATCAAATAAAAACATATCTAAATATATTAAGAATGGAAGACCACAGAATAATGTAAAAACATGTAAAATAAAATTTTAAATAGAAAAATTAATTAATAAATAAAAAAATCAAAAAATAATTAAAATAAGAAAAACAATTATTTGATCATACAAAAATACAAATAAAAATTAAATAGATAAGATATGTGGAATCGATGGAGTTATTAAAATTATTAATGTGAATTTCCTAAAAATCGAAATACCTTTTGAAATTTATGTTAACTTTTAAGCTACCCATATATTTACCTTTTAAGTATATTAACTTTATTCAACGCTCCAACATGAAGGATCCGAGCAAATAAAGTTAAAAATGTATACCGTTAAATAAATGATGGAATAATTATCGTGTATGTGAGAGCCGACTGAAATGATTTAATGGAATAGAACATTTTTTGTTGGGAATCTCAAAACTTGTATTCCGAGATTCATGGTTGGGTGAGTATAGACGGCGAGGATCAATCACCAGCTCAGATCCCACTAAATTTTGTAGACAGTCCAGGAGGTATCACCTTTAATATTAGTTACTTCTTTCGATTTTTTTTAGTTGTCCATTTCGAAGTCTAGCACTTTATATTATTGATTCAGAAAATTAAATAATTAAACATTATGTAATCGAGCCATAGGACACAGCAACCCATCACATTCTCCCGAAAGAGCTGTGGTATAAAAGCTGTGAATCCGTGGCTCCCTAGTCGGTTGTATTTTCTCAAAGAAAATGAATATTTTAAAGAATACCATACTGAAGACATTTCTTTAGAACATCCGTTTTGACTGAACATTACATACGTTTATGGCGCACAAAACGTGGGGCAGGCTGATATCGATAGTTTGATCACAAAGATGATATTAAGAAAGATCCCAAAAATCTAAGCGTTAGAGAGAAACGGAATAATTCGTATGATTAGATATTAAAAAAAAAATCTTAAAAATGCAGGCAAGCTGAATACGGATTTTGCATGCAAAAGTGCATTAGTATTAATAAATTTATTTTTTTATTAGTAAATAAAAGCCGTAACAGTGACAAGTGTTGAATTAGCAGCTTCACCTGCCCAAATTGTAAGCAGCGAAGTTTTATCCTACATTCAGAGACACCCAAGAGAGTGTGGAACCAATAATGTGGATCTTGGATATCTAGTATTTGGCTAAGATCGAATACATTGTCGATACACATAGTTGGTGCGACCAGTTAAACTAATCCGCATATCGATAGTAAAACTTATGGTTCGTCAGCACCACTATTCCAGCTCTCACAGTTTAAGCTCAGTTGTATTTTCGGGTTTTTTTTTTTTGATTGATTAGGCCAGCTGCTGATAGTACGTCGGAATACTTTGGTATATGTTCTTGAATCTTACGTATTTAGTTAAGATTGAATACCCTGCCGAATGAGGATACAACAGAAATTTCGATTTACAGTTAATAGCGGTCCAAATGGATTAAATTTGGTAATCACGTCCGTTAAAGAGTAAAGATTGGAAGATTTTATTTTTGTTGTTAATTGGCTGACAATATCGCCTAACTTTCTGTGGAATAGGTATCTCGCTACAAAGAGAAGAAAAGGGATATCAATCGTTTACACAATCCACAACAATTACCGATATATCTGATAATAGTTACAATAGTCCAAGATTATCATTAGATGCATTAGGTATGGCCCCATTGAAAAAGTTTATTTTGAATTAGTATGCCTCTCGAACATACTCAGCAAAGTTCCGCATCAGTCGATACTTCAGAAAAAAAAAAAACAATATTTGTCGTCATATTATGGCAGATATGGTTGGTTACAAACCAGCAACTGTTGTCCTGATTGCGCCAAGGAAACCGAAGCCCAGAAACTTAAAGTGGTTATAGGAAATTGATCGCCTTGGTTGAAGCAAGCAGAACCATTAGTCGCAGGGGCAAGTACTCGGGTAGTGACCCGGAACTTAGCTAAATCAATGATGGATCTACGCAGAAGCAAGTGTCAGATACCCGATTAAATGAAGGGACCGAAGTGCCATTATTAGAGCTAGATGATAGCAACTGTACAAATCCAGTAGAGCCACCTGCAAAGCATTACCAAAACCCAATAAGAGGTCCTCCAAGGCGTTCAGCCAACACTCGTCGAGAACAACCTGTGGCTGTTGATTATTCCATTATACACAACATGATTGTGCAAACCGTATCAAGGTTAATGTCATCCTTAAGCGTGAGCCCTCGTTATCCTACGCATGTTCCAACATCACCGTTAGCCCAAAACTCGTTAGCCAGCCGCACCTCTGCACACCCAAGTAAGGTGGTTGAGATAATGCAGAAATGGAATCTACATTTCAATGGTTCGGATGTAGGTTTGAGTGTAGATGAATTCATGTATCGGGTGAAAGTGCTCACCGATGAGGCTTTGGATGGAGATATAAGTACGGTCTGCAATCACATATATGTTCTTTTCATAGGAAGATCACGGGATTGGTATTGGCGATATCACAAACAAGTGGATCGTATTACCTGGGTCGACTTTTCTCTATCCTTACGCCAACAATATCGAGATAATAGGTCAGAGTTTAGCAGCAAGGAACAAATACGTTGACGTAGACAAAAACAAGGGGAAACTTTTGAAAAATTTTATGAGAATGTGGTTTCACTAATAGATAAATCATCTGTTCGAATCGAAGAAGACTTGATTCAAATTCTTAAAAATAATTTGTTGCCAGAAACATGTCACAAGTTATTATATCAAGCAGTACATTCTGTAGGTCAGTTGTGAAGATTAGTGCATGAAAATTTAGTAAGTGAGCTGAACAATCACAGCGAAGGAGTTTCCAGGACGAAACCGCCATTGCAACGCCGACTAGTTTATGTCGTGGAAGAACTTGAGATGGAAGCTGAGTCGAATTGTGATGTTAACGGAGAAGAAGATATTGCTTCTATTCATCATTCAAATATTACTTGTTGGAATTGTGATGTGCGGGAACACGTATGGGTGAATTGCTTTGCCCAGCGCCGCATATTTTGTTATGGTTGTCCTTCAAATTCAAGAAATAAATTGCGTTGTAAGAACTGTTTTAAGCGAATGAAAAATTATTGTAAATTATTAGTATCCACTATTTTCAAAATCCGAAACAATTCCCGTTGCTATGCGGAAAATTCATTTCTAGAATTTAGAGAATTTGGTCTTCTACACACCGGTGTGAGTATAAGTTGCATTGGGTCTTCACTTATAAGAAAATGAGACAACCAATGCAGGTGTACTTAATTCCCTCCATCAAATAGAGAGTCATATTAGCGGTCGATTTTTGGAAAAGTTTTGGACTAGCTCCTAATGTGATTAGCGTTATGGAATTGCCCTCTAAGCAGCCAGAGAAAACCCCTCAGATCAGTTTAGAAGAATCATATTCTTATATATCCTGTCCAATGTACAGTTACAACAGCGAGAATTAGTGAAAAACCTCTTCCCAAATTGTCATGAAGGATTAGGCGGCACTGGTCTAATCCAACATCACATCGATGTTGGAGAAGCACGCCCGGTAAAACAGCGCTTTTACCCAGTTAGCCCAGCAGTTGAAAAACTTCTTGACTTCTTTATATCGTATGCTAGAACTGGATGTCATAGAGCCCTGTTCTAGTGCTTGGAGTTCACCTATGCGTTTAGTTATGAAACTTAATGAAATTCGTCTTTGCTTAGATGCACGGAAGCTCAATGAGGCCACAAAGAAAGATGCCTATCTGCTGCTGAGTATCGAAGGTATTTTTTCACGAGTGCCTAAGGCCAAAATAATTTCAAAATTTGATTTAAAGAATGCGTATTGGCAAATAGAGTTAGAAAAAGATTCAAGGCGGCCATTGATAGCGTTCAATTTGGCTTGTCCAACGCGCCCTCGACGATGTGTCGACTTATGGATGAGATTATACCCACCGATTTTCGACATTGCATCTTTGGATACCTAGACAATGTATGCATAATACCCAAAACTTTCTCAGAACGTCTTGCAGTATTGGTTCGACTAGCCGAACAATTTAGTAAAGCTAACTTGACTTTAAATATTAAGAAACGCCATTTTTGCGTATAAAGAGTGAATTATTTAGGGTGTGGAATCGGTAGTGGTGGTATCTGTACCGATTCAGCGAAAATTGAGTATATTAGGAATTGGCCACCGCCTAAAATTCTCCAACAAGTTCGAGGATGCCTGGGTGTGTGTGGTTGATATCATTTTATTTCGAACTGTGCTGAATTAACGTGTCCCCTATCACAGATGTATTATCCATTAAAAACATTTTTGTTTGGCCCGTAGAGGCTCAAGAGGCTTAAAATGATACTTACTTCTGCACCTGTTTTACAAAACCACGATTTTACCAAAAAAACATTATCTTCACTGCGATGCTACTAACTACGGGATAGGAGCTGTCATTGTCCAGTTATCGATGGAAAATGAAGAAATGCCCCTCGCGTTTATGTCAAAAAAATTAAGTCGTGCTCAAAGAAATTATGGTGTAACAGAGCGAGAATGCTTAGCTGTTATCTTGGCTATTGAAAAGTTAAGATGTTACTTGGAGTTACAAGAATTCGAAGTAGTAACGGACCACTCAAGTCTATTTTGGCTTATGCGACAACAAAACACATCCGGCAGACTTACATGGTGGATGCAGCCTTACAAATGTACAATTTCGCATTGAAAAGGTGGATTATCAAGATGGTGTGACGATGAATTGGCCGAGTTGGAAGTAGATCCAATAATAGATTTGGAATCAAATGCTTTCTTTGATAGTGACTATCGAGCCTTAATCAAGGACAGAAATTGGCAAATTGCCGAATCAAGAAAAAACTTGGCAACAGTTTTTATCTCTTAAAAGATTTGCAAGGACGTGAAATAGGAACTTATCACGCAAAGATATTAACATCTAATTCTCGATAATCTTCCATCTATCGTGTCATATTATCGTGTGTAATGGTCAGCACACAACTTAAGAAAATATGGAGTCGCAGCTCTAATCGATTGGAAAATTTGTCGTCTGCGCTGTAACGGACGCAAAGTAAACAAAGCCGTGCATCTAAGCGCGCAAAAAAGCTGAACTTACAAAAGAGCTTTTACGCAAACGGAGTATGCTCAAGGTCACCCTACTAGCGATAAATCGCTTAAGGGAGCTTTTACAATACAGCCAACTTTTTTGTCTCGACTTGCATTCGGCGTCTTTATCGACCAACACCGGGTATGAAAGTGAGCTGATCCCCGCTAAAGCTGTCCTTTTTGAAAATTTTTGAAATGTTCGGGTGCAAAAGAAAAGAAAAGGTCGCTCGACGAGAATTTATTTTATCACGTGGCAGCTGAAAAAAATAAAAAGATTAAAATGGTGAAGAAATTCTTTAACAATAAAGAAAAAAAAAACCACAAACTTAAAAAAAAAACTTAAACTACCAGTTATAAGATCTATGGAAAAAGAACAAATAAAAATAATTACAAAAACAACAGAACTATCTCGAAGAGTGAACGTGCCACGCACCATCACGTGCCCTGCAAGAACGGCCTTAACCTCGGAACTCTGGAAGCGGAGAGGCCCCGCCGTGGAACCACTTCAGAAGCCTACGGAAGACCTCAGTACCGCTGTCCACAATCGCTGTTCCGTACCCATAGGAAGAGAGCCCACATTTTCTCATCCCCTGGAGTCGGGATTAACTCATCTGCATCAGCAGCCAAACCGGCGAATTAATTAATCAATTAATTAAAACAACCAAAAACATACTACAGAAATAAATCAAGAAAAAGAATAATTTAAAAAAAAGACTCATGAGTTTGTATAAAATAAGTGCTTAATAATTAGAAAGTTATTAGATATAATAAGTATATATCAACATATATTAAAAAAAATTTCAAAAAATTTAATATTAATGCCATTAAAATAATAAGACAAAATGAAATATGATGTTGGAGATTTGGTGTTAAGGGTGCAGGCTTACTGGTTGAATCACCGGGACTGTACCCTTCTATGCTGTTTGCTTGGATCCGCTCACTGTCCAAGTAGTATAAGTTTCCATATTTATTTGCACGCAACCAAACCATATTTTTGTTTTTCACGATTAACGGAAATGAACTTCGTAACCTCTGTTTGTGATCTCTGCGATCGACAGCAGAATTTGTCTCAGATCGGGTACATAGAGTACTTCACTCTTCACATCTATTTTGTTTGGTTTTCTTCAACTGCGATTCGTACATCACAGACTCCACTGATCTGGGTCGTTTCATTGTTTGCCAAATGCAATGCCTTTCCGATCATTGCAATATTTTCAAATGAATCCACATTTGAAGTCATATGCGCTGTACATCCACTGTCTATGCACCACATACCAACTATATTTACACAGAAATTAGTTTGACAAGTGAGCGTTGTTTCTTCAACTCTCTTTGCTCTCTCTCTTTATCTCTGGTTCTCTGGCTCTTCGCCTTTGCCTTTTGCCTTGCTACGACAGTTGCGCGCTATATGTCCAGTTTTATTGCAAGTAAAACATTTTCTGTTCTCTCGCATTTTAGGCGGCTTATCGCGTTTAGCGTTTTGTCGGTGAGCGAACATTACGTTTTGCTCTTCACGTTCACACTTAATTCTGCGCGCATTTACTTCTTCTAGTATTTTTACTTTTAGACATCTGACCTTGGAAGATCATCTCTTGCTTCCATTGCGCACCGAAGCGTTTTGTATGATTCGGGCAAATTGTAAAGCAGAAGAATGCTGAGCAAATCATCGCCTATTGTCACGCCAATTTCCTTGAGTTGCTTCACAGCCTCGAAGCACTCATACACATGTTGGCGCGCATTGCCTTCTTCACTTACCCGCGACAATGCGATTTTCTTCAGGAGAGATGCTTTCCGCACTGGTCCTCTTGATTGAAACGTTTCCTTAAGCTTTGTCCAGCAGTTGGCGGCAGACATTCGATTCGGACGGGCTAATCGCCAACACTATATCCGCACGCGCTTTCTCGTCATACGTTTTCCATTCAGCGGAGTCGTTCCCGTCCATGAGAGGGCACGTCTTAGTGCCGTCAACGTACTGCCATAGGTGGTTCTTCACTAGTACGGCAATTTCAATATATCGTAATTTTCCTCACACAGCGGTTCTATTTTTATAAAGGCACTCATTTTTCACTTTTTGCAATTATAAACTTCTATTGTTTTTAAGTATTATTATTAATTTCCGCGCAGTGGAAGCGTGCTGGGCCCATAACCTGTTGGAGATTCGGGGTTATGGGTGCAGGCTTACTGGTTGAAACACCGGGCCCAAGAGCATTAATAACACAAGGAGTTTTCTGTAGAGGTTATGTTTATATATACGTTTATATATATTTTGGTCAAGCGCTACGCGACTGTCTTTGCTTAGTGTAATGGAACGACTAATTGTGCTAATCGATGTTATGTGCGTCTTTACAGTGATATGTTAAGAGACGCGCATACAGAATGTTGTGGTAACTCTATGTACATTATGAATACAGAACAATGTAAACATTGTTGCTTTAACATATTATTTTACTATTCGCGATGATAACAATACGCGCCTTTAAATTAACAATACGCTTTACTTAAATATATGTAACGCCCAAAGACGAAATGTATTCGTGATGTTTGCTCCCGCTCAGACCTTTTCGTCAGTACGTCTGCCGGCATCTGCTCTGTTTGCATATACTCCACTTCAATGTCGCCAGTCAGGTATTTTTGCTTGATGAAGTGGTGGCACACATCTATATGTTTCGTACGCGGGTGAAATCCGAAGCCAGTAACCACTTTTTGTGCGCTCTGATTGACATTATAAAGACGCACCGTGGCTCAGTCTCTACCAACACTCTTTAGGAGGGCCTTCAGATATAGTGCCTCCTTGACCGCTTCGGACATCGCAAGATACTCCGACTCAGTACTTGATAGTGCCACAGTACATTGCTTGGCGTTTCGTAACTGAAAGAAACATTAAGGCACCAATTAAGCTTTGATAAGGATAGTTTCGCATTTCGCCTTCGTCGATCATCTCAGGACGCTTCAGGTTACACTTTGTCTCGATTGGTGTCAATGCAGGCTTGCATTCGACCATGCCAAATCTCTTCAATATGGCACCAACATTGATCTTTGCCGATATCCTTCATCTCGAAAGCATCGCAGAGATCTGTCTTAATATTTATTATCCACGTAGGGTCATTTGACGCTAATAATAAGTCGTCAACGTATATCGTGATAAGCAGAGTTTTGCTCCCTTGTCTTCCCTCCCTTGGCTCCAATCCACTCTCCAGTAATTTAGTGGTCAGTTTGTTACCAAGGTAGGCCAGATTGCCGCAGTCCATAAAGGGCCTTCCGTATTAGACAAACAGCATTCTTGGATTGGCTTATTCCTTTCGCCAAGCTGTAGCTGCTTTTAGATATGCCGCTCCTTGAGGGATATCCCTTGTTCCGATTAATGATACTGATTCTAACTTTTTCATGAACTCGGTAAATCCCTCTGGTATGTCCATGAAGACGTTCTCTTCGAACTCTCCATTTAAATATGCCGTAAGCACATCAATTCGTGGATTTACATGTCAGCTTCTACTGCTAATGATATAAGCAGTCTGGGTGAATAAGTGTCATGATAATCTTCTCCAGGTCCAGACGCAGTTTCTTCTTGCCTGTAGTGCTGCCGTCATCCTTTGTACGAAATACCATTCTGTTGCCGATAACTTTGCGATCAGCTGGTCGTTCTACGAGGTCCCGCGTTTTATTTAGCACTTGAGCTAAAAACTCGTCCTCGATTGCCTTAGTCCAGGCGTCTGCTTCTTTAGAATTTTTAGCTTCTTGAAACGTAGATGGACCGTCTACGCATGCAAAAGCCATTTCGCACTCCTCAATGATTTCATCCTGTGCTTTGGTGTCTTCCGCTTCATCATTGCTGCTGCTGCTGCATCGTACATCTTGGTACAATTTCCTGTCCTTCTGCGTTGACCCGTCCGAATAGTTTTTGGACGCCCACGACCACGACGCGGATTATGCAGTAGTTGCTTCTCATTCGGATTCGCCTACCGCATCCTCACAGCGCTCACTTGGCTCATTTGGTGTGATGTCGACGTCAATGTCTTCTTTACCATAGAACTCTTCATATTTCCGGCACGTATAACCGTTACGCTTTCGAGCTCGTTGCGTGTCCCAGCAGACTGCACTCTTCAGACCTGGAATCGAATTTGCCTTTCTTGACGCCTTTTTCAAGCGCAAATGCCTTTGTGCCAATCGTTCACCTGTATGCTAGTGTCGGGATCTTATTCCTCCACATGGTGTAGGGAATCCCTCCAGATAGTGCCTTCGCTGGGCATCTGTTGCGAATGTAGCAAGCTGTGTTCACAGCTTCCGCCCAAAACATTGGAGGCGCACCCGCTTGTTTCATCATGCACCTGGCCATCTCCACAAGAGTTCTGTTTTGCCTCTCAGCCAATCCGTTTTGGTGCGGCGTATATGGGGCACTAAGCCTGCGCCGGATGCCATGGCTCTTCAGATAGTTATCAAACTCCACGTAGCAATATTCGATTACGTTGTTCGATTGTAGTGCACTTATTTTCCTTCCGATGAAGTTTTCCCCTTCTGCTTTATATTGCTTGAACATTTTAAACACCTCAGACTTTTGTTTAAGGAAATATTTCTCGCAATATCTTGACTGATCATCAAAGATTACATAATATCTGCAACCACCCATGGACTCTTTCCTCATTGGCCCGCACACGTCACTGTGTATAATTTCGAGCAAATCAGTCGGTCTCAAATCATTTGTAGTTTTATAACTGTAGTTTGCTTCTCACTTATACATACTTCACATTTCGACAACTTTTCGTTGTCTGTGACATTCATACCGTACACTCTGCCGCTTTTCGCCATGCTCTTTAAATCTTCTTCGTTTAACTGTCCCATACGGTAATGCCACAAGTCAATATTCTTTTGACTGTACCCTTCTATGCTGTTTGCTTGGATCCGCTCACTGTCCAAGTAGTATAAGTTTCCATATTTATTTGCACGCAACCAAACCATATTTTTGTTTTTCACGATTAACGGAAATGAACTTCGTAACCTCTGTTTGTGATCTCTGCGATCGACAGCAGAATTTGTCTCAGATCGGGTACATAGAGTACTTCACTCTTCACATCTATTTTGTTTGGTTTTCTTCAACTGCGATTCGTACATCACAGACTCCACTGATCTGGGTCGTTTCATTGTTTGCCAAATGCAATGCCTTTCCGATCATTGCAATATTTTCAAATGAATCCACATTTGAAGTCATATGCGCTGTACATCCACTGTCTATGCACCACATACCAACTATATTTACACAGAAATTAGTTTGACAAGTGAGCGTTGTTTCTTCAACTCTCTTTGCTCTCTCTCTTTATCTCTGGTTCTCTGGCTCTTCGCCTTTGCCTTTTGCCTTGCTACGACAGTTGCGCGCTATATGTCCAGTTTTATTGCAAGTAAAACATTTTCTGTTCTCTCGCATTTTAGGCGGCTTATCGCGTTTAGCGTTTTGTCGGTGAGCGAACATTACGTTTTGCTCTTCACGTTCACACTTAATTCTGCGCGCATTTACTTCTTCTAGTATTTTTACTTTTAGAACATCTGACCTTGGAAGATCATCTCTTGCTTCCATTGCGCACCGAAGCGTTTTGTATGATTCGGGCAAATTGTAAAGCAGAAGAATGCTGAGCAAATCATCGCCTATTGTCACGCCAATTTCCTTGAGTTGCTTCACAGCCTCAAAGCACTCATACACATGTTGGCGCGCATTGCCTTCTTCACTTACCCGCGACAATGCGATTTTCTTCAGGAGAGATGCTTTCCGCACTGGTCCTCTTGATTGAAACGTTTCCTTAAGCTTTGTCCAGCAGTTGGCGGCAGACATTCGATTCGGACGGGCTAATCGCCAACACTATATCCGCACGCGCTTTCTCGTCATACGTTTTCCATTCAGCGGAGTCGTTCCCGTCCATGAGAGGGCACGTCTTAGTGCCGTCAACGTACTGCCATAGGTGGTTCTTCACTAGTACGGCAATTTCAATATATCGTAATTTTCCTCACACAGCGGTTCTATTTTTATAAACGCACTCATTTTTCACTTTTTGCAATTATAAACTTCTATTGTTTTTAAGTATTATTATTAATTTCCGCGCAGTGGAAGCGTGCTGGGCCCATAACCTGTTGGAGATTCGGGGTTATGGGTGCAGGCTTACTGGTTGAAACACCGGGCCCAAGAGCATTAATAACACGAGGAGTTTTCCGTAGAGGTTATGTTAATATATACGTTTATATATCTTTTGGTCAAGTGCTGCGCGGCTGTCTTTGCTTAGTGTAATGGAACGACGAATTGTGCTAATCGATGTTATGTGCGTCTTTACAGTGATCTGTTAAGAGACGCGCATACATTATGTTGTGGTAACTCTATGTACATTATGCATACAGAACTATCTAAACATTGTTGCTTTAACATATTATTATACTATTCACGACAATAACAATATATGAAATGCCATGAAAAATAATATACTAAAAGCCTTAAAATACCAGCGAAATAAAATCAAACATTCTTAAAAAACTATCGATTCTGAAAAATGTTAAAATACATATAAAACAGAAAAAGTTAATTTTTTTTAACAATGTCATAAATAAGCTCAGAACTACAAAATAAAATCGATAAAATTGACCGGTTGTGTGTATGTATAAGTGCAAAAATAATAAAATTCCTGAGTAAAGTAAAAAAAAAAAAAAAATGCGAGATAACTACCCACATTCATTTTTTTTGGGTGATTGAATAATGAATTAATAATGCCGAGTGGAGATTTCGGCATGTTCTAAGCTTAGAAAGCTTAAACTCGGTGGCGCAGGCGCGATAGATGGCGCCAATCGCAAGCTTTTGACTTGACGTAGATTTCAATGCTGATAGGTACCTACAAAATGATATACACACATGATACTTGAAAATTACAAACAATTTAAAGTCTTTCATAGAAAAAAATTTAAATTACAAAAATAATAAAAGAAAATAAATCTATAAATTTAAACATGGCACCCAGAAAATAAAGAACACAAAATTAATTATAAAAAATGATCTTCGGCAGATAACGCTTGAATATTTTCTTATATTTTTTATTTATTTTTTGTATTTTGAAAATCTTATCCAATTAAGCTTAATTTTTTGTATAAAAAGACCCTCACCACAAAACATTGTAGAAACTGGAAAAATAAAAACAAAATCATAAATAAACAAATTGATTAATAAAAAAGTAAATACATAATAAAAATAAGAAAATAATTATTTGATCATACAAAAATTAAAATACAAATTAAATAGATGAAATTTTTAGAATCAATTTGGTTATTAAAATTATTAATGTTGAAATCTAAATACCTTTGGAAATTTATGTTAACTTTCAAGCTACCCATTTATATTACCTTTAAGTATATTAACTTTAGTCAACGCTCCAACCTGAAAGCTCAGAGCAAATAAAATTAAAAATGTATACTTTGAAACAAATGATGGAATAATTATCGAGTATCTGAGGACCGACCGAAATTATTTAATGAAATGGAAACTTTTTTTGGGAATATCAACTCGCATTCCGAGATTTATGGTTGGGTGGGTATAGACGGCGAGGATCGATTACCAGCTCAGATCCCACTAAATTTTGTAGACAGTACAGTAGATATCAGAACCATCACATTTAATATTAGCTACTTTCGATTTTTATTATTTTTGTGCATTTCGAAGTCTAGTCAATTCTAGTCTTCCTACATGATTCAGAAAGGGACTCCATAATAATTAAACATTATATCCCATCCTCCCGAAAGAGCTGGGGTATCAAAGGGTCCCGACCTCCGCTGTGATTCCGTGGCTCCCCAGTAGGTTGTATTTCTGTTTTTTTTTTTGGAAAAAATACCCTACTGAAAACAGTTAGTTAGAACATCCGTTTTAACATCGTTACATAAGTTTTGGCGCCCAACGTGGGGCAGGCGGATATCGATAGTTTGATCACAAAGATGGATCCTAAAAATTCTAAGTGTCAGAGAGAAGCGTAACAACTCTTATGATTAGATATTGAAAAAAAGGACATCTTAAAAATGCAGGCAAGCTGAATACTGATTTTGCATGCAAAAGTGCATTAGTATTAATTAGTAAATAAAAGCCTTACCAGTGGAAAGTGAGTGTGGATGGTTTATGAGTGTTGAACGAATAATGTGGATTTTGGGTCTCTAGTATTTGGGTAAGATCGAATACATTGCTGATACACATAGTTGGTGGGATCACTTAAACTAATCCGCATATCGAGAGTAAAACTTATGGTTCGTTAGCACCACTATTCCAGCTCTCACAGTTTAAGCTCAGTTGTATTTTCGGTTATTTTTTTTTTTTATTAATTAGGCCAGCTGCTGATAGTACGTCGGAATACTTTGGTATCTTCTTGAATCTTGCGTATTTAGCTAAGATTGAATACCCTGCCGAATGAGGATACAACAGAAATTTCGATTTACAGTTAATAGCGGTCCAAATGGATTAAATTTGGTAATCACGTCCGTTAAAGGGTAAAGATTGGAAGATTTTATTTTTGTTGTTAATTGGCTGACAATACCGCCCAACTATCTATGGAATAGTTATCTCGCTACAAAGAGAAGAGGAGGGATATCAATTGTTTACACAATCCACAACAATTATCGATCTATCTGATAATACTTACAATACTCCAAGATTATCGTTAATTCCCTTTCTATATTGATTGGCTGTCTAGTCACATTTAAAACAAAATGTATATATATATATATATATATATATATATATGTGAATATAAAATTATTTTTCTTTCTCTTCATAAGATGCATTAACTATGTCCGTATTGAAAAAGTTTATTTTGAATTAGTATGCCTCTCGAGCATACTCCCCAACAAAGTCCCGCATCAATCGATACTTCAGAAAAAAAATGCAATATTTGTCGTCTTATTATGGCAAATACACAATCCTGGTATCTTACCAATTATAAGCATATCTTTCATAAACATTTTTTTGACGATTGGTTACAAACCAACAGCTGTTGTCCTGATTACGCCAAAGCACCCGGGGCAAAAAATATTAAAGTAATTATAGGAAACTGTTCGCCTAGGTTGAAGCAAGTGGAACCTTATTCGCTGGACCAAACTGCTATTATTAGAGCTAGATGGTAGCAACGGTATAAATCTAGTAGAGCCACCTGTAAGGCGTTATCAAAACTTAAGAAGAGAACATCCAAATCGTTCAGCCCTCGTCGGGAAGAATCTGTGGAAATTGATTATTCCATTATACACAACATGAATGAGCAAAACGTATCAAGATTAATGTCATCTTTAAGTGTAAAGGCCTCGTTATCCTACACATGTTCCGCACCTCTGTACACCCAAGTAAGGTGGTTGAGATAATGCAGAAAGAAAATGCAGAAATACATTTCGATGGTTCGGGTGTAGGTTTGAGTGTATATGAATTCATGTATCGGGTGAAAGTGCTCACCGATGAGAATTTGGATGGAGATGTAAATGCGGTATGCAAGCACATACATGTCCTTTTCATAGGAAGAGAACTAGATTGGTATTGGCGATATCACAAACAAGTGGATCGTATTACGTGGGCCGACTTTTTTCTGTCCTTACGCCAACAATATCGAGATTATAGGTCAGAGTTTAGCAGCTAGAAACAAATACAGTGATTCACAGCTTGACCAGTGCCTAACAAAAAATTTAAAGTGCTATAAAATTTTAACAAAGAAACCATCGCAAAATGTTTAAATACCAATTTGTTTCATGTTATATCACGTTTGAAATACAAACTTTAGTTTTTATTAAAATATTAATTAATTAATTAAAATTAGTCGAAAACTGAAAAAATATCCAAAATACATGTCACAGCTGATTTTGAGCAGTCTTAAAAAAGTAACATATTTGGCATATAAAAACTTAAATAAGGATGTTAATACTTAGTATGATACCCTTTAGCCTTAACAACTTCCCTTAATCTATTATTCATGGAAGATACCAGATTCCGGGTAGTTTCTGGGCGGACTTAGCTCCACTCATCCAGCAGAGCATTCTTGAGATCAGATCTGTGATTCCTGATGTTATTTTCCAGCAGAACCCACAAATTTTCAATAACATTTAAATCTGGAGACTGGGCCAATGGAATTATCATGTGGGGGCAGTTCCAGATAAGCCAGGACTGTACTAATCCGGTACGTCGGATTTCTAGCTTCTCGGCACTTTGGAGTAAATTTTCCTTTAATATATTGAGGTACACATTCTTGTCCATTGTTATTTCAGTGGACACCAAATTTCGGACGCCGACTGCCGAGATACATGCCCATACCAGGACACTTCCTCCGCCGTGCTTGACTGCTGCCTTTAGGTTTTTGAGACTCAACTTAGTATTGTACTGTCGCCACACATAATGGGCTCATATGCAAATATGACTGCGATCAGAACTCCAAAGTGTCCAAGTGGGTTTTGGCGAACGCCATCCTAGTCCCTTTATATTTCGCGCTTATAAAGGGCTTCTTCCGTGGTACTCGGGCATTGAAGTCATGTTTGCGCAGAACCTGGCGCACAATTTCCACACTGCACTTTTTCCCCATTTCATCCTGCACCTGATGAGATGGTTTTGGAGCCGATAGCTTGGGATTTGCCCCTATTTTCCTGATGATCCTCCGCTCATCCTATTCGGTGAAGATCTTGTTTGGTGCCATTCCGCCCTTGTCCTCTATCCTGTTTTCGCCGACGAAGCGCCGAGTGATATATACAGTTGACTTACTTAGATTGACCATTTCAGCTATTTGGCGATGTGAATATCCGATCTTGAAGTGTTCCAGGATGAGATTCCGTTGTTCAATGGTAGTACGTTTGCCCATAGTCCTTGTTGGCTGGTTGCACCCAGGATGCAGGATATAACTAATCTGACTACGAAGGATTGATCTATTTATACCAAAAATAATCAACCTGGCGTAAAAAATCCGGGTTTTATGGCACCCAGGTGTCCGTAATGCCACTGGTCGAAATGACCTGTGACCATAAATTAAGGTACTTTTTTACATAACCCGACCTAGCGGGTGGGAAACCCCCAGTTTATTGGGGTCATATACTCACTTTGGTGGTTAATATATGTACCGGCCATCGGTCTTTGGAATTTTTGAAAAATAATGTATACTTACTTTATGGCAGGCAATTCAAATTTTTGCTAGCCACTGGTCCAAATGAGCTGTGAGTCACTGTACGTTCGGGTAGACAAAAACAAGGGGAAACTTGTGAAAAATTGTATGAGAATGTGGTTTCACTAATAGATAAATAATCTGTTCGAATCGAAGAAGAGGCGTTGACTGAAATTGTTAAAAAGAATTTTTTGCCAGAAGCAGCATGTCACATGTTATTATATCAACCAGTACATTCTGTAGGTCAGTTGGGAATATTAGTGCCGATGCACGAGAAATTAGTAAGTGAGCTGAACAATCACAGCGAAGGAGTTTCCAGGACGAAACCGCCATTGCAACGTCGACAAGTTTATGTCGTGGAAGAACTTGAGATGGAAGCTGAGTCGAATGTGATGTTAATGGAGAAGAAGAGATCGCTGCTATTTATCATTCAAATACTTTGGTTAGAGCTAGATGGTGGCAACGGTATAAATCCAGTAGAGCCACCTGCAAGGCGTTATCAAAACCCAAGAAGGGGACGTCCAAATCGTTGGGCCAACACTCGTCGGGAAGAACCTGTGGAAGTTGATTATTCCATTACACAGCAAATATCAATATCAATTTCATCCTTAAGTGTTGAGCCCTCGTTATCCTATGAATGTTCCAACATCACCGTTAGCCCAAAACTCGTTAGCCAGCCGCACCTCTGTACACCCAAGTAAGGCGGTTGAGATAATAATGTTCGGATCTAGGTTTGAGTGTGGATTAATTCATGTATCGGGTGAAAGTGCTCACCGATGAGACTTTGGATGGAGATATAAATGCAGTATGCAACCACATACATGTCATTTTCAAAGGAAGAGAACTAGATTGGTATTGGCGATATCACAAACAAGTGGATCGTTTTACGTGGGCCGACTTTTCTCTATTCTTACGCCAACAATATCGAGATTATAGGTCAGAGTTTAGCAGCTAGAAACAAATACGTTCGCGTAGATAAAAACAAGGGGAAGCTTCTGAAAAATTGTATGAGAATGTGGTTTCACAAATAGATAAATCGTCTGTTCGAATCGAAGAAGAGGCGTTGACTGAAATTCTTAAAAATAATTTGTTGCCATAAGCACGTCACAAGTTGTTATATCAACCAGTACATTCTGTAGGACAGTTGCAAAGATTAGTGCAGGTGCATGACAATTTAGTAAGTGAGCTGAACAATCGCAGCGAAGGAGTTTCCAGGACGAAACCGCCATTGCAACGCCGACAAGTTTATGTCGTGGAAGAACTTGTGATGGAAGCTGAGTCGAATTGTTAATGTTTTAATGTTAATGTTAATGGAGAAGAAGAGATCGTCCTTCAAATTCAAAAAATTAATTGCGTTGTAAGAACTATTTTAAGCGAATGAAAATATATAGAAAATTATTAGTATCCACTATTTTCAATAACCGAAATGATTCTCGTTGTTATGCGGAAGTGTCGTTTCTAGAATTTAGAGAATTTGGTCTGCTAAACACCGGTGCGAATATAAGTTGCATTAGGTCGTTACTAGCCATTGAAAAATGTACTGGCTTGCCGGAATTTAAATCCCTTAAATCATATTTACACACATCTGATAGGAAGGTTCACAGAGAAAGCTCCTCAGATTAGTGTAGAAGAATCAAACTCATATCCTTTGACCAATGGACAGTTACAACAGCTAGTAGTAGTGAAAAACCATTTCCCAAATGGTCATGAAAGATTAGGCTGCACTAGTCTAATCCAACATCGCTTCGACGTTGGAGAAGCACGACCGGTCAAACAGCGCTTTTACACAGTTAGCCCAGCAGTTGAAGAACTGCTTTATTCTGAAATAGATCGTACGTTAGAACTAGACGTCATAGAGCCATTTTCTAGTCCTTGGAGCTCACATATGCGTCTAGTTATGAAATAATATTCGTCTATGCTTAGATCCGCTGCCGAGTAATATACTTACCGGCCAATATAATTTCAGAATTGGATTTAAAGGATGCGCATTAGCAAATTGAGTTAGAAAAAGATTCAAGGCCATTGGCAGCGTTCACTATTCCTGGAAGACCACTCTACCAATTCAATGTCATGCCCTTCGGCCTGTGCAACGCGCCCTTAACGATGTGTCGACTTATGGATGAGATTATACCCCCCGATCTTCGACATTGCGTCTTTGGATACCTAGACGATGTATGCATAATCTCCAAAACTTTTTCAGAACATCTTGCAGTATTGGTTCGATTAGCCGAACAATTTAGTAAAGCTAACTTGACTTTAAAAATTGAGAAAAGCCATTTTTGTGTAAAAAGAGTGAATTATTTAGGGTATGTAATTGGTAGTGGTGGTATCTGCACCGCTTCAGCAAAAATTGAGTGTATTAGGAATTGGCCACCGCCTAAAAACCTCAAAAAAGTTCGAGGAATCATAAGTGTGTGGATGGTATCGTCGTTTTATTTCAAACTATGCTGAATGAACGTGTCCTATTACAGATGTATTATTTATTAAAAAAAAGTTTGTTTGGCCCGCAGAGGTTCAAGAGGCGATGGAAAAGCTTAAAATGATACTCACTTTGCACCTGTTTTACAAAACCTCGATTTTACCAAACAAAATGATATTCACTGCGATGCTAGTAACTACGGAATAGGAGCTGTTCGTGCCCAGTTATCGCCCGAAAATGAAGAAATGCTCCTTCGCGTTTATGTCAAAAAAATTAAGTCGTTCTCAAAGAAATTATAGTGTAACAGACCGAGAATGCTTAGCTGTTATCCTGGCTATTGAAAAGTTTAGATGTTACTTGGAGTTACAAGAATTCGAAGTAATAACGGACCACTCAAGTCTATTGTGGCTGATGCGACAACAAAACGCAACCGGTAGACTTGCGCGGTGGATTTTTCGACTGCAGCCTTACAAATTTACATTTTCGCATCGAAAAGGAAAAGATCGCATCGTGCCGGATGCATTATCAAGATTGTGTGACGATGAATTGGAAGAGTTGGAAATAGGTCCAATAATAGATTTGGAATCGAATGATCTCTTTGATTGCCTTAAAAGGGAAGTTTACCCTGCAACAATCCAAGTTCCCAGACGTTAAAGTAGATAATCAGTTTATTTTTAAATGAAAACTGAATATGCCAGCGCAATCGATGCGCAGGATAAAAATGTGTGGAAGTTATGGGTTCCAGTTCGAATGGGGAACCAGATTTTTATACAAGCTAATGACAACGTAACCTCATCTCACTGTGGAATGCAAAAGACCATAGAAAAGTTTAGGTTGGCAACCACCGTACGTAATTATATTCGCAACTGTGACACCTGCAAAGAAACAAAAGCCCCTAAGTACGTCCTTCGGCCTCCAATGGGCTTACAATCTCCCACATTTAGACCGCTCCAGAGGCTATATGTTGATTTATTAGGTCCGTATCCACGAAATAAGAGTGGTCGTGTCGGATTGTTAATAGTATTAGACCATTTTAGTAAATTTCATTGGCTTCATCCACTAAAGAAATTCACATCATTGGCTATTCAGGACTTTCTACCAAAACACGTGTTCCATTGCTTTGGAGTACCTGAAACTCTGGTTAGCGATAATGATACGCAGTTCAAAGCCAGTGATTTTAATGCGTTTCTAACAAAACTAGGAATACGGCATGTATATACAGCACTATATTCGCCCCAGAGCAATACAATGCAGAACGTGTGAATCGCTCTCTGTTAGCCACAATTCGTGCCTATCACAAAACTGAACAAACAGAATGGGATGTAAATCTTTCGGCTATTTCGTGTGCATTAGGTTCTTCATTGCATCTTTAGGGTGCTCTCCATATAAAGCCTTATTTGGGTTAGACATGATAACTCATGGCGGTGATTATCGACTCCTAAAACAATTATCCCTGTTAGAAGAGCACATAATGCCACTACAATGTACCGAAAAGTTAGCATTGCTGCACAAATATGTTCAACAGAACATTCGTCAAGCGTATGACCGTAATGCAGCGCAGTATAATTTGCGGGGCAAGCCTGTATCCTTTAAGGATGGCCAAGAAGTGTTTCGAAGCAATTTTTCCCTTAGCAAATTTAATCGATTGAGGCAAATTTGTCGCCTGCGATGTAACGGACGCAAAGTAAACAAAGCAGTGGGTCTATGCGCGCAAAAAGCTGAGCTACAAAAGAGCTTTTACTGAAACGGAGCATGCTCAAGGTCACCCTACTAGCTATAGATCGTTTAAGTGAGCTTTTTTTGCCTCGACTTGTATCCGACTTTATCGACCAAAACCGGGTATAAAACCGAGCTGATCCCAGCTAAACTCTCCTTTTTAAAATGTTTGAAACGTGCGGGTGCAAAAGAAAAGGAAACGTCGGTCGGTGAGAACTTTTTTCTTATCACGTGGTAGCTGAAAAAAATTAATAAATTAAATAGTTAAGAAATTCCTTAACAACAAAGCAAAAAACCAGAAACTTAAAAAAAAAAAAAAAAAAGACCAGTTATAAAATTTATGGAAAAAATAACAAATAAAAATAATTACAAAAACAACAGAACTATCTCGAAGAATCAACGTGCCACGCACCATCGCGTGGCCTACAAGGACGGCCTTAAACTCGGAACTCTGGAAGCGGAGAGGCCCCGCCGCGGAATCTCTTCAGAAGCCTACAGAAGACCCCAGGAGAAGTCACGCTGCCCCCGATCGCTACTACGTGTCCACAGGAAGAGAGCCCACATTTTCTCATCCCCTGGAGTTGGGCATAACTCATCTGCAGCAGCAGCCAGACCGACGAATTAATTCATCAATTAATTAAAACAACAAAAAAAAAATAATAAGAAAGAATCATGCGTTTGTATAAAATAAGTGCTTAATAGTTAGAAAGTTATTAGATATAATAAGTATATATCAATATATATTAAAAATTATAAGAAAAAATAAAATATGTAATGCCATTAAAAAAAAAATAAGAAAAAATGAAATATTAATGGCATTAAAATAAAGATAAAAAATTAAATATGAAATGCCCGGAAAAATAATATACTAAAAGCCCTAAAATACCAGGGAAATAAAAACAAACATTCTTAAAAAACGATCGATTCTGAAAAATTTTAAAATACATATAAAACAGAAAAAATTAAATATTTTCTTACAATGTCATAACTAAGCTCAGAACTACAAAATAAATTCAATAAAATTGACCGGCTGTGAGTATGTATAAGTTTAAAAATTATAAAATCCCTAATTAAAGTCCCCAAAAAATACCAGATAACTCCACCTTATTAATTTTATTTTTTGGCGTGATTGAATAATGTATTAAATTTCAGTGAAAAGCCAAAAAAAAAATAAAAAAATAAATAAATATATGAACTTACGACTACAATTAGAAAACCCATCATTGGAAGGCCTTTCACCGCATCAGAAAAATTTAAATCAATAATCTACTTTTAGTAAATTTGCTAAAATTCGGGGCTAATGAACGTTCCTTCGGACATAACCTAGTTAAAAACATAAAAGACAAATTTGAGAAGCGAACGAATTTTTCACCGTACTAGCGATAGATCATTTAAGGGAGCTTTTTTCTGATATCGATAGTTTGAGAGAAGCGTAACAACTCTCATAATTAGATATTGAAAAAAAAAAAAAGGATATCTTAAAAACGCAGGCAAGCTGGATACGGATTTTGCAAAAGTGCATTAGTATTAAATACAAAATTAAATAAAAAAAAGGCTTAACGGTGGCAAGTGTTGAATTGGCAGATTCACATACCCAAATTGTGAGCAGTGAAGGTTTGTCCTCCGGATGTGAAAAATATCCCGGAGGACTTTTTACGTTTTCCCATTTGCCACGAGCGACTAAGAAATTATTTATAAATTAGAAATAGAATTTTTAGTGAAAAGAGTCTTTCAAATTCAAGAAATAAATTACGTTGTAAGAATTATTTTAAGCGAATGAAAAATTATTGTAAATTATTAGTATCCACTATTTTCAATAACCGAAACAATTCATGTTGCTATGAGGAAGCCATGTTCTGGTCCTTGGATCTCACCTATGCGTTTAATTATGAAACCTAATAAAATTCGTATTTGCTTAGATGCATGGAAGTTCAATGAGGCCACAAAGATGCCTATCCGCTGCCGAAAAATATAATTACCGGTCAATATAATTTCAAAATTGGATTTAAAGGATGCGTATTGGCAAATAGAATTAGAAAAAGATTCAAGGCCATTGACAGCGTTCACTATTCCTGGAAGACCACTCTACCAATTCAAGGCCAATTTGGCCTATGCAACGCACCCTCAACGATGTGTCGACTTATGGATGAGATTATACCCCCCGATTTTCGACATTGCGTCTTTGGATACCTAGACGATGTATGCATAATCTCCAAAACTTTCTCAGAACTTCTTGCAGTATTTCTTCGACTAGCCGAACAATTTAGTAAAGCTAACTTGACTTAAAAATTTAGAAACGCCATTTTTGTGTAGAAAGAGTGAGTTATTTAGGGTATGTAATCGGTAATGGTGGTATCTGCACCGCTTCAGCAAAAATTGAGTGTATTAGGAATTGGCCACCGCCTAAAAACTCCAAACAAGTTCGAGGATTCATAGGTGTGTGTGGATGGTATCGTCGTTTTATTTCAAACTATGCTGAATTAACGTGTCCTATTACAGATCTATTATCTATTAAAACAAAAGTTTGTTTCGCCCGCAGAGGCTCAAGAGGCGATGGAAAAGCTCAATATGCTACTCACTTCTGCACCTGTTTTACCTTACCCCGATTTTAGCAGTTATCGCCCGAAAATGAAGAAATGCCCCTCGCGTTTCTGTCAAAAAAATTAAGTCGTTCTCAAAGAAATTATAGTGTAACAGACCGAGAATGCTTAGCTGTTATCTTGGCTATTGAAAAGTTTAGATGTTACTTGGAGTTACAAGAATTCGATGTAATAACGGATCACTCAAGTCTATTGTGGCTGTTGCGACAACAAAATGCAACAGGTAGACTTGCGCGGTGGATTTTTCGTCTGCAGCCTTACAAATTTACAATTTCGCATCGAAAAGGAAAAGATCGCATCGTGCCGGATGCATTATCAAGATTGTGTGACGATGAATTGGAAGAGTTGGAAATAGGTCCAATAATAGATTTGGAATCGAATGCTTTCCTTCATAGTAATTATCAAGCCTCAAAAGAGAAGTTTACCCTGCAACAATCCAAATTCCCAGACGTTAAAGTAGATAATCAGTTTATTTATATGAAAACTGAATATGCCAGCGGAATCGACGCGCAGGATAAAAATGTATGGAAGTTATGGGTTCCAGCTCAAATGGGGATCCAGCTTTTTATGCAAGCTAATGACAACGTAACCTCATCTCACTGTGGAATGCAAAAGACCATAGAAAAGTTAACAAGAAATCTTTACTGGCCTGGGTTGGCAACCGACGTACGTAATTATATTCGCAACTGTGACACCTGCAAAGAAACAAATGCCCCTAACTACGTCCTTCGGCCTCCAATGGGCTTACAATCTCCCACATGTAGACCATTCCAAAGGCTATATGTTGATTTATTAGGTCCACATCCTCGAAATAAGAGTGGTCATGTCAGATTGTTAATAGTATTAGACCATTTTAGTAAATTTCATTGGCTTCATCGACTAAAGAAATTCACATCATTGGTTATTCAGGACTTTCTACTAAAACACGTTCCATTGCTTTGGAGTACCTGAAACTCTGGTTAGCGATAATGGTACGCAGTTCAAAGCCAATGATTTTAATCCGTTTCGAACAAAACTTGGAATACGGCATGTATATACAGCACTATATTCGCCCCAGAGCAACTCTGCAGAACGTGTTAATCGCTCTCTGTTAGCACCAATTCGTGCCTATCTCAAAACTAAAACAGAATGGGATGTAAATCTTTCGGCTATTTCAAGTGCTTTACGTTCTTCATTGCATCAATCTTTAGGTTGCTCTCCATATAAAGCCTTATTTGGGTTAGACATGATAACCCATGGCGATGATTATCGACTCCTAAAACAATTATCCCTGTTAGAAGAGTACATAATGCCACTACAACGTACCGACAACTTAGCATTGCTGCACAAATATGTTTAACAGAACATCCGTCAAGCGTATGACCGTAATGTGGAGCAGTATAATTTGCGGTGTAAGCCTTCCTTTAAGGATGGCCAAGAAGTCGTTCGAAGCAATTTTGCCCTTAGCAAATTTTCACATAACTTCAACGCCAAATTAGGTCCGACATTTGTAAAATGTCGAATCAAGCAAAAACTTTGCAATAGCGTTTATTTCTTAGAAGATTTGCAAGGACGTGAAATAGGAAATTATCACGCAAAAGATATTCGCATCTAATTCTCGATAATCTTCCATCTATCGTGTCATATTATCGTGTGTGTAATGGTCAGCACACAATTTAAGAAAATATAGATTTGCAGCGCTAATCGATTGCCAGAAATTTGTCACCGGCGCTGTAACGGACGCAAAGTAAACAAAGCCGTGCATCTAAGCGCTCAAAAAACTGAGCTTACAAAAGAGCTTTTACGCAAACGGAGCTTGCTCAAGGTCACCCTACTAGAGATAGATCGTTTAAGGGAGCTTTTTTTTGCCTCGACTTGTATCCGGCTTTATCGACCAAAACCGGGTATAAAAGCGAGTTGATCCCAGGTAAACTCTCCTTTTTAAAAGTTTTGAAACGTGACGTTGCCACGTCGGTCGGTGATAATTTTTTTTATCATGAGGTAGTTGAAAAAAATAAAAAAAAATTAAGTAGTGAAGAAATCCTTTAACAATAAAGCAAAAAAACCACAAACTTAAAAAAAAAAACAACTACCAGTTATAAAATTTATAAAAAGAACAAATAAAAATAATTACAAAAACAACAGAACTATCTCGAAGAGTCAACGTGCCACGCACCACCACGTGCTGTGCAAGGACAGCCTTAACCTCGGAACTCTGGAAGCGGGGAGGCCCAGCCGCGGAATCCCTTCAGAAGCCTACGGAATACCTCAGGAGAAGCCCCGCTGCCCCAGATCGCTGCTACGTGTCCATAGGAAGAGAGCCCACATTTTCTCATCCCCTGGAGTTGGGTATAACTCATCTGCAGCAGCAGCCAAACCGACGAATTAATTCATCAATTAATTAAAACAACAAAAAAAAAATAATAAGAAAGAATCATGCGTTTGTATAAAATAAGTGCTTAATAGTTAGAAAGTTATTAGATATAATAAGTATATATCAATATATATTAAAAATTATAAGAAAAAATAAAATATGTAATGCCATTAAAAAAAAAATAAGAAAAAATGAAATATTAATGGCATTAAAATAAAGATAAAAAATTAAATATGAAATGCCCGGAAAAATAATATACTAAAAGCCCTAAAATACCAGGGAAATAAAAACAAACATTCTTAAAAAACGATCGATTCTGAAAAATTTTAAAATACATATAAAACAGAAAAAATTAAATATTTTCTTACAATGTCATAACTAAGCTCAGAACTACAAAATAAATTCAATAAAATTGACCGGCTGTGAGTATGTATAAGTTTAAAAATTATAAAATCCCTAATTAAAGTCCCCAAAAAATACCAGATAACTCCACCTTATCAATTTTATTTTTTGGCGTGATTGAATAATGTATTAAATTTCAGTGAAAAGCCAAAAAAAAAATAAAAAAATAAATAAATATATGAACTTACGACTACAATTAGAAAACCCATCATTGGAAGGCCTTTCACCGCATCAGAAAAATTTAAATCAATAATCTACTTTTAGTAAATTTGCTAAAATTCGGGGCTAATGAACGTTCCTTCGGACATAACCTAGTTAAAAACATAAAAGACAAATTTGAGAAGCGAACGAATTTTTCACCGTACTAGCGATAGATCATTTAAGGGAGCTTTTTTCTGATATCGATAGTTTGAGAGAAGCGTAACAACTCTCATAATTAGATATTGAAAAAAAAAAAAGGATATCTTAAAAACGCAGGCAAGCTGGATACGGATTTTGCAAAAGTGCATTAGTATTAAATACAAAATTAAATAAAAAAAAGGCTTAACGGTGGCAAGTGTTGAATTGGCAGATTCACATACCCAAATTGTGAGCAGTGAAGGTTTGTCCTCCGGATGTGAAAAATATCCCGGAGGACTTTTTACGTTTTCCCATTTGCCACGAGCGACTAAGAAATTATTTATAAATTAGAAATAGAATTTTTAGTGAAAAGAGTCTTTCAAATTCAAGAAATAAATTACGTTGTAAGAATTATTTTAAGCGAATGAAAAATTATTGTAAATTATTAGTATCCACTATTTTCAATAACCGAAACAATTCATGTTGCTATGAGGAAGCCATGTTCTGGTCCTTGGATCTCACCTATGCGTTTAGTTATGAAACCTAATAAAATTCGTATTTGCTTAGATGCATGGAAGTTCAATGAGGCCACAAAGATGCCTATCCGCTGCCGAAAAATATAATTACCGGTCAATATAATTTCAAAATTGGATTTAAAGGATGCGTATTGGCAAATAGAATTAGAAAAAGATTCAAGGCCATTGACAGCGTTCACTATTCCTGGAAGACCACTCTACCAATTCAAGGCCAATTTGGCCTATGCAACGCACCCTCAACGATGTGTCGACTTATGGATGAGATTATACCCCCCGATTTTCGACATTGCGTCTTTGGATACCTAGACGATGTATGCATAATCTCCAAAACTTTCTCAGAACTTCTTGCAGTATTTCTTCGACTAGCCGAACAATTTAGTAAAGCTAACTTGACTTAAAAATTTAGAAACTCCATTTTTGTGTAGAAAGAGTGAGTTATTTAGGGTATGTAATCGGTAATGGTGGTATCTGCACCGCTTCAGCAAAAATTGAGTGTATTAGGAATTGGCCACCGCCTAAAAACTCCAAACAAGTTCGAGGATTCATAGGTGTGTGTGGATGGTATCGTCGTTTTATTTCAAACTATGCTGAATTAACGTGTCCTATTACAGATCTATTATCTATTAAAACAAAAGTTTGTTTCGCCCGCAGAGGCTCAAGAGGCGATGGAAAAGCTCAATATGCTACTCACTTCTGCACCTGTTTTACCTTACCCCGATTTTAGCAGTTATCGCCCGAAAATGAAGAAATGCCCCTCGCGTTTCTGTCAAAAAAATTAAGTCGTTCTCAAAGAAATTATAGTGTAACAGACCGAGAATGCTTAGCTGTTATCTTGGCTATTGAAAAGTTTAGATGTTACTTGGAGTTACAAGAATTCGAAGTAATAACGGATCACTCAAGTCTATTGTGGCTGTTGCGACAACAAAATGCAACAGGTAGACTTGCGCGGTGGATTTTTCGTCTGCAGCCTTACAAATTTACAATTTCGCATCGAAAAGGAAAAGATCGCATCGTGCCGGATGCATTATCAAGATTGTGTGACGATGAATTGGAAGAGTTGGAAATAGGTCCAATAATAGATTTGGAATCGAATGCTTTCCTTCATAGTAATTATCAAGCCTCAAAAGAGAAGTTTACCCTGCAACAATCCAAATTCCCAGACGTTAAAGTAGATAATCAGTTTATTTATATGAAAACTGAATATGCCAGCGGAATCGACGCGCAGGATAAAAATGTATGGAAGTTATGGGTTCCAGCTCGAATGGGGATCCAGCTTTTTATGCAAGCTAATGACAACGTAACCTCATCTCACTGCGGAATGCAAAAGACCATAGAAAAGTTAACAAGAAATCTTTACTGGCCTGGGTTGGCAACCGACGTACGTAATTATATTCGCAACTGTGACACCTGCAAAGAAACAAATGCCCCTAACTACGTCCTTCGGCCTCCAATGGGCTTACAATCTCCCACATGTAGACCATTCCAAAGGCTATATGTTGATTTATTAGGTCCACATCCTCGAAATAAGAGTGGTCATGTCAGATTGTTAATAGTATTAGACCATTTTAGTAAATTTCATTGGCTTCATCGACTAAAGAAATTCACATCATTGGTTATTCAGGACTTTCTACTAAAACACGTTCCATTGCTTTGGAGTACCTGAAACTCTGGTTAGCGATAATGGTACGCAGTTCAAAGCCAATGATTTTAATCCGTTTCGAACAAAACTTGGAATACGGCATGTATATACAGCACTATATTCGCCCCAGAGCAACTCTGCAGAACGTGTTAATCGCTCTCTGTTAGCACCAATTCGTGCCTATCTCAAAACTAAAACAGAATGGGATGTAAATCTTTCGGCTATTTCAAGTGCTTTACGTTCTTCATTGCATCAATCTTTAGGTTGCTCTCCATATAAAGCCTTATTTGGGTTAGACATGATAACCCATGGCGATGATTATCGACTCCTAAAACAATTATCCCTGTTAGAAGAGCACATAATGCCACTACAACGTACCGACAACTTAGCATTGCTGCACAAATATGTTTAACAGAACATCCGTCAAGCGTATGACCGTAATGTAGAGCAGTATAATTTGCGGTGTAAGCCTTCCTTTAAGGATGGCCAAGAAGTCGTTCAAGCAAAAACTTTGCAATAGTGTTTATTTCTTAGAAGATTTGCAAGGACGTGAAATAGGAAATTATCACGCAAAAGATATTCGCATCTAATTCTCGATAATCTTCCATCTATCGTGTCATATTATCGTGTGTGTAATGGTCAGCACACAATTTAAGAAAATATAGATTTGCAGCGCTAATCGATTGCCAGAAATTTGTCACCGGCGCTGTAACGGACGCAAAGTAAACAAAGCCGTGCATCTAAGCGCTCAAAAAACTGAGCTTACAAAAGAGCTTTTACGCAAACGGAGCTTGCTCAAGGTCACCCTACTAGAGATAGATCGTTTAAGGGAGCTTTTTTTGCCTCGACTTGTATCCGGCTTTATCGACCATAACCGGGTATAAAAGCGAGTTGATTCCAGGTAAACTCTCCTTTTTAAAAGTTTTGAAACGTGACGTTGCCACGTCGGTCGGTGATAATTTTTTTTATCATGAGGTAGTTGAAAAAAATAAAAAAAAATTAAGTAGTGAAGAAATCCTTTAACAATAAAGCAAAAAAACCACAAACTTAAAAAAAAAAACAACTACCAGTTATAAAATTTATAAAAAGAACAAATAAAAATAATTACAAAAACAACAGAACTATCTCGAAGAGTCAACGTGCCACGCACCACCACGTGCTCTGCAAGGACAGCCTTAACCTCGGAACTCTGGAAGCGGAGAGGCCCAGCCGCGGAATCCCTTCAGAAGCCTACGGAATACCTCAGGAGAAGCCCCGCTGCCCCAGATCGCTGCTACGTGTCCATAGGAAGAGAGCCCACATTTTCTCATCCCCTGGAGTTGGGTATAACTCATCTGCAGCAGCAGCCAAACCGACGAATTAATTCATCAATTAACTAAAACACCCAAAAAAAAAAAGAAGAAAAATCATGCGTTTGTATAAAATAAGTGCTTAATACTCACAAAGTTATTAGATATAGTAAGTACATCTCAATATATATTAAAAATTATAAGAAAAAAAAAAAGGAAAGGACATTAAAAAAAAAATAAGAAAAAATTAAATATTAATACCATTAAAATAAAAATAAAAAATTAAATATGAAATGCCCGGAAAAATAATACACTAAAAGCCCTAAAATACCAGGGAAATAAAAACAAACATTCTTAAAAAACTATCGATTCTGAAAAATTTTTAAATACGTACAGAAAAAATTATTTTTTTTTTTACAATGTCATAAATAAGCTCAGAACTACAAAATAAAATCGATAAAATTGACCGGCTGTGTGTATGTATAAGTTTAAAAATTATAAAATCCCTAATTAAAGTCCCAATATATCACCCTTAATAATTTTTTTTTTGGCGTGATCGAATAATGAATTAAATTTCAGTGAAAAGCCAATCAAAAATAAATAACAAAATAAATATATAAACTTACGACTACAATTAGAAAACCCATCGTTGGAAGGCCTTTCACCGCATCCGAAAAATGTAAGTCAATAATCTACTTTTACTAAATTTGGTAAAATTCGGTGCTAATGAACGTACCTTCGTACATAACCTAGTTAAAAATTTAAAAGACAAATTTGAGAATCACAGGACTTTTTCCAAAAGTTTTTTTATTCAAGCATGTGAAAACGAAATTAATAATGATTCCTAAACTCTAGCGAAAAAACAGAAATAACATAAAGAATATAACCGAAAACCGCACTAATAATTAATATTTTTTTACATAAGCTTGAACTTTAATCCGACTTATGGTGCAGCTTATCCAAAGCCAAGCTTGAAGCTTTAGCCGAGTCGAGCTTTCGGCTTGCTCTAAACTTAGAATGTAGCTTTGAATCTTAGAAAGCTCAAAATCGGTAGCGCAGGCGCGATGGATGGCGCCAATCGCAATCTTTTAACTTGAATTAGATTTCAATGATTATAGGTGCGCACAAAATAATATGCACATGTGATACTAGAAAATAACAAATAATTTAAAGTCTTTCATAGAAAAAAACTTAAAATTACAAAAATAATAAAAGAAAATAAATCTATAAATTCAACATTTAAACATGGCAACCAGCAAATAAAGAACACAAAATTAATTATAAAGAATGATCCTCGGCAAATAACACTTGAATATTTTTCTTATATTTTTTTTTTTTTTTGTACTGACAATCTAATCCAATTAAGCTTAATTTTTTTTAGAAAAAAAAAATATAAATATAAAAGCAGGGAAAATAAAAATAAAATTATAAACAACAAATTAATTAATTAAAAAGTAAATAATAAAAATAAGAAAACAATTATTTGATCATACAAAAATAAAAATACAAATTAAATGGTTAAAATTTAATAAATCAATTGGGTTCTTAAAATTATTAATATTAATTTGTTAAAAATCTAAATACTTTTAGAAATATATGTTAACTTGTAAGCTACCCATTTATATTACCTTTTAAGTATATTAACTTTAGTCAACGCTCCAACATGAAAGCTTCGAGCGAATAAAATTAAAAATGTGTACTTTAAAACAAATAATGGAATAATTATGGAGTATCTGCGGGCCAGCCGAAATGATTTAGTGAAATAATCTCAACTCGTATTCCGAGATTCATGGTTGGGTGGGTATAGACGGCGAGGATCGATCACCAGCTCAGATCCCACTAAATTTTGTAGACAGTCCAGTAGGTATCAGAATCTTCACCTTTAATATTAGTTAATTCTTTCGATTTTTTTATTTGTCCATTTGGAAGTCTAGCACTTCATATTTTTGATTCGGAAGGGACTCTATAATAATAAAACATTATGTAATAGAGCTATAGGACACAGCAACCCATCCCATTCTCCCGAAAGAGCTAGGGTATCAAAGGGTCCAAACCTCCGCTGTGAATCCGTAGGTTGTATTTCTTCATTTTTCTGGAAAAAATACCCTACTGAAGATAGTTAGTTAGAACATAGGTTTTGACTAAACGTTACATAAGTTGTGACACCCAACGTGGGGCCGGCGGATATCGATAGTTTGATCACAAAGATGTTATTAAGATGGATCCCAAAAATCTAAGCGTTAGAGAGAAGCGTAACAACTCTTATGATTAGATATTGAAAAAAAAAGGATATCTTAAAAACGCAGGCAACCTGGATACGGATTTTGCAAAAGTGCATTAGTATTAAATAAAAAATTAAATGATATTAGGAAGTAAATAAAAGCATTGAATTGGCATATTCACATACCCAAATTGTGAGCAGCGAAGGTTAGTCCTCCGGATGCGAAAAATATCCCGGAGAACTTTTTACGTTTTCGCCCTTATCATGAGCGGCTAAGAATTTATTTATAGATTCGAAATAGAAGTTTTAGTGAAAAGAGTCCTTTAAATTCAAGAAATAAATTGCGTTGTAAGAACTATTTTAAGCGAATGAAAAATGATTGTAAATTATAAGTATCCACTATTTTCAATAACCGAAACAATTCATGTTGCTATGAGGAAGTGTCGTTTCTAGAATATATAGAATTTGGTCTGCTACACACCAGTGCGAATATAAGATGCATTGGGTCGTGACTAGCTAGGGGAAAATCTACTGATTTGCCTGAATTTAAATCCCCGAAATCGTATATAAACACAGCTGATTGGAAGGATCACGAGCTTATTGGAGTTATTTCCGTTTCAATGTCTTATAAGAAAATGACAAAGCCAATGCAGCTGTACATAATTCCCTCCATCAAACAAACAAACAAATGCCATATTAGGGGTAGATTTTTGGAAAATTTTTGGACTAGCTCCTAATGTGATTAGCGTTCTGGAATTGCCCTCTAAGTAGCCAGAGAAAACTCCTCAGATTAGTGTAGAAGAATCAAACTCATGTATACTTACAACAGCGAGAAGTAGTGAAAAACCTCTTCCCAAATTGTCATGAATGATTAGGCGGCACTAGTCTAATCCAACATCGCATCGACGTTGGAGAAGCACGACGGGTAAAACAGCGCTTTTCCCCAGTTATCCCAGCAGTTGAAAAACTTCCTTATTCTGAAAAAGATCATATGTTAGAACTGGACGTCATAGAGCCATGTTCTAGTCCTTGGAGCTCACCTATGCGTTTAGTTATGAAACCTAATAAAATTCGTATTTGCTTAGATGCATGGAAGCTCAATGAGGCCACAAAGAAAGATGCCTATCCGCTGCCGAATAATATAATGATCGGTCAATATAATTTAAAAATTGGATTTAAAGGATGCGTATTGGCAAATAAAATTAGAAAAATATTGAAGGCCATTGACAGGGTTCACTATTCCCAGAAGACCACTCTATCAATTCAAGGTCAATTTGGCCTATGCAACGCGCCCTCAACGATACGTCGACTTATGGATGAGATTATACCCCCCGATCTTCGACATTGTGTCTTTAGATACCTAGACGATTTATGCATAATCTCCAAAACTTTCTCAGAACATCTTGCAATATTGGTTCGATTAGCCGAACCATTTCGTAAAGCTAACTTGACTTTAAAAATTGAGAAAAGCCATTTTTGTGTAAAAAGAGTGAATTATTTAGGGTATGTAATCGGTAATGGTGGTATCTGAACCGCTTCAGCAAAAATTGAGTGTATTAGGAATTGGCCACGGCCTAAAGACCTCAAACAAGTTCGATGATTCATAGGTGTGTGTGGATGGTATCGTCGTTTTATTTCAAACTATGCTGAATTAACGTGTCCTATTACAGATCTATTATCTTAAAAAAAAAGTTTGTTTGGCCCACAGGCGCTAGAGGCAGTTGAAAAGCTTAAAATGATACTCACTTCTGCACCTGTATACCTTACCCCGATTTTACCAAAAAAAAAAATATCTTCACCGTGATGCTAGTAACTACGGGATAGGAGTTGTCATTGTCCAGTTATCGCCGAAAAAAAGAAACGCCCCACGCGTTTATGTTAAAAAATTAAGCCGAGCTCAAAGAAATTATGGTGTAACAGAGCGAGAATGTTTAGCTGTTATCTTGGCTATTGAAAAATTAAGATGTTACTTGGAGTTACAAGAATTCGAAGTAATAACGGATCACTCAAGTCTATTGTGGCTGATGCGACAACAAAACGCATCCGGTAGACTTGCGTGGTGGATTTTTCGTCTGCAGCCTTACAAATTTACAATTTCGCATCGAAAAGGAAAAGATCGCATCGTGCCGGATGCATTATCAAGATTGTGTGACGATGAATTGGAAGAGTTGGAAATAGGTCCAATAATAGATTAGGAATAGAAAGCTTTCTTTGATAGTAATTATCAAGCCTTAAAAGATAAATTTACCCTGCAACAATCCAAATTCCCAGACGTTAAAGTAGATAATCAGTTTATTTATATGAAAACTGAATATGCCAGCGGAATCGACGCGCAGGATTAAAATGTATGGAAGTTGTGGGTTAGAGCTCGAATGAGGATCCAGAATTTTATGCAAGCTCATGACAACGTAACCTCATCTCACTGTGCAAAACACCATAGAAAATTTAACAAGAAATCTTTACTGGCCTGTGTTGGCACCCTACGTACGTAATTATATTCGCAGCTGTGACACCTGCAAAGAAACAAATGCCCCTAACTACGTCCTTCGGCTTCCAATGGGCTTACAATCTCCCACATGTAGACCGTATCCACGAAATAAGAGTGGTCATGTCGGATTGTTAATAGTATTAGACCATTTTAGTAAATTTCATTGGCTTCATCGACTAAAGAAATTCACATCATTGGTTATTCAGGACTTTCTACTAAAACACGTGTTCCATTGCTTTGGAGTACCTGAAACTCTGGTTAGCGATAATGGTACGCAGTTCAAAGCCAATGATTTTAATGCGTTTCTAACCAAAGTTGGAATATGGCATGTATATACAGCACTGTATTCGCCTTAGAGCAATACACATAATGCCACTACAACGTACCGACAACTTAGCATTGCTGCACAAATATGTTTAACAGAACATCCGTCAAGCGTATGACCGTAATGTAGAGCAGTATAATTTGCGGTGTAAGCCTTCCTTTAAGGATGGCCAAGAAGTCGTTCGAAGCAATTTTGCCCTTAGCAAATTTTCACATAACTTCAACGCCAAATTAGGTCCGACATTTGTAAAATGTCGAATCAAGCAAAAACTTTGCAATAGTGTTTATTTCTTAGAAGATTTGCAAGGACGTGAAATAGGAAATTATCACGCAAAAGATATTCGCATCTAATTCTCGATAATCTTCCATCTATCGTGTCATATTATCGTGTGTGTAATGGTCAGCACACAATTTAAGAAAATATAGATTTGCAGCGCTAATCGATTTCCAGAAATTTGTTGCCGGCGCTGTAACGGACGCAAAGTAAACAAAGCCGTGCATCTAAGCGCTCAAAAAACTGAGCTTACAAAAGAGCTTTTACGCAAACGGAGCATGCTCAAGGTCACCCTACTAGAGATATATCGTTTAAGGGAGCTTTTTTTTGCCTCGACTTGTATCCGGCTTTATCGACCAAAACCGGGTATAAAAGCGAGTTGATTCCAGGTAAACTCTCCTTTTTAAAAGTTTTGAAACGTGACGTTGCCACGTCGGTCGGTGACATTTTTTTTATCATGAGGTAGTTGAAAAAAATAAAAAAATTAAATAGTGAAGAAATCGTTTAACAATAAAAATAAAGCAAATAAACCACAAACTTCAAAAAAAAAAAGAACAACTACCAGTTATAAAATTTAAACAAAGAACAAATAAAAATAATTACAAAAACAACAGAACTTTTTCGAATAGTCATCGTGCCTCGTACCATCACGTGCCCTGCAAGGACGGCCTTAACCTAGGAACTCTGGAAGCGGAGAGGCCCCGCCGCGGAATTCTTTCAGAAGCCTACGGAAGACCTCAGGAGAAGCCCCGCTGCCCCAGATCGCTGCTACGTGTCTCATCCCCTGGAGTTGGGTATAACTCATCTGCAGCAGCAGCCAAACCGACGAATTAATTCATCAATTAATTAAAACAACAAAAAAATAAAATAAAAAGAAAGAATCATGCGTTTGTATAAAATAAGTGCTTAATAGTCACAAAGTTATTAGATATAGTAAGTACATATCAATATATATTAAAAATTATAAGAAAAAATAAAATATGTAATGCCATTAAAATACAACTAAAAAATTAAATATGAAATGCCCGGAAAAATAATATACTAAAAGCCCTAAAATACCAGGGAAATAAAAACAAACATTCTTAAAAACTATCGATTCTGAAAAACCTTAAAATACATACAGAAAAAATTAATTTTTTTTTACAATGTCATAAATAAGCTCAGAACTATAAAATAAAATCGATAAAATTGACCGGTTGTGAGTATGTATAAGTTTAAAATAATTTTTTTTTTTTGCGTGATTGAATAATGAATTAAATTTCAGTGAAAAGCCAATCAAAAATATATAAAAAAAATAAATATATAAACTTACGACTACAATTAGAAAACCCATCGTTGGGAGGCCTTTCACCGCATCCGAAAAATGTAAGTCAATAATCTACTTTTACTAAATTTGGTAAAATTCGGTGCTAATGAACGTACCTTCGTACATAACCTAGTTAAACATTTGAGAAGCACGCGAATTTTTCCAAAAGTTTTTTATTCAAGCATGTGAAAACGAAATTAATAATGATTCCTAAACCCTAGCGAAAAAACAGAAACAACCTAAAGAAAATAACCAAAAACCGCACTAATAATTAATCGTTTTTTCATATACATGCATACATAAGCTTGAACTTTAATCCGACTTATGGTGCAGCTTATCCAAAGCTATGCTTGAAGCTTTAGCCGAGTGGAGCTTTCGGCTTGCTCTAAGCTTAGAATGTAGCTTTGAATCTTAGAAAGCTCAAAATCGGTAGCGCAGGCGCGATGGATGGCGCCAATCGCAAATAAAGAACACAAAATTAATTATAAAGGATGATCCTCGGCAAATAACACTTGAATATTTTTCTTATATTATTTTTATTTTTTGTACTTCGACAATCTTATCAAATTATGCTTAATTTTTTTTTTCGAAAAAAAAAAATATAAATATAAAAGCAGGGAAAATAAAAATAAAATTATAAATAGAAAATTAATTAATTAAAAAGTAACTAATAAAAATAAGAAAACAATTATTTGATCATACAAAAATAAAAATACAAATTAAATAGATAAAATTTATAAAACCAATTGGGTTCTTAAAATTATTAATATTAATTTGATAAAAATCTAAATACTTTTAGAAATGTATGCTAACTTGTAAGCTACCCATTTATATTACCTTTTAAGTATATTAACTTTAGTCAACACTCCAACATGAAAGCTTCGAGCAAATAAAATTAAAAATGTATACTTTAAATAATTATCTGCGGGCCAACCGAAATGATTTAATGAAATAAAACAAATTTTTTTGGGAACCTCAACTCGTATTCCGAGGATCGATCAGCAGCTCAGATCCCACTAAATTTTGTAGACAGTCCAGTAGGTATCAGAATCTTCACCTTTAATATTAGTTACTTCTTTCGATTTTTTTTACTTGTCCATTTGGAAGTCCAGCACTTCATATTTTTGATTCAGAAGAAACTCTATAATAATTAAACATTATGTAATAGAGCTATAGGACACAGCAACCCATTCCATTCTCCCGAAAGAGCTAGGGTATCAAAGGTCCCAACCTCCGCTGTGAATCCGTGGCTCCCTAGTAGGTTGTATTTCCTTTTTTTTTTTTTTTTTAAATACCTTACTGAAGACAGTTAGTTAGAACATACGTTTTGACTCGACGTTACATAAGTGGCGCCCAACGTGGGGCCGGCGGATATCGATAGTTTGATCACAAAGATGTTATTAAGATGGATCCCAAAAATCTAAGCGTTAGAGAGAAGCGTAACAACTCTTATAATTAGATATTGAAAAAAAAAGGATATCTTAAAAACGCAGGCAAGCTGGATACGGATTTTGCAAAAGTGCATTAGTATTAAATACAAAATTAAATAAAAAAAAGGCTTAACGGTGGCAAGTGTTGAATTGGCAGATTCACATACCCAAATTGTGAGCAGCGAAGGTTTGTCCTCAGGATGCGAAAAATAACCCGGAGGACTTTTTACGTTTTCGCCCTTATCATGAGCGGCTAAGAAATTAATTATAAATTAGAAATAGAATTTTTAGTGAAAAGGGTCTTTCAAATTCAAGAAATAAATTGCGTTATAAGAACTATTTTAAGCGAATGAAAAATGATTGTAAATTATTAGTATCTACTATTTTCAATAACCGAAACAATTCCTGTTGCTATGAGGAAGTGTCGTTTCTAGAATATATAGAATTTGGTCTGCTAGACACCGGTGCGAATATAAGTTGCACTGGGTCGTCACTAGCTAGGGAAAAATGTACTGATTTGCCTGAACTTAAATCCCTGAAATGGTATATAAACACAGCTGATGGGAAGGACAACGAGCTTATTGGAGTTATTTCCGTTTCAATGTCTTATAAGAAAATGACAAAACCAATGAAGCCGTACATAATTCCCTCCATCAAACAAAAGTCATATTAGGGGTAGTTTTTGGAAAATTTTTAGACTAGCTCCTAATGTGATTAGCGTTATGGAATTGCCCTCTAAGCAGCCAGAGAAAACTCCTCAGATTAGTGTAGAAGAATCAAACTCATGTATACTTACAACAGCGAGAAGTAGTGAAAAACCTCTTCCCAAATTGTCATGAATGATTAGGCGGCACTAGTCTAATCCAACATCGCATCGACGTTGGAGAAGCACGACGGGTAAAACAGCGCTTTTACCTAATTAGCCCAGCAGTTGAAAAACGTCTTTATTCTGAAATAGATCGTATGCTAGAACTGGACGTCATAGAGCCATGTTCTAGTCCTTGGATCTCACCTGTGCGTTTAGTTATGAAACGTAATAAAATTCGAATTTGCTTAGATGCATGGAAGCTGAATGAGGCCACAAAGAAAGATGCCTGTCCGCTGCCGAATAATATAATGACCGGTCAATGTAATTTCAAAATTGGATTTAAAGGATGCGTATTGGCAAATAGAATTAGAAAAAGATTCAAGGCCATTGACAGGGTTCACTATTCCTGGAACACCACTTTACCAATTCAAGGTCAATTTGGCCTGTCCAACGCGCCCTCAACGATGTGTCGTCTTATGGATAAGATTATACCCCCCGATCTTCGACATTGCGTTATGGTTAGACGAGGAAGGCATAATCTCCAAAAGTTTCTCAGAACATCTTGGAGTATTGGTTCGATTAGCCGAACAAGTTAGTAAAGCTAACTTGACTTTAAATATTGAGAAAAGCCATTTTTGTGTAAAAAGAGTGAATTATTTAGGGAATGTAATCAGTAGTGGTAGTATACGTATGTGCCGAATGAGCGAAAATTGAGTGTATTAGGAATTGGCTGAATTAACGTGTCCTATTACAGATCTATTATCTATTAAAAAAACGTTTGTTTGGCCCGCAGAGGCTCAAGAGGCGACGGAGACGTTTAAAATGATACTCACTTCTGCTCCTGTTTTACAAAACCTCGATTTTACCAAACAAAGAATTATCTTCACCGCGATGCTAGTAACTACGGGATAGGAGCTGTTCTTGTCCAGTTATCGCCGAAAAATGAAACGCCCCTCGCGTTTATGTTAAAAAATTAAGCCGAGCTCAAAGAAATTATAGTGTAACAGAGCGAGAATGCTTAGCTGTTATCTTGGCTACTGAAAAGTTTAGATGTTACTTGGAGTTACAAAAATTCGAAGTAATAACGGACCACTCAAGTCTATTGTGGCTGATGCGACAACAAAACGCATCCGGTAGACCTGCGTGGTGGATATTTCGTCTGCAGCCTTACAAATATACAATTTCGCATCGAAAAGGAAAAGATCGCATGGTGCCGGATGCATTATCAAGATTGTGTGACGATGAATTGGAAGAGTTGGAAATAGGTCCAATAATAGATTTTGAATAGAAAGCTTATCAAGCCTTAAAAGATAAATTTACCCTGCAACAATCCAAATTCCCAGACGTTAAAGTAGATAATCAGTTTATTTATATGAAAACTGAATATGCCAGAGGAGTCGACGCGCAGGATAAAAATGTATGGAAGTTATGGGTTCCAGCTCGAATGAGGATCCAGCTTTTTATGCAAGCTAAGGACAACGTAACCTCATCTCACTGTGGAATGCAGAAGACCATAGAAAAGTTAACAAGAAATCTTTACTGGCCTGGGTTGGCACCCTACGTACGTAATTATATTCGCAACTGTGACACCTGCAAAGAAACAAATGCCCCTAACTATGGTTGTGGTGCTATAAACGTGTATAAGCCGCAATGCAAAGTATGTATTCAGCGTCGGTCGGAAAACCGACAGAAGGGTGCATCCAGCAACAACAGGATTATACAAGTTCTGTCATTTGTTGTCCCGCTGTTTTCCCACCTGCTATAACAATTTTTAAAAGATCCCCGGATGTGCAAAATATCCCGGAGGACTTTTTACGTTTTCGACCTTATCATGAACGAGTAAGAAATTATTTAGAAATTATAAATACAATTTATAGTGAAAAGAGTCCTTCAAATTCAAGAAATAAATTGCGTTGTAGGAACTATTCTAATCGAATGAAAAATTATTGTAAATTATTAGTATCCACTATTTTCAATAACTGAAACAATTCGCGTTGCTATGCGGAAGTGTCATTTCTAGAATTTAGAGAATCTGGTCTGCTAGACACCGGTGCGAATATTAGTTGCATTGGGTCTTCACTAGCTATGGAAAAATTTACTGATTTACCCGAATTTAAGTCCCTGATATCGTATATAAACACAGCTGATGGGAAGGCTCACGAGGCTATTGGAGTTATTTCCGTTCCAACGTATTATAAGAAAATTACAAAACCAATGCAGCTGTACATAATTCTCTCCATCAAACAAAGAGTCATATTACAGGTAGATTTTTGTAACATTTTTGCACTGGCTCCTAATGTGATCAGCGTTATAGAATTGCCCTCCAAGTAGCCAGAGAAAACCCCTTAGATCAGTTAAGAAGAATCAAACTCATATCCTCAGACCAATGTACAGTTACAACAGCTAGAAGTAGTAACAAACCTTTTCCCAAATTGTCATAAAGGATTGTGCCGCATTAGTCTGATCCAACATAGCATCGACATTTGAGAAGCACGACCGGTAAAGCAGTGATTTGACCCAGTTAGCCCAGCAGTTGAAGAACTTCTTTACTCTGAAATAGATCGTAGATTAGAACTGGACCTCATAGAGCCCTGTTCCTATGCGTTTAGTTAGAAAACCTAATAAAATTCGTCTTTGCTTAGATGCCCGGAAGGTCAATGAGGCCACAAAGAAAGATGCCTATCCGCTGCTGAGTATCGAAGGAAATTTTTTACGAATGCCTGAGGCCAATATAATTTTAAAATTGGATTTTAAGGATGTTTATTGGCAGATAGAGTTAGGTAAAGATTCAAGGCCATTAACGGCGTTCACCCTAGCCTGTGCAACGTGCACTCAACGATGAGTCGACTTATGGATGAGATTATACCCCCGATGGGATTCCTGGGTGTGCGTGGTTGATATCATTTTATCAAACTATGCTGAATTACAGATATATTATCTGTTAAAAAAAAAAGTTTGTTTGGCCCGCAGAGGCTCAAGAGGCATGGAAGTGCTTTAAATGATACTCACTTCAGCACCTGTTTTACAAAACCACGATTTTACCAAAAGAATGTATCTTCACTGCGATGCTAGTAACTACGAGATAGGAGCTGTCCTTGTCCAGTTATCGCCGGAAAATGAAGAAATGCCCCTCACGTTTATGTCAAAAAAATTAAGTAGTGGGCAAAGAAATGATGGTGTAACAGAGCGAGAATGCTTAGCTGTTATCTGGGCTATTGAAAAGTTTAGATGTTACTTGGAGTTACAAGAATTCGAAGTAGTAATGGACCACTCAAGTCTATTGTGGCTGATGCGACAACAAAACGCATCCGATAGACTTGCGTGATGGATTTTTCGACTACAGCATTACAAATGTACAATTTCGTATAGAAAGGGAAAAGATCACATCATACCGGATGCATTATTAAGATTGTGTGACGATGAATTGGCCGAGTTGGAAGTAGGTCCAACAATAGATTTGGAATCGAATGCTTTCTTTGATAGTGAGTATCAAGCCTTAAAAGAGAAATTTACCCTGCAACAATCCAAGTTTCCAGACGTTAAAGTAGATAATCAGTTTATCTATATGAAAACTGAACATGCCAACGGAGTCGACGCGCAGGATAAAAATTGGGCCCAGGTCGAAAGACGAACTAGGTTTTGATGCAAGCTCAAGACAAAGTAATCTCATCTCACTGTAAAATGCAACAACCATGGAAGAGATAAGAAGAAATCTTTACTGGCCTGGGTTGGCAACCGACGTACGTAATTATATTCGCAACTGTGACACCTGCAAAGAAACAAATGCCCCTAACTACGTCCTTCGGCCTCCAATGGGCTTACAATCTCCCACATTTAGACCGTTCCAAAGGCTATATGTTGATTTATTAGGTCCGCATCCACGAAATAAGAGTGGTCGTGTCGGATTGTTAATAGTATTAGACCATTTTTAGTAAATTTCAATGGCTTCATCGACTAAAGAAATTCACATCATTGGTTATTCACGACTTTCTACTAAAACACGTGTTCCATTGCTTTGGAGTACCTGAAACTCTGGTTAGCGATAATGATACGCAGTTCAAAGCCAATGATTTTAATGCGTTTCTAACAAAACTAGGAATACGGCATGTATATACAGCACTATATTCGCCCTAGAGCAATACAATGCAGAGCGTGTGAATCGCTCACTGTTAGCCGCAATTCGTGGCTATCACAAAACTGAACAAACAGAATGGGATGTAAATCTTTCGGGTATTTCAAGTGCATTACGTTCTTTCAAGCAGCTTTACTTCATCGCGAGGTATTTTACGATCCTTGTGCATGTCCTCGGGATAATGCTTATCGGCGATATCGACCTTAACCGTCTTGCCAGCTGGTGTAATTACAAGTATATGCATTCTGTTGAATTTGGTCGTGCTGCGATTGGAAAGATATGCAAGCGGAAAGTGTAATTTGATGGTAGAATACCAAAATGAGATATTTGAAAATTGAGCGAATTTTGTTTGCTTTATCAAAATGAAAATATGTTAAATTTAGGCAATGCTGCCTGTGGTGGGAATCCGACCTGTCCATTGACCTCGATGGTGCCAATGCTCTGCAGGATGAGCACGCCATAGACAATGCCCAATATGCCGATAACCGACACCATGGTATTGAATATGAAGAGTATGTATTTAACCATAGACGTTCCGCAATCCATTTTGTTGTAGCTTTTGCTTCCTTTTCTGGATTCTTTTTTTACAAAAACTGTCATAAGCACACTTGGTCACACCAATAGCAAATTTGATCTGCGCCGGATATATGAGAACATATATTAAAAATGTTAAGACTCTATCTCTTATAGTCTCTGATATCCGCGTCTTCGTACAGACACACGGACGAATGGGCAGACGGACGGACGAACAGATGGACTCGGCTGTTGGCCCTGATCAAGAATAGATATATACATACTTTATTGGGTTGAAGATGCTTCCTTCTGCCTGTTAAATACACATATTTGCATAAAACCATTTTACCCTTTTTACCCATTTTTAATGGATTCGGGCTCTACAAAATAAATAATAAAACTGTATCTGATATACATACATTGCAATATGTTGATGATTGATTGTATGGATTTTGTGTGGTAGGTGAAAACGATTGTTAGAGAAAACTGATTGTTTGCTGTAGCAGATGAAATCATTTGTAGATCTGGGGTGACAGTTTGCCCCGTCTTCCGTAGTCAACTCCACAAATTTATCCCAATAATTGTTGATGGCAATGAAAGCTGTTCGAACTTTGAACACTTGAAATCCATGTTTGCTTGTAGCTGATATAGGTACCACATTTTGTATAGATCCAGTTTTGAGGTTGATACCAATGGCAACGTTTTTTAATGATAGCATGATTGCCAACTAAGGTGCCTTCTGCGTTCGTCATTTTGTATGCCATGAGCATATTCCCTTGGATGACAGGAAGCATTTGATCTGGTTTTAAATGATCTCGTATTTTCTCAAATTGATCTCTTAGCTGCCGAGGTGACACTAGAAGAGGGCTTGTGGCGTATATCAGTCAGTATATTAATGATCTCGCTTTGTATGCATTGAAGATTGAAAGCTACTGCCGTGAGCTGTGACGTCAGCATCAAAAGTGTGGAAATGAGACTCATCATTCATGATATTCTTAATTTGCTCTTGCAAATGGCTTTATCGCTTTGAGTAAACAATTTCATCTCATTTCAACACGTTTATCGTGGAGGCAATCAATGAGGTTTATAATAACCCTAGGCGATGGCTTTCATTTTTTTACAATTCCAGTATCGTTTTTGCGTATGTAGAGTCTAACACGCCGAGCAAGCTACTGGTGATGTTTCCCACGATGTCCAATGGTGCTCTCTGTTTGCGTAATTTGGTCAGTAACATATTTTCCATAAATAGTTGTTCTTCTATATGTCCGAAGTCTTCCTTGGCATGAAGGTATCTCAATAATTTTGGAACACATTTAGCCAATCCTTGCAGAACCTCTCGAAAATATGTCTATGTCAGTATAGTAGGGTTTTAAGTCTAAGTAGACATCTTTAGTCCAGTCAGCTACTGCTACTTGTGTTGTTCCAATTTAACAATATGCCAGGTTTTGATCCAAACTGAGTTATGTTTATCGATTGTGCTAATTTTAGCGGCAATAGAAGCAACATAACCGTTGTGGCCAATGAGCAGATATTAATCCACCTCCACGCAAATTTGAAAATATTGCATCAACTCTTAATTTTATTGAAGAGCTGTCGGGCTTTACCACACTATGTCGTACCTTTGTATGCATTTCCTTCATACATATGTCCCAGGATTACGTTAGCTGCCCTTCGCCACTGAATCTCGGGTGAGTCGTTCTTACCAAGCAAAATAATCATGGTGTTGCTAGATCACAACCCTCCCCTAGGCCTGAAGTATTTTCTAAAAGCGGGAGTCGGACTGTAATGTTGTCCACTACAATTTCGATGTGTTGCAGAAAATGTTTTTCGTATTATTTTTCCAACGGAAAAAAGCAAGATGTTTTTGTTTCGAATGAGTCTAGTTCCAAAAGTTTCGCTACTGTTTGATCCACCATGTCTTCTTCAGACAGCACTGAGCATGTACTTGTGGTGGAAGCTGCATCTTGGAGTTTTCAGGCTATAATCCATCCTAGTTTGGTTTTTGTAACCTGGACATTCCTATTCTGATTTCAAAATAATATTCTGCTCCCAAAAGTATGTCAATTCTTCCAGGTTTGTCAAAATTGCTATCCGCCAATGTAATGTTTGCCGGAAACTTCCAATGAGATGTTTCGATCGTCTGAGCTGGTTGATCTGCTACTACGTGTGGTAATACGACAGATTATAATCTTAAGTTGAACTTGTTATTATGTGATTTAAGCATAACATTAAATCTTGCCTTTGATGCTTGTGTTCGTCCGCCAATTCCATTGATTTGTAGTTCAGATCTTTGCAGCTTCAGATTCAAAATGTTCAATACCCTCTCCGAAATGGTCAATGTCATTAGTAGAGCCTGAGTCAAGTAAGGCTCGAAATTCTCCCATTTGTCCATTGTTTCCTTCAATAAGGACTCGTGCTTTGACTAGAAGTACATAATTTGTTTGTACAATACTTCAGGTTTGACTTCCAAATGTAGAACCGTGTTGGGCCTTTTATTGCCCTTAAAACAATTCACCCTGCAAATGGCTCCAAAAATATCAAAAACTGACTTAACTCTTGCAATTATCTTTAATTCACGACACATTTCATTTAAGTTATCATGCAGAGTTTTGATTGATTAAGCCTCATTTGTTGTAGTTGATTGATCTAATATTTTATTTATCAATGCGTTGTTTAGCACTCGTTTGTTGCTAATACGCTCTTGAAGCATATTCCATGCTGCTAAATTATTTCATTCAGTTAAGGATAAATGGCATATTAAATGTTCCGCGTCTCCGATGATGTCGTGATGCGCTCCAAAAGAAAGACTTGGATTTAAACTGAACTCCGTTGTCAGATACTTCTTCCAAATAACGTCTGACAGCTTCAGCAGTACACTTTCGGACGTGCTTCAAAAGTGGAAACTTCGACATATGGTCTAGTACAACAAAAATTCCTATATTTGCTGCGTGTATAGAGTCCCAGAAAATCAACAAATAACTTTTGAAAGAACCGCAGTGGTTGGCCAGTATGTCCTATTTTAGGTTTTAAAGTCTGATTGTGATGCTTCGTGGCCTTACAATCGTCGCAAGTATTTATTTAATTTTTTACATCTGTTACCATATTTGGTCAGTAATAAAACCTTCTGAGTCTTTGTAAAGTGTTGCTTATTCCACCGTGTGCATGCCAGGGATCATCGTGAGCTGTTTTAAGGGCAGACAATATTAAAGGCTGTGGCACCCAAAGTTTCCAGCATACACCATCTGCAACCTTGGAGTCTGCCGCATGCTCGGACCGACGGTAAATAAATTCATTTTTAATCTTTAGGTCGGGGCAAAGAAGGCTGGGTTGTACGAATCTTATTTTTTATGGACTCGGGGCCATTTATAGATGCATGATCCGTGATCACAGTAAACTTTGGACCATCCATATAGGCTCTATATTTTTTACTGCCAAAGCAGCCGCATAGCACTCCTTCTCGGTGACCGTATACTACCTTTGGCATCGATTAAGTTTCCTTGACATAAATGCAATCGGCTCAGCGTCACCCTCACTATTGGTCTGCATCAACACCGCTCCAAGTCCAGCGTGACTAGCGTCACAATGTATTGAAAAAGGCTCGGCAAAGTTTGTGCTATGCAAAACCGCTCAGCCCACTCAGTCCATTCAAACTTCCGTTTTGCCTTGAGAGTATCGGACAATGGAGATGAAATAGAAGCATAATTTCTGATGAATTTATGATACCATCCAGTCATGCCAAGAAACCTGCAAACTTGTTTTACTGAGCGTGGAATTGGAAAGCCCTTAACGGCTGATATTTTATCTGGATCTGTACAGAAATGAATAATTACTTTTCAGTGAATAAAGAATGGTATATTAGCAAAGAGTTCGACGTAAATAATCCGAGGTGGCAAGAAAACATTGGCATATCTGATTTACCAATCTGAATAATGTGGCAACGCTTTTGGAGGCACATTGCGCCGGAAAAATACATATCTCATCCGGTGGCTGCTACTTGCTTTGATTTTCTGGGTTTCCAAGAGGCGCTGAAGAAGATGCGAGATGTAGACGATAAAATTATATATGCGCTAAACGCACTACCAACGGAATCGTTTAAAGGCCAAGTGAATAGTGAGAGCACATGCCGGGATTTATACGCCAAGCTGCAGCAGTCGCGTCTCTCACGGCAAAACAACATACGCAATTGCATAACTTTGTCGGCGACCACATTAAAGCAGCTACGCGAGCGGCGGGTAAAACAGCCGGATGATGTCGATGGCGACAGTAAATTCAAGGCAGAGCAACGCAAGCTGAGAGTGTTGCAATCGGAGCTCAATGTTGAGGATATAATCAACGAGCGGACTTATGTTCCAACGTTTCTAGCATCATTTTCGCTTATTCTATATCCGATTTAATGACGGCAATTAGTGCCTCCACTGAATCGAAATTTTGTTCAGGTCTCAAATGCATATTTTTAGCATCTGTCCATACAAATCACAGTTGTAATTATGCATTATATGCGTTTCGACACTTTTCTCCTTGCTGTTGTAGAAGGGATTCCAGCCCACGCTGAGCACCATTTTGTGCACATCGGCATTATTCACGCTCGCCCATCCGTCGTAGACTCCGGTGTGCAGGGCTGCGGGCAGAGACTTTACCACATCGTGCGCCAGGTTCGCGGTTGGAAGCCCTACCCCTTTGGAGCCACGTCCAAATCCACGAACAATTTCACCGCATGCATAGATTGGCAATTGGTCAAGCATCTTCATTGGGCCGGTTTGGATACTCGGGCAATGGCAAATCGGGACCATCGTAGTATACAATGATGTCGTCCTTGGTACAACTATTGCTGGAGTCGGATGCACAACGTCGCCAGGACAGTGGAAGCACAGAGCGTCCCATATTACGGCACATGAGAAGTTGGGGCAACATTACGTTATCGGAATTAACCAGACAAATCACTCCGCGAACTAAGAACGGCCATGCACCACCACCTATAGATTCGAGAAAGAGCTATCAATCTGTCTTACACACTTATGTTCGGACCTGGTAAGTTTTCCCGTGTAAATTATTAATTAAGCCGCAGGCTACACTCCTGGTGGTGCCCTTCCGTCAATTCCTTTCAGCTTTGCAACCATACTTCCGCCGGAGCCCAAAAGCTTTGGTTTCCTGGGAAGCGACTGAGAGAGCCATAAAAGCAGCTACACCTAATTGCTAGCTGGCACAGTTTATGGTTAGCACTAGGGTGGCATCTGATCGCCTTCGACCCTCTAACTTTCGTTCTTGATTAATGAAAACATCTTTGGCAAATGATTTCGCTTAAGTTAGTCTTACGACGGTCCAAGAATTTCACCTCTCGCGTCGTCATACTAATGCCCCCAAACTGCTTATATTAATCATTACCTCTTGATCTGAAAACCAATGAAAGCAGAACAGTGGTCTTATTTCATTATCCCATGCACAGAATATTCAGGCATATGAAGCCTGCATTAAGCACTCTAATTTGTTCAAAGTAATTGTACCCGCCCACAATAATACTCGATGAAGAGCACTAATGCAGGTTTTTAAATAGGAGGAATACGAGTATTTAATTATATGTATATAAGAATTCCACCGGTAATACGCTTACATACATAAAGGTATCGTACTAACCACAATTGTAAGTTGTACTACCCCGTATGAAGCACAAGTTCAACTACGAACTTTTTAACCGCAACAAGTTTAATATACGCTATTGGAGCTGGAATTACCGCGGCTGCTGGCAGCAGACTTGCCCTCCAATAGGTCCTTGTTAAAGGATTTAAAGTGTACTCATTTCAATTACAGGGCCTCGGATATGAGTCCTGTATTGTTATTTTTCGAACAAAACTTGGAATACGGCATGTATATACAGCACTATATTCGCCCCAGGACAACTCTGCAGAACGTGTGAATCGCTCTCTGTTAGCTACAATTCGTGCCTATCTCAAAACTGAACAAACAGAATGGGATGTAAATCTTTCGGCTATTTCAAGTGCATTACGTTCTTCATTGCATCAATCTTTAGGTTGCTCTCCATATGAAGCCTTATTTGGGTTAGACATGATAACCCATGGCGATGATTATCGACTCCTAAAACAATTATCCCTGTTAGAAGAGCCCATAATGCCACACAACGTACCGCCAACTTCGCATTGCTGCGCAAATATGTTCAAGAGAATATTCGTCAAGCGTATGACCGTAATGTAGCGCAGTATAACTTGCGGCGTAATCCTGTATCCTTTAATGATGGCCAAGAAGTCTTTCAAAGTGCCCTTAGCAAATTTTCACATAACTTCAACGCCAAATTAGGACGTGAAATAGAAACCTATCACGCAAAAGATATTCGCATCTAATTCTCACTAATCTTCCATCTATCGTGTCATATTATCGTGTGTGTAATGGTCAGCACACAACTTAAGAAAATATAGAGTTGCAGCGCTAATCGATTGAGACAAATTTGTCGCCTGCGCTGTAACGGACGCAAAGTAAACAAAGCAGTGCATCCAGGCGAGCAAAAAGCTGAGCTTACAAAAGAGCTTTTACGTAAACGGAGCATTTTCAAGGTCACCCTACTAGCTATAGGTCGTTTAAGGGAGCTTTTTTTGTCTCGACTTGTATCCGGTTTTATCCACCAAAACCGGATATAAAAGCGAGCTGGTCCCAGCTAAACTGCCCCGCCGCGGAATCCCTTCAGAAGCCTACGGAATACCTCAGGAGAAGCCCCACTGCCCCCGATCGCAGCTCCGTGCCCATAGGAAGAGAGGCCAAATTTTCTCATCCCCTGGAGTCGGGTATAACTCATCTGCAGCAGCAGCCAAACCGACGAATTAATTCATAAATTAATTAAAACAACCAACAACATAATAAAAAAAAAATGTTGCAAAAAAAAAATTAAAAAAAAAGATCATGCGTTTGTATAAAATAAGTGCTGAATAGTTAGAAAGTTATTAGAAATAATAAGTATATGTCAACATATAATATGTAATGCCATTAAAAAAAATAAGAACAAATTAAATATTAATGCCGTTAAAATAATAATAAAAAATGAAATATGAAAATCCTTGAAAAATAATATACTAAAAGCCGTAAAATACGAGGGAAATAAAAACAAACATCCTTAAAAAGCTATCGATTCTGAAAAATTTTAAAATACATATAAAACAGAAAAAATTAAATATTTTTTACAATGTCATAAATAAACTCAGAACTACAAAATAAAATCGATAAAATTGACCGGATGTGTGTATGTATAAGTGCAAAAATAATAAAATCCCCATTTAAAGTCCCAAACAAATACCATATAACTCCCCCTTATTAATTTTTTTGCGTGATTGAATAATGAATTAAATTTCAGTGAAACACAAAAAAAAAAAAAATTAAATAAAAAATAAATATATAAACTTACGACTACGTGGATGGCCTTTCAAAGCATCGGAAAAATGTAAGTTAATAATCTGCTTTTACTAAAATTTGTTCAAATACGGTGCTAATGAACGTACCTTCGTACATAGCATAGTTAAAAATTTAAAAGACAAATTTGAGAAGCACACAAAGTTTTCCAAAAGGTTTTTTATTCAAGCATATGAAAACGAAATTAATAATGATTCCTAAACCTAAAATAAAAAAATAAAAAATCTGAAGAAAATAAAAACCCAAAACCGCACTAATAATTAACATTTTTTTATATATACACACATACATAAGCTTGAAATTTTATCCAACTTAGACTACAGCTTATCCAAAGCTAAGTTTGAAGCTTTAGCCGAGTGGAGCTTTCGGCTTATCCTAAGCTTGGAATGTAACTTTGATCGAAAGAAAGCTTAATGTCAGTGGCTCAGGCGCGATAGATGGCGCCAATCGCAAGCTTTTGTCTTGACTTAGATTTCAATGCTCATAGGTGCCTAAAAATTATATGCACACGTGATACGGGAAAATTACAAACAATTTGAAGTCTTTCATAGAAAAAAAATTATAATTACAAAAATAATAAAAGAAAATAAATCTATAAATTCAACACTTAAGCATGGCACTAAGTAAATAAAGAAACCAAAATTAATTATAAAAAATGATTCTCAGCAAATAGCACTTGAATATTTTCATATATTTTTTTTTTATTTTTTGTACTTCGACAATCTTATCGAATTAAGCTTAATTTCTTTATAAACAAAAGTATAAATATAAATAAACTATGAGAACAAGACCCTCACCACAAAACATCGTAAAAGCAGGGAAAATAAAAATAAAATTATAAATAAAAAATTAATTAATTAAAAAGTAAATAAATAATAAAAATAAGAAAACAATTATTTGATCATACAAAAATAAAAATGATTTAATGAAATAGAACATTTTTTTTTTGGGAATCTCAAAACTCGCATTCCGACATTCATGGTTGGGTGGGTATAGACGGCGAGGATCCCATTAAATTTTGTAGACGGTGCAGTAGGTATCAGAACCTTCTCCTTTAATATTAGTTACTTCTTTCGATTTTTTTTCATTTGTCCATTTGGAAGTCTAGCACTTCATATTTTTGATTCGGAAGGGACTCTATAATAATTGAACATTATGTAATAGAGCCATAGGACACAGCAACCGATCCCATTCTCCCGAAAGAGCTAGGATCTCAAAGGGTCCCGACCTCCGCTGTGATTCCGTGACCCCCTAGTAGGTTGTATTTCCTTTTTGTTTTTAAATACCCTACTGAAGACAGTTAGTTAGAACATCCGTTGTGACATCGTTACATTAACCATATATGTACGTGGGGAATTGCACAAAGCAAACGAAGAAATTGCATCTAGAGATAGAGATACTGGGCTTGCGGCGAATAAGTGTGTGTGTGTGTGTGTGTGTATATGGTTTCAGAATAACAAAAGGCAAATAGCAGAAATAAAATATAAATTGATGAAAAATACTCAATCTTGAAGTTTTGCATTGGTGCACTTTTATATGAAAAAGAATTATTAGACGTCATTGATAAAGAACAAGAAAAAATTACAGAAGAGTTGAAAAGGGCAGAAGGGAATGCGAAAAGCATTATTATTGAATAGTTTAATTATTATTTATTGTATTTGCTAATTCTGTAAATAATGTCAAGAACATTTTTGAGAATTTAGATATCATACATGCGCTTAAGAGTTTGGCATCGTTTCCAGTCATTAAAGTTAAAAGCTGGCGTTTCTCTTATAAATAATAAGATTTTTTGACGACTTAATAAGAGAGCTAGTTGCATTAGCGGCAAAAATAGATGAAATGGACAAAGTGTCTCCCAGTTATTGAAAGTTCTTTGGAAAGTATCCTATCGTTGGCATTTGTGACAATAAAATTAGGTTGAAAAATGTAAGTTGATATACAAGTCTGAAAGTTTTACAGGTTGTCCGTCATGAAGAGCAATAATATATAATAAAAGTAAATTACAAGAATATCAAAAAGACATTAAAAATAACTTTAAGTCAAACCCATTATGTGGAGAAAGATTGTTTAATTTTCAAAACAATGATGAGAATTTATACATGCTACTGCAAAGGGAATAGTACAGCTTAACAGCTCTGGTAATAAAATTACTCTAGAGAATGTACAGCAAGGATATACCGCATAATCTGTTACCGTGAAGAGGATGCAGGATACCGGAATGACAATTGAATTTAATTCAGAAGGCGGAGAGGCTACTAAAAATGGTCAATCTGTATTTTCCAGTACACGTGAGTAAAATGTACCAATCATTAAGTTCCAAATGAAACATAAATCACATGTATGTTAAAAATATCAAATAGTACGAAGTATCGCTACTATTATGTAGTGTTTATGGATCAATTTACATATTAGTGTGTGACCTACTTAATAACTTACAAGTCCGATGTATTTGCTACAATTAAGAATTTTACTGCAAAAGGCAAAGCTCACTTCAATGTAAAAGTCGTGAATATTTATATAGGCAATGGAATAGAATATTTATCTAATGAGATGCGAGAATTTTGTTTGGAAAAATGTATTTTTACACTCCGCAATTAAATGATGTATGTGAGCGTATGATCTGAAATGGCTCGGTCCATGATTAATGAAGCAAAATTTAATAAGCAATTTTGAGGTGACGCTGTTGTAGCAGCAACATATTTAATAAACTGTAATGTGCTTGTCCCAGCACATAATTATTTATTATACCTGAATATGTGCTATACTTTTTTATGAAGCCGAGCATTGGTCAGCGTTAGCTAGGAGTCAAATTTTCAGAAAGTTTATTTTGTTGTTCGTTTCCATTTCATTTTTCTTACCTTCTATTTAATTCTAATTCTGTGTTCGAAAAAAATAAATTTGAGGATTTGCTTAGCAGTGATGGAAAATAGACGAAAACTTTAGTAACTAAAAAAAAAAAATGTTAAAAAAAAATTTTAAAAAAATTGTTTGCTTTCAAAAAAAGTCATTTTTTATAAGGTTAACAATTACATAATTGATAAATCCAATCATTCTTCGAAATACGCAATACAATTCAACAGCAGCATTTAAAACATTTAAATATTGGAGAAAAAAAACTGAAGCAGTAACAAAGACGTTAGCCAACTACGCGACCGTTCAAAGTTCACATATTTTTTTTTTGAGCGCCACGCCGCAGGACGGTCATCTGCTGCATTGCCGACTTTTGTCACCCCTTCTCAAACGTATTGCTGCCAACACATCATTCCTCAATTTGTCTAATCAAGCTGTGGAGACCAAATATTTATATCCGCTACCCCGCATTTCTGGCTGTGCACTGTACTTCAGCCATTTCAGATAGACAGACAGACATTGCACAAACTTATATAAACCTATGGTATTATCATATACATCAATATACTTCGGTATAAAAGTATAAAAAGATTAATAAAATTTCCGAAAGTTTATTCCACAAAACCGAAGCTAAGCGAGCTTTGAAATTGATGATCGAATTAAAAGATCAGCTCAGAAGTCAGTAACATTTTAGCATCAATCACACAAATCAAATAATTAAAACAAAAATAAATAAAATAGTCAAATTTTATTAATAAAAAAAAGAATAAAAATTGTCAAAAATTAAAATAAAATGAATAACATAAAAAAAAAATTAATTAAATATATAAATAATAATAAATAAAAACAATAAATTAAACTAGTAAGAGTGAGCTCGAGTACGATTTATATATATTCTAGTTTTATTGGAAAATTTCCCTTTAAAAAGTTTGGATGACAATGAAAGCTGTTCGAACTTTGAACACTTGAAATACATGTTTGCTTGTAGCTGGTATAGGTACCACATTTTGTATAGATCCAGTTTTGAGGTTGATACCAATGATAACATGATTGTCAACTAAGGTGCCTTCTGCGTTCGTCATTTTGTATGCCACGGGCATATTCCCTGGGATGACAGGAAACTTTGATCTGGTTTTAAATGATCCCGTATTTTCTCAAATTGATCTCTTAGCTGCCGAGGTGACACTAGAAGAGGGCGTGTGGCGTATATCAGTCAGTATATTAATGATCTCGCTTTGTATGCATTGAAGATTGAAAGCTACTGCCGTGAGCTGTGACGTCAGCGTCAAAAGTGTGGAAATGAGACTCATCGTTCATGATATTCTTAATGTGCTCTTGCAAATGGCTTAATCACTTTGGGTAAGCAATTTCATCTCATTTCAACACGTTTATCGTGGAGGCAATGGCGATGGCTTTCATTTTTTTACACTTCCAGTATCGTTTTTGCGTATGTAGAGTCTAACACGCCGAGCAAGCTACTGGTGATGTTTCCCACGATGTCCAATGGTGCTCTCTGTTTGCGTAATTTGGTCAGTAACATATTTTCCATAAATAGTTGTTCTTCTATATGTCCGAAGTCTTCCTTGGCATGAAGGTATCTCAATAATTTTGGAACACATTTGGCCAATCCTTGCAGAACCTCTCGAAAATATGTCTATGTCAGTATAGTAGGGTTTTAAGTTCAAGTAGGCATCTTTAGTCCAGTCAGCTACTGCTAATTGTGTTGTTCCAATTTAACAATATGCCAGGTTTTGATCCAAACTGAGTTATGTTTATCGATTGTGCTAATTTTAGCGGCAATAGAAGCAACATAACCGTTGTGGCCAATGAGCAGATATTAATCCACCTCCTTTTCTTAGGATGTAAACTTTCAACTGAGTCCTCACTTTCTTTAGATTCATCTACTGGATGCTGGGTGTGTTCACCTTTATTAAATAGAAGAGCTTGGTGTTGAATTTCTCACTTGTTGGGGCGTCTTTCATCTTCTTTAATTTTTGCTGCTAGCTGAGCACCCAATACATCATATTTTAGTTCCAGGCGTGGTTATGTTATTGCGTTGATTGGGGCTAAGTGGGATTTGGCAAATAACAATTTGACTGTGGCTTGTTTGTCCAAATGTATGAATTTCTGTTGATACAGGTATTTTTCCACGGAAAATGTGACGTGTCAGAATTTTCAGTTCCTCCCTGTATCGTTTTCTTTCCTTTTGAAGATGAACTGAAACGTATTTTTTTTTTTGTATACTCAAATAAAATCGAAGTCTGATGATTTCGGACACGACATCTCTTCTTGATATTTAATTTTAATTTGGCTATTTAAGTGATTCCCAGGCTATTAATAGAGGAATTCTCATATGCGGTATACATCAGTTGATCATATAAAATTGAAGCAAATTTGAAAATATTGAATTTTGTACTGTTGGTCCCTTTTGCATCAACTCTTAATTTTATTGTAGAGCTGTCGGGCTTTACCACACAATTTCGTGCTACTTCTACTTGGTACTTCCTCTGTATGCATTTTCTTCATATGTCCCAGGATTTCGTATTCTCTCATGAATTTAATGTAGCTGCCCTTCGCCACTGAATCTCGGGCGAGTCGTTCTTACCAAGCAAAATAATCATGGTTTAGCTAGATCACAACCCTCCCCTAGGCCTGAAGTATTTTCTAAAAGCGGGAGTCGGACTGCAATGTTGTCCACTGCAATTTCGATGTGTTGCAGAAAATGTTTTTCGTATTGTTTTACCAACGGCAAAAAACAAGATGCTTTGGTTTCGAATGAGTCTAGTTCCCAAAATTTCGCTACTGGTTGATCCACCATGTCTTCTTCAATCAGCACTGAGCATGCACTTGTGGTGGAAGCTGCATCTTGGAGTTTTCAGGCTATAATCCATCCTAGTTTGGTTTTTGTAACCTGGACATTCCTATTCTGATTTCAAAATAATATTCTGCTCCCAAAAGTATGTCAATTCTTCCAGGTTTGTCAAAATTGCTATCCGCCAATGTAATGTTTGCCGGAAACTTCCAATGAGATGTTTCGATCGTCTGAGCTGGTTGATCTGCAACTACGTGAGGTAATACGATAGCTTATAATCTTAAGTTGAACTTGTTATTATGTGATTTAAGCATAACATTAAATCTTGCCTTTGATGCTTGTGTTCGTCCGCCAATTCCATTGATTTGTAGTTCAGATCTTTGCGGCTTCAGATTCAAAATTTTCAATACCCTCTCCGAAATCACATTGACCTACGAGCCCGAGTCAAGTAGGGCTCGAAATTCTCCCATTTGTCAATTGTTCAATAAGGACTCGTGCTGTGACTAGAAGTACATAATTTGTTTGTACAATATTTGCCGATGCTGCTGTTTTGGATTCAGGTTTGACTTCCAAATGTAGAACCGTGTTGGGCCTTTTATTGTACTTGAAACAATTCGCCCTGCAAATGGCTCCAAAAATATCAAAAACTGACTTAGCTCTTGCAATTATCTTTAATTTACGACACATTTCATTTAGGTTATCATGCAGAATTTTGATTGATTTAGCCTCATTTGTTATAGTTGATTGATCTAATATTTTATTTATCAATGCGTTTGTTGCTAAAACGCTCTTGAAGCATATTCCATGCTGCTAAATTATTTCATTCAGTTAAGGATAAATGGCATATTAAATGTTCCGCGTCTCCGATGATGTCGTGATGCGCTCCAAAAGAAAGACTTGGATTTAAACTGAACTCCGTTGTTAGATACTTCTTCCAAATAACGTCTGACAGCTTCAGCAGTACACTTTCGGACGTGCTTCAAAAGTGGAAACTTCGACATATGGTCTAGTACAACAAAAATTCCTATATTTGCTGCGTGTATAGAGTCCCAGAAAAATGTGGCATCCAAAGTTTCCAGCATACATCATCTGCAACCTTGGAGTCTGCCGCATGCTCGGACCGACGGTAAATAAATTCATTTTTAATCTTTAGGTCGGGGCAAAGAAGGCTGGGTTGTACGAATCTTATTTTTTATGGACTCTTAGGCTGGGGACTTAAATTCTGGTGACTCCAAGTCGACTATTAAGCCATTAAGCACAACAGAAGACAAATCTTCCGTATATGTATATGAAAGAGCATCGGGGCCTATATTTTGGCTGCCCTTTTTGTATTGTATCTTGAATTTAAACCCTTGTAATTTAAGAGACCAACGGGGCCATTTTATAGATGCATGATCCGTGATCACAGTAAACTTTGGACCATCCATATAGGCTCTATATTTTTTACTGCCAAAGCAGCCGCATAGCACTCCTTCTCGGTGACCGTATACTACCTTTGGCATCGATTAAGTTTCCTTGACATAAATGCAATCGGCTCAGCGTCACCCTCACTATTGGTCTGCATCAACACCGCTCCAAGTCCAGCGTGACTAGCGTCACAATGTATTGAAAAAGGCTCGGCAAAGTTTGTGCTATGCAATACCGCTCAGTCCACTCAGTCCATTCAAACTTCCGTTTTGCCTTGAGAGTATCGGACAATGGAGATGAAATAGAAGCATAATTTCTGATGAATTTATGATACCATCCAGTCATGCCAAGAAAACTGCGAACTTGTTTTACTGAGCGTGGAATTGGAAAGCCCTTAACGGCTGATATTTTATCTGGATCTGTACAGAAATGAATAATTACTTTTCAGTGAATAAAGAATGGTATATTAGCAAAGAGTTCGACGTAAATAATCCGAGGTGGCAAGAAAACATTGGCATATCTGATTTACCAATCTGAATAATGTGGCAACGCTTTTGGAGGCACATTGCGCCGGAAAAATACATATCTCATCCGGTGGCTGCTACTTGCTTTGATTTTCTGGGTTTCCAAGAGGCGCTGAAGAAGATGCGAGATGTAGACGATAAAATTATATATGCGCTAAACGCACTACCAACGGAATCGTTTAAAGGCCAAGTGAATAGTGAGAGCACATGCCGGGATTTATACGCCAAGCTGCAGCAGTCGCGTCTCTCACGGCAAAACAACATACGCAATTGCATAACTTTGTCGGCGACCACATTAAAGCAGCTACGCGAGCGGCGGGTAAAACAGCCGGATGATGTCGATGGCGACAGTAAATTCAAGGCAGAGCAACGCAAGCTGAGAGTGTTGCAATCGGAGCTCAATGTTGAGGATATAATCAACGAGCGGACTTATGTTCCAACGTTTCTATCATCATTTTCGCTTATTCTATATCCGATTTAATGACGGCAATTAGTGCCTCCACTGAATCGAAATTTTGTTCAGGTCTCAAATGCATATTTTTAGCATCTGTCCATACAAATCACAGTTGTAATTATGCATTATATGCGTTTCGACACTTTTCTCCTTGCTGTTGTAGAAGGGATTCCAGCCCACGCTGAGCACAATTTTGTGCACATCGGCATTATCACGCTCGCCCATCCGTCGTAGACTCCGGTGTGCAGGGCTGCGGGCAGAGACTTTACCACATCGTGCGCCAGGTTCGCGGTTGGAATCCCTACCCCTTTGGAGCCACGTCCAAATCCACGAACAATTTCACCGCATGCATAGATTGGCAATTGGTCAAGCATTTTTCTAGACTTGCTCGAGAGCCCGTTATCAGCTTTAGTTGAGATACTGCAACACGTTGCTTGTGTTTTGTCGATTTTTGATATAAAATAATTGTCGCTTCTTCAACTGGAAAACTAAACATGATTACTACTGGCGCACGTTAGCATCACAACACTACTCACAATTTCATGACATCAGTTTCATATTGTAATAGATATCCTAATCGTTGCTGACTCCGTTGATCAGCTCATCGTAGACGGCCGTCTCGTCCTCATCGAAATCCTTGCGATACTTGTGGGCAAAGGTGCTCAGCAGCAGAGCTTGTGTGATTGATACAGTAAACGGTGCTTTCGCATGCCTAAAGGTTCATTGGGCCGGTTTGGATACTCGGGCCATGGCAAATCGGGACCATCGTAGTACACAATGATGTCGTCCTTGGTACTACTATTGCTGGAGTCGGATGCACAACGTCGCCAGGACAGTGGAAGCACAGAGCGTCCCATATTACGGCACATGAGAAGTTGGGGCAACATTATCAAACAGAAATGTAATTTTGATTATTACGTTTCGAAAACTAAAATTTTACGAGAAATTTTGTATTTTTTTGTCGCTTACAGCAACGCGTCTCAAAGTCGTATCAAAAATATTAATATAAGCATATGCAAAACATTAACCTGAAAACAGGTACAACATTATATAGAATATATAGCTCATAGAAATAATGAACAATACATTTATGCAACGTATACATATTATGGTACATATGCACGCAAAGTTTATCCATTAAAATACAAAAACACATAATTGTGTATATCACAATTTTTAAATGACCATTTATATTTATAATTATTTGTGTAATCGTAAATTAACAGAATTTTTATTATATATATATATAATAAATGTTCTATTTCAAAATATGACATTTGATTTATTAACGGTAACGCAGGTTCACCTACGGAAACCTTGTTACGACTTTTACTTCCTCTAAATAATCAAGTTCGGTCAACTTTTGCGAAACAACCGCAACACACAAGGCGTCACAGTGATCACGTCCGGAGACCACACTAAATAATTCAATCGGTAGTAGCGACGAGCGGTGTGTACAAAGGGCAGGGACGTAATCAATGCGAGTTAATGACTCACACTTACTGGGAATTCCAAGTTCATGTGAACAGTTTCAGTTCACAATCCAAAGCATAAACGTGGTTCAGCGGTTTACCCGGACCTCTCAGTCTAGGAAATATACGTTGATACTTTCATTGTAGCGCGCGTGCAGCGCAGGACATCTAAGGGCATCACAGACCTGTTATTGCTCAATCTCATTATTGCTAGACGCAATTTATCCATTTAAGAAGCTAGTGTCCTTATAATAGGACAAACCAACAGGTACGACTCCACGGTGAAAAGTGGACCCTTACACCTGGACAATATTCTTTGATTTACTTGAAAGATCCTAGAGGTTATAATGAAATAGATTAGGATGTATATCAGAGAATCATATCAAAAATCAATGCCCATAGAAAAAAGTATCTACCTGATGGCCCGCTTAAGGGAAATCGTTCAAAAAATGATGATCCAAGTGCAATGTCTACACCTCTAAATAAGAAATCTATGCATAAGTGTGGAAGTTTTATGACACTCAGTTGAACTAAGCCAAATTATGTATTTTGGGATGATCCAAATGAGATCGTTGATAGACTTAAAGTTGACTTTTAGTTGGCTTACAGGCAGCTGGTAACACTGATCATAATAATGAAATCGTTTCGATAGTTGAAGAACTTCGTGAAGCAAAATTTATTTATTGAACAAATAAATAATACTGTGATTATCAATAATTTAGTATTATCAAAATGCCTCTTGACAAGTTTGGTCACTTCTTCTCAACTAGCAATGAAAAAGAAAGATCAAGTGTTTTACTTGATGTTGATCAGGACATTATTTTTTCAAACAAACGTCTTAAGAATGAGGGTGAACCCTTGGAAGATAATGATGCAGTTACTAAAGTCTTTTTAGAAAGAAAAGTAGAAAAAAAAAAACAATGGAGAGCTTTGAAAAACTTTTAAAAGGAAACGATCAGTCGTATCAGAAAAGAATAAGTGAAATATCATTTTTAATTTTTCATGAGATTAATAAAAGTAGAATTGAGGTGGAAGAACTGTTGAAACAATCAGAAAGTTCTTTACAAACGATTTTTAATTCGCAAATAGAGTCATTAAGAAGTTTATTTAACGGTGAAAATCAAAATATAAATTTAAATATAGACTCTTTAAGATTCGATAATAAAATAGATAAATAATGTGTCTTGTGTGTTCTATGAGTTATAACCTTTAGGACCGTTAACAAGTTCGGACATTCCTCAAATGAGCGTAATAAAGAGAAAAGTAATTTCCACATGGTGGAAGTCTATGCGGAAAATGGTCAAAGCATTGGTACTAAATAAAAACTGTTTAAAAATGTTCTGTAGACAACACTTTTCGAAAGGAAGCAGACATTGTTCTCGTTTAAAAAAAAAAAAAAAAAAACATAAATAAATAATAATAATAATAATTAAGATAAATCTAAATATGAAGAAAAAATAACTAAAAAGATAATCATGAGTAGGAGGAATTTAATAGGGGAACTACATGCACCCCCTCTTAAAAATTTTAAACGCCGAAGGGAATCGATGATCATTGGCAAGCAGACTTAGTAGAAATGCGACAATACTCATCAGCGAATAAAGGATATCAATTTCTATTAACAGTTATTGATACAAAAGATCTACCTCAAGAATGTACCCAGACTCTGAACTATCTTTGACAGATGAAATATCAAATGCATTTAATTCTGCATCATTCATCCATCTAAAGCCTGAATATGAGAGATATTGCGACATTGCCTAACCATATAAATTATTGGCATCTAAATACATCAGGAATTCTGATGGCTTATAATAAACCTATACATATTTATATCAGTTAATAATTCTAGTTCTATTTTTGTGGTCTTTAACATTGCATCCCATGAGAGATCGGGTGTAGTATAATAGTGGGCGGGATCTAATGAACATATTTTCTTGCAAATTGCACGAAAACTTTGAAACACGTCCGACAGTAAAATAACATCAGTCTTAAGATACAATTCCATGTAATCTTTAAGGTTTTGACATCCAAAAACTGACCAGACTTTTTGTGCATGCGAATGGTCTTCGAGCGAACATTCTCTATTTGTTAAAGTGTTGAAGAATTTATCCCTGGGAGGAAGAGCTGACTCATCTGATCTGCTCTTTGAGTCAATATACTCATAGGTAAATACCCCCTTCCTACATATTAGATAAAATTCATCATCTAATGAGAAAAATGATTTAACGTTATTGAAACTGGCTATATCTAGATTGCTACTAAGTTCATCTAGACTTGCCATGAAGCGGAATGTATCTAAGAATCTAATCTCAAGGTTTTTATCATGGGATGCAATATGAAATGTACAACTCCTTATTAAGGGGCAGTATTGACATTGCAGGCATTATGTGCTGCACCCCTATACAAGCCAGTTAAATGACAATGATCCCTAACTCGATCATTGCCTAAAGTATTTTCGCAGATGTGACAAATGACTGCATTTCTACAACTATTCTCATCATCTGCGGTCAGAGTTATTGGATTTATGGTGTTTAAATAGCAGGTGAAAATATCGTTTACATCTCTGATAAGAGACTTGACGAATTTTACACCTGCATCTTTACCTGTTTATAAAACCAGCATAACATATGCAAAAACTGGAGTGGAGATAACACAGAACGAAAGGTAGAGGAAAGCAGGAAGCTATCGATAGTAGCAGTAAGTAGTACTGAAGCCGAATATATGGGCATATCTGAAGCAGCTGAAGAAGCAGTTTATATTCGGAAATTAAGTAAAGAAATGAAGAAATCATTGTAGCTGTTTTCACGTATGTTTAATGCCGATAAAAACAATTTTGCAGATAATTTTCACAAGAAATAATTTTTATTTGTTTTTTGGAGACGCACTTACTCACAGAGAATTTTCTGTTGATGGCTATAATATTAATTGTTCAATTGAAAAAAAAATTGTGGATTACAGTCGATTTTCATCGCGTCCACGTGTAACTTTTTTTATATCCACCAGGCCAAAAAATCAAAATCTTGACTTGCACGACCATCCCTTTCGGCAGATAGAACTCAAGAGGCCGCGATCAGAAATATTTTTCATCAACTTACCAAGAAGGGCTCGGCATTGTACTACTTTATCTCATAGAGGGCGTCGGCAAAAGCTCGCCTTGGAATTAAAAAAAAACCAAAGCATAATCTTAGGTATAACAATTATTAGCTGAGGCAAGCGCACTACATTTCCCACCGCACTAAAATCACGCTTGGGGTGGAACACAACGAGCAGGATTCTCGCTTGCAGACGATAGAATCATTACTTAATATATTTTACGTGGAATTTGCAAATAAGTCTTCCTTGAGAATCTTCCAACTCGTAGTAAAAATTACCAACTTTCCTACGAATTCGTGCTTTGACGAATCTTGAGGCTAGTTTAGAGGGTTATCCCTTTGAAAAGTTGCTTTGCTGGAAGTTGCGCCTATACACCTCTTGACCGACTTTGAATGACACTTCTCTGGCTCACAAGTTGTAAGCCTTTTCATTTCGTGCATGCTGAGATTGCATAGGATCTTTTGCCTTACTACGCAGGAGACCAAAAGAGTCTTCTCGACTAAATTGTAGGCTGCGATCATCTAGCATGCCTAGAGTAATGGCTAAATGAAAACTTGATCGAAGTGCACAGCTTATGAAACTCAATTTCTCACTCCAGTTACGATGGCTTGGGTCCACATATGCCTTGATGGCTGAAAGAACGGAATGGTTGACTCTCTCCGAAGCATTAGCCTGAGGAGAGTAATATGCTGTATTGCTATGGAAAATTTGTTTGTGTCTAGCAAGGAGCTGAAAGAGTTAGATTTAAACTGAACTCAGTTGTCAGATACTATGGTTTCGGGTATTCCGAAGCAATGGAAGAGCTCTTCTTCCAAATAACGTCCGACAACTTCAGCAGTACATTTACGGACGGGCTTCAAAAATGGAAATTTCGACATGTGGTCTAGTACAACAAAAATTCCTATATTTCCAGATTTCCTGCGTGGATGCGGTCCCAGAAAATCAACAAATAACTTGAAAGAACCGTAGTGGTTGGCCAGTAAGTTCCATTTTAGATTTTAAAGTCTGATTGGGATGCTTCGTGGCCTTACAAACGTCGCAAGCATTTATATAATTTTTTACATCTGTTACCATGTTTGGCCAGTAATAAAACCTTCTGAGTCTCTCCAAAGTTTTATTTATTCCACCGTGCGCATGGTAGGGATCATCATGGGCTGCTTTAAGAGTAGACGATATTAGAGTCCGTGGCAGCCAAAGTTTCCAGCATAAATCATCTGCAACCTTGGAGTCTGCCGCATGCTCGGATCGATAGTAAATAAATCATTTTCAATCTTTAAGTCTGGGAAATAAGACTGGGTTGTGCGAATCTTCTTCTTTATGGACTCGTGGGCTGGGGACTTAGAGTCGCCAGAAGTCGACTATTAAGCTATTAAGCACAACAGAGACAAATCTATATACATACGTGAGAGAGAATCGGGGACTATATTTTGGCTGCCTTTTTTCTGCTGTATCTTGAATTTAAATTTAATTTAGGAGACCAGCGGGCTAGCCGTGAACTAAGATCCACTTGGGTCATGAGCCATTTTAAAGATGTCCGATCCGTGATACCAGTAAACTCTGGACCTTCTATATAGGACCTACATTTTTTTAATGTCAAAACACCCCCATAACACTCCTTCTCTGTGACCGTATACTGCCTTTGGCATCGATTAAGTTTCCTTGACATAAGTGCAGTCAGCACATCGTCACTCTCACTATTGGTCTGCATCAAAACAGCTCCAACTCCAGTGTGACTAGCGTCACAATGTATTGAAAAAGGCTCAGCAAGGTTTGGGCTATGCAACACAGGAGCCGAACACATGTGATTCGTTAAGGACTTAAATGCCTGTTGCGCTTCCTCAGTCCATTCAAACTTCCATTTTGACTTGAGAGTGTCGGAAATAGAAGCATAATTTCTGATAAATTTATGATACCATCCAGTCATGCCAAGGAACCTACGAACTTGTTTTACTGAGCGTGGGGTTGGAAAGTCCTTTACGGCTGATATTTTGTCTGCACCGATACTGATAATCCCATTGCCAATTACATGTCCCAAACACTTAACTTCCCGTCGGCAAAATGTACTTTTTTCGACGTTAAGTGTAAGATTGCCACATGGACAGGACTTCGAGATGGCGACCGAAGGAATCTAAAATAATCAGTAAGTCGTCTAGGTAAATAAAGAATTCGTTACGCAAATGCGCTGGAACTATTTTATCCATTAGTCTGGAAATAGACCGAGGAGCATTAGTGGGCCCAAAGGGAGTGACAACGAACTCATATAAAATAAAAAATGCACAGGAACTGTGAAGGTGGTCTTGTCGCGAGAGTTTGGGTCGAGAGGTACTTGCCAAAAGGCACCCTTAAGGTCAAGGCTAGTAATAAACTCTGCTTTCGGCAATTTACTTAAGATCTCATCGATTAATGGCATAGGGTACGCATCTTTTACGGTTAGGTTAAGTTATGTTAGACGGCTGTCAACCCGATGGGGTTGACACACGTAGGCCATATTTGGCCCGTTGTGATACCGTATGGGATCTAGGAGGGATTTCTCCTGCACCCGTGTTCTGGAAGCATCTTGAGAGGTTAGACATTTACCTAGCCAGTTGCGGTTATATAGTTTGCGATTCTGGCCAGTCTAATGTTTTCTAGGTCTGATAGGCCGGTTAGGGAGTAGTTTCCCAGGAATGCCATCCGTTTTTTGCCAAGTGCTGGACTGAAGCAGAAGAAATGCTCAGGGGATTCAATCTCTTCCTCCTCTTTGCAGCTTCTGCAAAAGTCATTATACGGCACCTGGAGTCTGTTGGCATGAATGCCGACTAACCAGTGCCCCGTTAGAGCTCGGATTACTGCCGAGCAGTTAGTCCGATTCAGATTACACAGCTCTCTACTGCGCTTTGCGTTAATGTTGGGCCATGTTTGGTGTGCTATGCGGGCACAAGTAGCATTGTGCCACTTTTTACATAACCTGCGCATGACTTCTTCTTTGATATTGAACTTGCAAGTAGCTTGAGGCATACTTATACCTTCCTTATCTGTAAGGAGTAGTAGTATAGTTCCTTTCCTAGCTAACCCATCATTGAAGGCAACTATGTCCTGGTGTCCAGGAACCCATATCAGGTTAATAACATGCTGTTTTACCATCTCTTGTAGAGATTTGGGACAGTTTGTTACTGATATCGAATTTGATGACATCGAGCTAATAGATTTGATTGCCGCCTGACTGTCAATATAAATACTAATATTGCTGATACTAACTTTGAGCCCTTTTTAGGCAATCTAGAGCTTCTTTTATAGCCAGAACTTCAGCTGGAAAAACACTGCAATGTGTCGGGAGGCTGAAGGATAGCTGTATATTGAGTTGTTCAGAGTAGACTCCTCCGCCCACGCGGTTGCCTAGCTTTGGGCCATCTGTGAAGAAGGTTATGGCTGCCGGTGGACCTGGGATGCCATGAACCCATTCCTCCCTTGTGGGAAAGTATGTGTTGAAGGGGGGTTCCTAGTTGTATTACTGGCGCACAGTAATCTGTTTTTGAAGGGATGGTTGATGGATGGTTCCCCTCTAGGATAGAAGCATGGCCTGTATTCGGAGTCCTCCAGGTTGGAGATTCTCTGAGTCTTATGGCCGTGAGCCTTGCGTTTTCCATTCCCTGTCTTTCCAGGCATGGGATATACAGGATGACGTCTAGTGCCTCACTTGGCGTGGTAACGCCCCGGATATGCATAGTTCAGCCATACGCTGAACTTTGTTTAGCTCACTTAGAATGGTATTATTTTTGAAACAGGGCCACCATACTGTGACTCCATACAAAAGTATAGGTCTAACTATGGATGTGTACAATCATCGAACAATATTTGGAGGCATACCCCATTTAAGCCCAATGGATTTCCTGCACGTATGTAGGGCGACTGTTGCCTTTTTAACCCGTGTTTGGGTATTAAGGTTCCAGTCTAGTTTCCCATCTAGTGTCAATCTTAAGAAGTTTGCACTGTTGTTGAAGGAGAGATTAACATTGTTTAGTCGCGGGGGGACAAGCAGAGGGACTTTGTAATTTCTTGTGAAGAGAACAAATTCCATTTTGTCAGGGTTTAACCCGAGTCCACTCTCCTGTGCCCAGGAAGACAGTGTTTTAATTTGCTAGTCATGAGGTCACAGAGAGTTTGGGGGTATTTTCCTCTGAAGATCACCGCAACGTCATCTGCATATGCAACTATTTGGCAGCCGCCCCCTCCATGTCCCACAGCCGTTTATTTAATGCTCTGTTCCATAGTAGGGGTGACAGGACGCCTCTTTTACGGTTACTTCGTTAACCTTTCTGACTTTTCTGAAAACGACTGGGGACGAGCAGGAGCTGTTTGATTCCTGAATATCGATCGAGTTCCTCGTACATCAGCTTCTCAGTAGCAGCTGATACTGCATAATGACGCCTTTTTAATTTATAGATCTAATTTTGATAGAGAAGGAGCAAAAGAAAATTTAAGATAACAAACTGGTTCGCAATCACGATATCGATAATAATATAGGAGTAATGCAACTGACTCTAAACTAGAATAGAATTTCCTTTAATTATATTATGAGATGCAACAGGAAGGAAATTATTAGGAAAACGAGGAAACTATATGACTCGTAAACGACGTAAGAGCAATTTAAGAGCTACAGTTAATAACTACAGTTACCAAATTTGGAAGGGAGATGATTACTAGGAACCGTCTCTAATAATTTTTTCGACCACGCCCACTCCCGCCCCCTATATTTCCAAAATCCCATATCTCCGTAATTTAAAAGCTACGGTTACCGAACTTCGAAGCTAGCTTATATCTGCCGCAATTTGAAAGGCAAATTTGGACAGTACTTCTTGTCTACACCCTCCCTGTTCTTTGTAACTTGTTATCTGCTGGGCTAACTTATGGTATAAAAGTATTTGGCAGCCGGTTTCGCCCAACTGCAACGGGCTTGAGGTGTAACCTTTCGTAAGTTGGGGTGGTTTAATTGTGAATCACTTTTGTGACCACAGCCAGCAAAATGTATAATGCGATTTTAAAAGAATGTATCATTGTCTCAACATGCAAAATATTTTGTTGAAATAGCCGTCGGTGCATAAGCATAAACATAAACATGACCTAAACCCGTTTAAACATATATTTACAAACGATGTCTGTTCAAACTGCACTTAACACAATATTCACATGCAATTGCAACTAACAATGAGCTGTTTATGTTACGCCTCGTAGGGCGTCAAATTTAAATATGTAAACAATTCAAGACAATTAAAAGTTCTTTGCTGCTGCTGCCAACCCTGCGATTTAGTTGTATTTTATAAAAAAGAACCGTATTTTGAAATGATGGGAAAGGATGACACAATATAATTAAAAAAATGAGAATCGTATTGTTGCATGACTTTCAAGAAAAATTCAACTTCATTTATAATAACACACAAATACAAATAAACGAAATGTAAGAAAATAACAAGCTTTCTATGACAACAGGTAGAAGTAAGCGTCCATCATTTAATTTTATACGATTATTATACCGCATTTTATTCAGCTGTTGAAATGGAAGAAAATATAAGAAGTATGTTAGACAATCAGCATAATATGGTCGATTTAGTTAAAAACAAACTTGGATAGTAGATCCTACAGTCAACATATTTTCGAAAACTCCCAAAGAAGTAAATATAAGCTTTAATAATATGAAAAAAATAATTGTAAATATGACAGAGAAATATTTTGTGTACAAAGAGTCAATCAACTTGCTGCCCTGATAGAAGCGTGCTGATTCACATTAATCATGGTACAATAAATCCAAACAAACTAAAACCAAATACATTAGAAGTAGAATTAGCAAAAATGAAAGAAAGTTTATCGGAACCGTTGATGCTTCCAGGGTAAAGAAGAAGCAGTGAAATAAAGGGCTGCTCGGTAGAGCAATCAGTTCGAAACTAAACATGATCTCATCGACACTATACGTATCTCGCACAAGCAACAAGTTTAAAGAAATTCCCAAATTGATGACAGCAAAGGGAATATTCTTAGACAAGAAATTAATTATAAACTCTAATATTATGCAACTTAGGAGACATCCATCACAATTGTATAGAGTGATTCTCATACCAATCAAACACTCAGACCACATAATAATGGTACATGTAAGTGCAGATTATTTCGTGTATAATTTTGAAATGGATTCATATCCCTTAATGACTGAATCTCCTCTAAACAGTTGCCGCAACTGGCATTCTAATGAAAGAGTTTGCGAAGTTATGGAGAAATGCTACCGAGGGAGATCTATAGTTTGGAATCCATTAGGATCTCACATAAACCACGCAGAGAACTAAGGAAATAAAAGAATGATTTCGAATATTAAATTATAATTAAAAGAATTTAATGTTCATAATTCATCTAGACATGCTTCTTAGGAGTAAGGATAATTTTAGCTATAATTGTAATACTTTACACAGCCAGTGTAATGTCCCCATAGTCCATTTAATTTAAAAAAAATTGGTTTATTAAGAGAAAAGCGTTTGTACAGAAAAAAAACCCTATAAGGGAAATATATAATATCCACATATAGGTTAGGTTAGGACGGCTGTCAGCCCGATGGATTGACACACATAGGCAATTTTTGGCCCGTTGTTATACCGTATAGGATCTGGGGGATTCTCCTACAATCGTGTTCTGAAACAACATCCAAAAAGGTCAGAAATTTGCCCAGCTAGTTACGTTTATAAATTTTGCGATTTTTGCGATTGATAGGCCAGTTTCCCAGGATTGCCAGCCATTTTCTCACAAGTGCTGGGCAGAAGCAGAAGAAGTGTTCCGGGGATTCCATCTCGTCGTCCTCTTTGCAGCTTCTGCAGAAATCATTATACGGCACCTGGAGTCTGTTGGCATGAATGCCGACCAACCAGTGCCCCGTTAGAGCTCGGATTACTGCCGAGCACTTAGTCCGATTCAAATTACACAGCTCTCTACTGCGCTTTGCGTTAATGTTGGGCCATGTTTGGTATGCTATGCGGGCGCAGGTAGCATTGTGCCACTTTTTACATAACCTGCGCATGCCTTCTTCTTTGATATTGAGCTTGCAAGTAGCTAGAGGCATACCCATCAGCTATACAGTTGCCATCAATGTCCTGGTGTCCAGGAACCCATATCAGGTTAATAACATGCTGTTTTACCATCTCGTGAAGAAATTTGGGACAGTTTGTTACTGATATCCAATTTGATGACATCGAGCTAATAGATTTGATTGCCACCTGACTGTCAATATAAATACTAATATTGCTGGGACTAACTTTGAGCCCTTTTTAGGCAATCTAGAGCTTCTTTTATAGCCAGAACTTCAGCTGGAAAAACTCTGCAATGTGTCGGGAGGCTGAAGGATAGCTGTATATTGAGTTGTTCAGAGTAGACTCCTCCGCCCACGCGGTTGTCTAGCTTTGAGCCATCTGTGAAGAAGGTTATGGCTGCCGGTGGACCTGGGATGCCATGAACCCATTCCTCCCATGTGGGAAAGTATGTGTTGAAGGGGGGTTCCTAGTTGTATTACTGGCGCACAGTAATCTGTTTTTGAAGGGATGGTTGACTTCCCCTCTAGGATAGAAGCATGGCCTGTATTGTAAGTCCTCCAGGTTGGAGATTCTACCATACGCTGAACTTTGTTTAGTTTACTTAGAATGGTATTATTTTTGAGACAGGGCCACCTTACTGTGACTCCATACAAAAGTATATCTCTAACTATGGATGTGTACAGTCATCGAACAATATTTGGAGGCATACCCCATTTAAGCCCAATGGATTTCCTGCACGTATATAGGGCGACTGTTGCCTTTTTAACCCGTGTTTGGGTATTAAGGTTCCAGTCTAGTTTCCCATCCAGTGTCAATTTTAAGAAGTTTGCACTGTTGTTGAAGGAGAGATTAACATTGTTTAGTCGCGGGGGGACAAGAAGAGGAACTTTGTAATTTCTTGTGAAGAGAACAAATTCCGTTTTGTTAGGATTTACCCCGAGTCCACTCTCCTGCGCCCAGGAAGACAGTGTTTTAATTTGCTAGTCATGAGGTCACAGAGAGTTTGGGGGTATTTTCCTCTGAAGATCACCGCAACGTCATCTGCATATGCAACTATTTGGCAGCCGCCACCTCCATGTCCCACAGCCGTTTATTTATTGCTCTGTTCCATAGTAGCGGTGACAGGACGCCTCTTTTACGGTTACTTCATTAACCTTTCTGACTTTTCTGAAAACGACTGGGGACGAGCAGGAGCTGTTTGATTCCTGAATATCGATCGAGTTCCTCGCACATCAGCTACTCAGTAGCAGCTGATAATGCATAATGACGCTGTTTTATATGTTTACCGTCAACTACATCAATTACATGTGATATTAATGTTGTCCTACCCAATCCTTTCTTTGAAAATGACGAGAACAACTTTACTGCTTCCTGCAGCAATTTTGTTTGTTTTGGAGTCAATTTTTTGCATTGTCGGCTCATTTAGTTACGAAATATTTAGACTGTGTCATTAAGTTTAAAGGTAATAAATCGAAAACTGCCCAAAAGTCAATTCCAAGGTAAAGTTCTGCATCTAGAGAAGACACTAAATAGAACGTCAAATTCTTAGTCTGCCCCCTGTAAGTTACTACTGCAAATACTTTGCCAACAATTTTTTTGGCCTTTTCGGTCAGCCGTCCTTACTTTGGAGTTAATTTCCTTATAATTTAGATCCCCAAGAAGGAGTTGAGAAGCGAAACTACCCCCGATACAGCTGACCGAAGCCCCAGGGTCCATAATTCCCACTACGGTTTTACCAAGCAGCACTACCTGGACATGAGGGCGTAAATCATTAGGTATGGCTATTATTAAACCTAACAGCAATTTTTTTCTATTCGACATTCATTTTTAAAATCATTTCTATGACGTTTTGAACGGGTTTTTTGTCTGTCTGGTAGGTCAACATTATTGTTGGAAAGTAAGTCTGGTTGAATGGATTGAAATGAGGCTGGAAACGACACGATTAATCGGTATTGGTCAGTTTGTTGACCAACTGTTTGCGTACAGCCCTCTGCGGTGTACGTGCGTGATAGTTTATAAGTATCTGCTTTTCCGCAGCCATAACAAAATACTATGAGCTCTGCCATACACTCTTGGTATCGGTGACATTTTTCAGTGCAAATCCAGCATGACAAATCTACCGCCGACAAGTCATACTCAAGATCGGATGCAGTTTCTTCGTCAGAGACCATCTCAGATTTGGTTTCGGAAATGGCATTCACCAGTCGTCGAGGAACAACTGATTGCTTTGCTTTTAAAATTGATTGCATGAAGATTTCTCGAGCCCGAACTAGTTTTCCAATTACGCATTATCTGACTTATCCGATCTGGACGAATGTCAGAACCCAATCTTCCATTAACAGGTGTTACTGCTGCTGCCGAATGCAATCTATCACCACCAGAAGAGAGTTTTCCAAATGTGGTACCAGATTTGTTGGAGAAGCATTCCTTGCTGTCTTGTTTTGAGCGAAGCCCGAGGTCGGTGCCATTGTCAAGGGCAAACGAAGAGATTGCTCTATCGTTTGATTTTGTACTTCAGACAGAGGCCGCATGTGAGAAGGGGTTACATTCGCTAGGTTGGCAGTTGGACTAACTCTAAGATCTTCTGAAAGGACTTGGACCAACCTGTCCGTTTGGTCGGCCAAACTAGTAGCATTGAAGGTTTGCTCAACCATAGCCACTCTTATAATTTCGGCCATCGATTGTTGTATCGATTCCATGTTTAGCACCTCTTGCTGCATAGCTGTTGAGCTCTGTGACAAATTAATATCTTCAGAGTTGCGCATTTCGACTTTATTGGGATTTGTAATACGGTTCGCTTGAGCTCTGGTCTGAAGAATTGAAATGTTTAGGGCCTTCTTGAATTTTACGTAGATGGTCCAGTGGGACTAAGATTCTCAGTTGAAGCGGAAGTTATGGTAAACTATTATTTCAGAACAAATGCAACAAAGTTTTCCTGTGTTACTAGTTCGAGTCAGATCCATGTCGGTAAATGACTTGCAAAAATTTGATTAACTAAATCTAGTCAATCACTATTTAATTTATAGATCTAATTTTGATAGAGAAGGAGCAAAAGGAAATTTAAGATAACAAACTGGTTCGTAATCACGATATCGATAATAATATAGGAGTAATGCAACTGACTCTAAACTAGAATAGAATTTCCTTTAGTTATATCATGAGATGCAGCAACAAAGAAATTATAAGGAGAACCAGGAAACTAAATGTAATTTCGCGGTGGATTGCTCGCTTTGGAAGCTGCTTAATCCTCGTCCAGCGAATTCCTTAAGGTTTCTGAAAATGAAATTAGGCGAAATGGGAATTCGGTATCTGCAAAAAACAGTCGAGCCGGTAGTGTTAAACTTATCCAAACTGAAATTAAAGGGGATGGCTGCAGCTCAAAACTCCGCAAATACAATAAACAACCTATAAAACCTTCGGAACAATAAGTAAACAAGGAGTAAAAGGTATAAAATATTATTTGACAACGGAGTTATATCCAATAAAAGTTATAACAGTTATATATTAGGGATTATTTATATTTTATTTACTTATATTTATTTCCTTTATATATTTGCTTTTTTTATATTCGAATTTTTCATTTCCATTTGTGGGTTTATTCATTTATTTATTTTCGGCAGGCTAATTCGGCAGCGACTTCGATATTAAAGTGTTAGCATAATTTTGGGCTGTGCTTTAATTTTAATTAACATCTTAAAAGCCCACTCAACTTTTGCGGGCGAATCGTTAGGCGAGCAAACGTCTTCCGCTCATTGCAAGGGCGATCAAAGTTGAGTGAGTTTTTTTTTTCTTTTCTTATCTATGATGTCTCTCTCATCATAAAATTCAGAGAGTTTTGCACATGCAATTTTACACTGCTTCACATTTTAACACACTTTAAAATCGAAGTATTATTGCTGCTTACCAACAATAAACTTTAAATAAAAACCAAAGTTATGGATCAGATGCACGTACTTGAATATCCTCAACATCCAAAAGATCTTTTTTGGGCGGGGTATCTGATTGGCTTGAGGGGTAAATTGATTGTGGTTAAATTTTAATGTTGGCGAGTGTTGTACTTTTTTTTCTCATTTATTCACTTATTGTTTCGTTTAATACATATTGTTTGCACCAATTTGAGACCATATTATTCATATTTTGATTTCACTTTAGATGGACTTTGATAAATGTAATATGGTTTTTTCTCTTAATTCTCTAATTAAAAATAAAAAAAATATTCTCTACATTATCAAAATTGTTGGCGATGGAAACTGCACTTGTTTGTGCAATCATCTGAAGTCTCAGTTCCGTGACAAAAACATTTCTTTCTCATTTTTTATTCTCCAATAGGTAAATTGCTCACGTGTTTTATTACTGAATGTATTTAATATATTAATTTGTGTTAATAGTTTTTTTTTTCTTTTAACGTGGTTATTTTTGTGGCGGCTTGGAAATCATTGTAGCTGTTTTCACTTATCTTTAATGCCGGTAAAAACAATTTAACAGATCATTTTCACAAGAAATAATTTTTATTTGTCTTTTGGAGACGCACTTGCTCACAGAGAATTTTCTGTTGATGGCTATTATATTATTTGTTCAATTGAAAAAAAAATTGTGGGTTACAGTCGATTTTCATCGCGTCCACGTGTAACTTTTTTTTATATCCACGTGGCAAAAAAATCAAAGTCTTGACTTGCACGACCATCCCTTTCGGCAGACAGAACTCAAGAGGCCGCGATCAGAAATATTTTTCATCAACTTACCAAGAAGGGCTCGACATTGTACTACTTTATCTCATAGAGGGCGTCGGCAAAAGCTCGCCTTGGAATTAAAAAAAAACCAAAGCATAATCTTAGGTATAACAATTATTAGCTGAGGCAAGCGCACTACATTTCCCGCCGCACTAAAATCACTTGGGGTGGAACCCAACGAGCAGGATTCTCGCTTGCAGACGATAGAATCATTGCTTAATATATTTTACGTGGAATTTGCAAATAAGTCTTCCTTGAGAATCTTCCAACTCGTAGTAAAAATTACCAACATTCCTACGAATTCGGGCTTTGACGAATCTTGAGGCTAGTTTAGAGGGTTATCCCTTTGAAAAGTTGCTTTGTTGGAAGTTGCGCCTATACACCTCTTGACCGACTTTGAATGACACTTCTCTGGCTCACAAGTTGTAAGCCTTTTCATTTCGTGCATGCTGAGATTGCATAGAATCTTTTGCCTTACTACGCAGGAGACCAAAAGAGTCTTCTCGACTAAATTGTAGGCTGCGATCATCTAGCATGCCTAGAGTTAGCAAAAATTTGTAGCTACTGCCGTTTGTGACCATATGTTGGCCAAATGCTAATTTGTAATGGCTTGTGTTAATGGCTAAATGAAAACTTGATCGAAGTGCACAGCTTATGAAACTCAATTTCTCACTCCAGTTACGATGGCTTGGGTCCACATATGCCTTGATGGCTGAAAGAACGGAATGGTTGACTCTCTCCGAAGCATTAGCCTGAGGAGAATAATATGCTGTATAGCTATGGAAAATTTGTTTATGTCTAGCAAGGAGCTGAAAGACTTGGATTTAAACTGAACTCAGTTGTCAGATACTATGGTTTCGGGTATTCCGAAGCAATGGAAGAGATCTTCTTCCAAATAACGTCCGACAACTTCAGCAGTACATTTACGGACGGGCTTCAAAAATGGAAATTTCGACATGTGGTCTAGTACAACAAAAATTCCTATATTTCCAAATTTCCTGCGTGGATGCGGTCCCAGAAAATCAACAAATAACTTTGAAAGAACCGTAGTGGTTGGCCAGTAAGTTCCATTTTAGGTCTTAAAGTCTGATTGGGATGCTTCGTGGCCTTACAAACGTCGCAAGCATTTATATAATTTTTTACATCTGTTGCCATGTTTGGCCAGTAATAAAACCTTCTGAGTCTCTCCAAAGTCTTATTTATTCCACCGTGCGCATGGTAGGGATCATCATGGGCTGCTTTAAGAGTAGACGATATTAGAGTCCGTGGCAGCCAAAGTTTTCAGCATAAATCATCTGCAGCCTTGGAGTCTGCCGCATGCTCGGATCGATAGTAAATAAATCATTTTCAATCTTTAAGTCTGGGAAAGAAGACTGGATTGTGCGAATCTTCTTCTTTATGGGCTCGTGGGCTGGGGACTTAGAGTCGCCAGAAGTCGACTATTAAGCTATTAAGCACAACAGAGACAAATCTATATACATACGTGAGAGAGAATCGGGGACTATATTTTGGCTGCCTTTTTCTGCTGTATCTTGATTTAAACCCTTGTCATTTAGGAGACCAGCGGGCTAGCCGTGAACTAAGATCCACTTGGGTCGTGAGCCATTTTAAAGATGTACGATCCGTGATACCAGTAAACTCTGGACCTTCTATATAGGACCTACATTTTTTTAATGTCAAAACACCCCCATAACACTCCTTCTCTGTGACCGTATACTGCCTTTGGCATCGATTAAGTTTCCTTGACATAAGTGCAGTCAGCACATCGTCACTCTCACTATTGGTCTGCATCAAAACAGCTCCAACTCCAGTGTGACTAGCGTCACAATGTATTGAAAAAGGCTCAGCAAGGTTTGGGCTATGCAACACAGGAGCCGAACACATGTGATTCGTTAAGGACTTAAATGCCTGTTGCGCTTCCTCAGTCCATTCAAACTTCCGTTTTGACTTGAGAGTGTCGGAAATAGAAGCATAATTTCTGATAAATTTATGATACCATCCAGTCATGCCAAGGAACCTACGAACTTGTTTTACTGAGCGTGGGGTTGGAAAGTCCTTTACGGCTGATATTTTGTCTGCACCGATACTGATAATCCCATTGCCAATTACATGTCCCAAACACTTAACTTCCCGTCGGCAAAATGTACTTTTTTCGACGTTAAGGGTAAGATTGCCACATGGACAGGACTTCGAGATGGCGACCGAAGGAATCTAAAATAATCAGTAAGTCGTCTAGGTAAATAAAGAATTCGTTACGCAAATGCGCTGGAACTATTTTATTCATTAGTCTGGAAATAGACCGAGGAGCATTAGTGGGACCAAAGGGCGTGACACCGAACTCATATAAAATAAAAAATGCACAGGAACTGTGAAGGTGGTTTTGTCGCGAGAGTTTGGGTCGAGAGGTATTTGCCGAAAGATATGCTTAAGACCAAGGCTAGTAATAAACTCTGCTTTCGGCAATTTACTTAAGATCTCATCGATTAATGGCATAGGGTACGCATCTTTTACGGTTAGGTTAGGTTAGGTTCTGGAAGCATCTTGAGAGGTTAGACATTTACCTAGCCAGTTGCGGTTATATAGTTTGCGATTCTGGCCAGTCTAATGTTTTCTAGGTCTGATAGGCCGGTTAGGGAGTAGTTTCCCAAGAATGCCATCCGTTTTTTGGCAAGTGCTGGACTGAAGCAGAAGAAATGCTCAGGGGATTCAATCTCTTCCTCCTCTTTGCAGCTTCTGCAAAAGTCATTATACGGCACCTGGAGTCTGTTGGCATGAATGCCGACCAACCAGTGCCCCGTTAGAGCTCAGATTACTGCCGAGCAGTTAGTCCGATTCAAATTACACAGCTCTCTACTGCGCTTTGCGTTAATGTTGGGCCATGTTTGGTATGCTATGCGGGCGCAGGTAGCATTGTGCCACTTTTTACATAACTTGCGCATGCCTTCTTCTTTGATATTGAGCTTGCAAGTAGCTTGAGGCATACTTATACCTTCCTTATCTGTAAGGAGTGGTAGTATAGTTCCTTTCCTAGCTAACCCATCAGCTATACAGTTGCCTTCAATGTCCTGGTGTCCAGGAGCCCATATCAGGTTAATAACATGCTGTTTTGCCATCTCATGGAGATATTTACGACAGCTTGTTACTGATATCCAATTTGATGACATCGAGCTAATAGATTTGATTGCCGTCTGACTGTCAATATAAATACTAATATTGCTGGGACTAACTTTGAGCCCTTTTTAGGCAATCTAGAGCTTCTTTTATAGCCAGAACTTCAGCTGGAAAAACACTGCAATGTGTCGGGAGGCTGAAGGATAGCTGTATATTGAGTTGTTCAGAGTAGACTCCTCCGCCCACGCGGTTGCCTAGCTTTGGGCCATCTGTGAAGAAGGTTATGGCTGCTGGTGGACCTGGGATGCCATGAACCCATTCCTCCCTTGTGGGAAAGTATGTGTTGAAGGCGGTTCCTAGTTGTATTACTGGCGCACAGTAATCTGTTTTTGAAGGGATGGTTGACTTCCCCTCTAGGATAGAAGCATGGCCTGTATTCTAAGTCCTCCAGGTTGGAGATTCTCTGAGTCTTATGGCCGTGAGCCTTGCGTTTTCCATTCCCTGTCTTTCCAGGCATGGGATATACAGGATGACGTCTAGTGCCTCACTTGGCGTGGTAACGCCCCGGATATGCATAGTTCAGCCATACGCTGAACTTTGTTTAGCTCACTTAGAATGGTATTATTTTTGAGACAGGGCCACCATACTGTGACTCCATACAAAAGTATAGGTCTAACTATGGATGTGTACAGCCATCGAACAATATTTGGAGGCATACCCCATTTAAGCCCAATGGATTTCCTGCACGTATATAGGGCGACTGTTGCCTTTTTAACCCGTGTTTGGGTGTTAAGGTTCCAGTCTAGTTTCCCATCCAGTGTCAATTTTAAGAAGTTTGCACTGCTGTTGAAGGAGAGATTAACATTGTTTAGTCGCGGGGGGACAAGAACAGGGACTTTGTAATTTCTTGTGAAGAGAACAAATTCCGTTTTGTTAGGGTTTAACCCGATTCCACTCTCCTGTGCCCAGGAAGACAGTGTTTTAATTTGCTAGTCATGAGGTCACAGAGAGTTTGGTTGTATTTTCCTCTGAAGATCACCGCAACGTCATCTGCATATGCAACTATTTGGCAGCCGCCACCTCCATGTTCCACAGCCGTTTATTTATTGCTCTGTTCCATAGTAGCGGTGACAGGACGCCTCTTTTACGGTTACTTCATTAACCTTTCTGACTTTTCTGAAAACGACTGGGGACGAGCAGGAGCTGTTTGATTCCTGAATATCGATCGAGTTCCTCGCACATCAGCTACTCAGTAGCAGCTGATACTGCATAATGACGCTGTTTTATATGTTTACCGTCGACTACATCAATTACATGTGATATTAATGTTGTCCTACCCAATCCTTTCTTTGAAAATGACGAGAACAACTTTACTGCTTCCTGCAGCAATTTTGTTTGTTTTGGAGTCAATTTTTGCATTGTCGGATCATTTAGTTACGAAATATTTAGACTGTGTCATTAAGTTTAAAGGTAATAATTCGAAAACTGCCCAAAACTCAATTCCAAGGCACTAAATAGAACGTCAAATTCTTAGTCTCAACCCTGTAAGTTACTACTGCAAATACTTTGCCAACAATGTTTTGGCCTTTTCGGTCAGCCGTCCTTACTTTGGAGTTCATTTCCTTCCTTTTTTCTATTCGACATTCATTTTTAAAATCATTTCTATGACGTTTAATGTTAAGCCACAGTAGAATTTTCCGAGTATAGTTATTGAATTGAAATTTTGATGCACTTCCCTAAAAATTAACAAGTTTAGCGATTAGGCTAGTTTTTGTGGCACGACTTCAGGCAGCGGACTTCATCAGCAACATTTGCTGAGGTTTTATAGCAGTGCACATTGGACACAGGATACAGCATGGCACTTGGAATCTGAATCCGGCGAGCGAGGACAATTTTAACAACTTCCGCAACAGCCATCTCAGGAGCGAGCCAAACCACCGCCTCCTGCACAGGTAGCAGCAGTGGCAGCACAACGCATCCGCTTGTTGTTGACGCCCATCATCATGTTGGCGAAGCGCAGTGGGAACGAAGCGGGTCCACAGTTGGGGAACGGGAAGCACATGCATGGTGGCCGTCCCTGGCATGCCGCTTTGGGGCACTTGGCCTGTAGCCCATTACGCTTGATGCAGTCGCAGGATGTGTACAGGATGCCGCAACGCAGTTCACGGCTGCGACAGCCCCTGAGCGCAACTGGTCCGCAGCATGGGTCACACATCTTATTCCTTTTTTTTTTGTTAAATTTTTAAGGAAATTAAAAATCTTGTTCAAATTTGGAAGCAAGTTGAAGTGAACGGCCCGAAATACAGGAAACTAATGGTTTTTGGTTTTTTTTAATATCAAGCCGAGCTTTTGCCGACGCCCTCTATTAGAAAAAGTAGTACAATGTTGAGCCTTTTTTGATAAATTGAGTTTTTGTCTGCCGAAAGGGATGGTCGTGCGAGTCGAATCGACTTTGATTTTTTTTGCCTCGTGGATATGGAAAAAAGTTTCACGTGGACGCAATGAAAATCAACTCCAACCCGCAATTTTTTTTTTAAATGAACGAATAACATAATAACCACCAACAGAAAACTCTGTGGGCAAGTGCGTCTCCAACAAACCATTATAAATTATTTCGAGCCGAAAATGTGCATAAGTGAAATCAACTACAATGATTTGCAAGCCGCCGCCAGATAAGCACATTCAATGAAAAAAAAAAAAACTATACCCTTAAATAAATATAATAAATATATTATAAATAAATATCTATATATATATAATAAAACCCATGACGAAATTACCTACTGGAGAACAAAAGAAGAAAAAAATTATGTTTGTCACGGAACTGAGGCTTCAGCCGATTGCATGACCCCGTGGAGTTTTCCGACGCCTACAGCCATCACCAGCTCAGCTCCAATGTACAGTCACCGCTGCACCACAGTGGTATGGAGAGGATTGAGGCGTCCCCTACGTCTAAAGAGTTCCGGACGATTCTTCCAGCGACTCGATATATATGCATACAATTTGCATAACTATAACTCATTTTTGATAGTATAGTGAATTTTTGTATATTTTTAATTAAATAATTAACAGAAAACCGCATATTAAAACTATCAAGTCCATCTAAAGTAAAATCAAAATATGAATAATATGGAGTCAAATTGGTGCAAACAATTTATATTAAATGAAACAATAAGTGAAAAAAAAAATTTACAACACTCGCCAACATAAACATTTTTTTTACAATTAATTGCAATCAATTTACCCCTCAAGCCAATCAGATGCCCCTCCTTCAAAAGATCTTTTGGATGTGGAGGATAATCAAGTAAGTGCATCTGATCCATAACGTTCCTTTTTTTATTTAAATTTTATTGTTGGTAAGCAGCAATAATACTTCGATTTTAAAGTGTGTTAAAATGTGAAGCAGAGATTGATTAGAGAGACATCATAGATAAGAAAAGAAAAAAAAAAACTCGCTCAACTTTGATCGCCCTTGCAATGAGCGGATGACTTTCGAGTGGGCTTTTAAGATGCTAATTAAAATTAAAGCACAGCCCAAAAGTATGCTGCCACTTTATTATCGAAGTCGCTGCCGAATAAGCCTGTCGAAAATATATAAATGAATAAACATAGGAATGGAAATGAAACATTCAAATAAAAAAATAAATAAATAAATAAATATATAAAGTAAATAACATATAAATAATAAAATAAATATATATTATTATTAATATTATGAAAAGAAAAATAATAAATAAATAATCATAATATTGAAATAGTACGTATATATAAAGAGATAAATAATAAATGAAATAATAAAATAATTTACAAAAATTAAATAAATTAATAATTTGGGTTTGCCCTAATACTCCGTATGTTCCGGGATATTATTTTTTGATTTCATTTTCAATTTTTTTTATTTTATTTTTCGATTTAAATAAAAGTTTAAATAAATTAAATTTACAAGTTAGAGGAAAAAAAAAATTGTTATACGTAAATATGGGTTTAAAAAATAAATAAAATAAATACAAATTAAAATAGTTAAGTCACAAATGAATTTATTATATTAACTATCGAAATTGTCTACCAACTTTTTTTTTTGTATTCTGACCAAAAATAAATATAAATAAAAAGGTCTAATTGCCTAAACATTATTGATAATAATTTGGTAAAAATAATTCATATTGAAATCTATTGCACTTATTTTGTGCTATTTTTTGAATAATATAATATCCAAAAAAATTAGATGTTACAAAATGAAAATTAATACTAAAATTAAAATAAATGAATTAGAATATTGTTAAAATCAATATTTAAATTTGTTTCCATTCTCACACACTGAATATAGGATGAAGTAAGTAGTCGTTGTTTATTTGGGATCATCAAATATTATTATGTTTAGGTGCCTGATGATCTTGGTGATTTCATAAAAAATGATTTCAAACATTGAATACCTTATAAGAGAGCGGTCCGATTGCTGATAGAATCATGGCACTTGTCGGTATCGGTGCAACATCCAGCTATCAAATAGCTCACATCATATGATGAGTGTTTTGGAAAATATCGCTTTGAGAAATGTTCATGCTAGATAGCCTGGCATGGAACTCAACGAACTAGTTTCAATTCATCTCAAATACTTCAAATATATGGTTGAGAGTAGTCTATGCTAGATGACTTGGTATGGAACTTAACTTTATATTCTCTAGTAATTTTGCATATTAAATTCAATATAAATATCAAGCGTTGGTTATCACATGTCGACGAAAAGAGAGGCGTTACGTTTGCTTAGCAGTAAGTTCCAATTAAATCAGTTGTCTGTATCACGTTTTAGAAGCCTAGTTTCCATATATATTTAAATATGTATTTAAGTACATAAACACATATATATTTAAGTACATACATATATAGTTATAAATATTAATATTTTCATACTGTACCACTACCATTAGAAACCTCCAATAATCATGGAAACTTCCCCATTGTCGGATTAGGTTTGTCGTAATTCCCCTATTACTGAACTCACTTGTACCATTTGAAATGACACAAAGACTAGTGATTTCGATTTTATACGCACTGAATGCGGTTCACAAATTCCATCGTTCTTGTTATCGGCGTGGCTGATCGATAACGAGTCATGCCCGAATTGTAGGCAAAAATGCAATCAAACCCAAGCGTTAACCCTAGATCGTGTAGGTCTGGGCAATGCGGCTCAGCCCGTTCGGGGACGTAGGCCGGGTCGCATGAATCTCAGAACAGGCACAATTCAGAAGCTGATCCACTTCAAGAACAAACCCGTGGGTCAGAGGACAGGGTACAGCAGTTAATCGGAAATGCCCTAGAAGGTTATCGAGGCAGTATGGCAGTATGGTAATAACCAATGAAATCCGGTTCGCGATTCGAGAGCTAAATATAAGCCACGCACCACCAGCGTTGAGTGCAGATGATAGATCTCGAAACCTGTCAGCCAATTTCTCAACTCAGTCTCATCCCACTCATAATAATATGACGGTCGAGGGCGAAATGACTACGGCTTCGAGGGACCCGACAAGCTAAATAATATAATTGCAGGATTACCAAAGATATCTCGATTGAAGATTTAATATATCGAGTCAATTGCGTAACGGCTCAATTTTTGAATGCAAACTTCGAGTTGTTATATCAATTTGCAAATTTGTTGTTTACCGGCCCAGCGCTAATCTTTTACTGGCGCATTCACTGATCGGCTGACCGACGAACTTGGCATCAACATCATCAGCATCATAGATATAAGACGAGCGGCCCGCAGAAGATATTAAGGACCAGCTGAGAAGCCATTAGCATAGACTCCATGAGATCTTCGATGCTTTTTTGACGGGTTTTTGGTCATTGCCGATACGCTACCGGAACCCTTGCCCAAAAACCCTTGCGAAACCTTAAACCTTATCGGAGGCACGAATCACTTCATGTGTCAAATCCGGATTTATCTACGATGCGCATCGAATGTCATCGGCATGAAGAGTTTTACGCGAGTTTGGTGACTAAACCAAGTCCACGCCAGGTCAATACGAAACGATTACTAAATGAGTTAGACGCAGATGAACCGTCATTAGCAGAATCAGCCTACCAATAGGAGGTAGATAGAGATCGATGCAAAACACCTTGCTTCGAAACTCAAATGCTGCAATTGTGATGAGTTTGAGCATTGTTTCCACGATTGGCTGAAAGCCCGTCGTCTATTTGGTTATGGGTGTGGCACCTTAGACGTGTACAAGCCGAGTTGTAAAAAGTGTAATACGTCTCCGGTAAACTCCAGAGAGGATATCCTCCGGAAGTAAACGAAAGATATCCGAATACAGCATCGGAAGGGAATTGTTTCTCTCAAACAACCCCTGAAAATATACCTGATGTGAAATATAATCCCCTTGGTTTACCCCCTTTTAACGATGAGAAAATTTATCCCACAAGTCTGGAAAAATCTATCGATAGTTCAAATTGGAAAACGTCTTCCGACCCTTTAAACAAATTTCGCACTCGTGCCACTTTGCGATTGAGAGCCTTTTGGCGGTTTAGACGCCATCTTAAAAAAACAATTGTCTCTGCAATTGTCCATAAAGAAGTGGATATACGCCCGTTTACCAATATCGACATTTTCGACAAACAATACTTAGCCTTGTTAGACAGTGGTGCTAACAAGAGCGTTACTGGCGGGAAATTAGCTGAACGAATCCTATTCACCACTATGAAGTTCACGAAGGTGAAGGGAGAAGTTCACACCGCTGATGGGCAAAAGCAGACTGTAGTGGGATCGATTTCGATTCCGATTCATTACAATACCGGACAACGCGACTTTGAGTTCTTAATAATTCCAGCCATCAAACAGAATGTAATATGTGTATCGACTTTTGGAACCAATTTGAAAAAAAATGTGTTCATGAAGTAGCCGCAATCAGCGAGGTGGATTTTGAAGACACCTCTCATGAAATTCACCTAAGTCCCAAACAGCAAGATCACTTGCAATCGGTAATTCAGTTGTTCCCCTCGTTTGAGAGAGATGGTCTCGGCATTACAAACTTAATTCGTCACTCGATCGATACAGGTGATGCCAAACCTATTAAACAGCGACCTACCGGTCACCAGCTAGAAATCGATTGAATGAAGAAATCGATAGGATGATCAATCTATGAGTCTATCGAGGAAGCTCCTTCTTCGTCGTGGTCCTCCCCAGTAGTATTAATCGTTAAGCCAGGTAAAATAAGGTTCTGCCTTGACTCCAATTCCTGATAAGCAGATTTTCCCCTGTGCATTGCATCTCGAAGGTCGACTTAAAGGACGGCTCCTGGCAAATTTCCGTGGAAAAGCGATCTCGAGGCAAAACCGCGTTTACCGTTCCTAATAGACCATTGTACCAGTTCACCCGAACGCCCTTTGGGTTGTGCAATGCACCACAAACGAAGTGTCGGTTAATGGATTAAGTGATCCCGTGTAATCTGAGGTCGCATGTGTTTGAATATCTCGATGATTTGTCGATCCTGTCCCAAAGCTTCGAAGAACATATGGTTCACTTGGTTGAAATGGCAACGCATTTGCGAAAAGTTGGTCTAACCATTAACGTAAAGAAGAATCAAGAATATCTTGGCTACGTCGTGAGCGAAGGAACTCTACGGATAAATACGGGAAAAATCCGAGCAATATCAGAGTTTCCGATACTGAACATGACTGGGTGGTACCAACGGTTTATTTCGCAATATTCGACCATTACCTACCCACTGACGGAACTTTTGCGTGGCAATACATTCGATTGGAATGAGAATGCACTTAATGCTTTCAACGAGATCAACACGAAATTGTGTTCAGTTCCGCGCCTTAATCATCCCAATTATGAGTTACCCTTTATCCTTCAATGCGATGCGTCGATATGAGGTGTAGGAGCAGTATTAGCTCAATGCGAGGGACGTCCTATAGCCTATAAGTCCAAAAAAAACTTAACAAGGCGCAGAAGAATTACTCGGTCACCGAACTGGAATGTCTCGCTGTAGAAATGTATATCGAAGATAGTTATTGAGAGAGACGCTCTTCCCGTGCTTTGGCATCCCAGAAAAGTTGCTGAGTGACAATGGCACTCAGTTTAAAAGCCATGACCTCGCCTTGTTTCTCAGAACTCACGGTGTCGAGCTCAGATGTACGGCAGCGTATTCACCGCAAGTTTATGCGGCAAAAGAGTAAACCGCTCAATCAACGCTACTTTACGCACCTATGCACGAGAAGATCATCGAAGTTGGGATATCTATTTGAGCAGCATAAATTGCTCACTAAGAAACTCCCTTCATCAGTCGATCGGCAGATCCCCATATTTTGGCAACATATGGTGACACACGGAAGTCAATATAATCTGCAGAGGTGTTCGGTTAAGTAGGGAAGTCAAGGGAAGACAAGCAGGGAAGGCAAGTTCACCGAGGTTCGACCGGATATACAGAAACATCTGAACCGTTCATATAACATAAGTAAACAGGCGCACGACCTTCGCACTCGACCTTGAAAAGATAATCAAACGTAACTCTGCACTCAGTAATTTTGCAAAGAATTTTAATGCAAAATTAGCGCCTGTGGGAACCCCAGCTCGATTTAAGAGCAAAATCGGAAATTGTTTGTGTGTCTTGGAGGATCTTCTGGGGAAGGAATTGGGAACCTTCCATGCGAAAGATATTTGGTGAACAAGCTGGTCGGCATCCTCTGGAGTTTCGGCTGTTACTTTCGTCTTGTAAAAGACTAAGTAAAAGCCTGCGAGAAGGATGTGAGGATATGCTGTGACGTGAAATTCCTTTATTAAAATAAAATCTATTTTATTTTATTTTTTTTTATTCGAATAAAATAGAATAATAGGGCATATTTCAAACTCGGTGGTATATCAAAGAGCAGCTAATCTGCATTATTATATAATATCCAATAATATAATATCCAAAAAAATTAGATGTTACAAAATGAAAATTAATACTAAAATTAAAATAAATGAATTAGAATATTGTTAAAATCAATATTTAAATTTGTTTCCATTCTCACACACTGAATATAGGATGAAGTAAGTAGTCGTTGTTTATTTGGGATCATCAAATATTATTATGTTTAGGTGCCTGATGATCTTGGTGATTTCATAAAAAATGATTTCAAACATTGAATACCTTATAAGAGAGCGGTCCGATTGCTGATAGAATCATGGCACTTGTCGGTATCGGTGCAACATCCAGCTATCAAATAGCTCACATCATATGATGAGTGTTTTGGAAAATATCGCTTTGAGAAATGTTCATGCTAGATAGCCTGGCATGGAACTCAACGAACTAGTTTCAATTCATCTCAAATACTTCAAATATATGGTTGAGAGTAGTCTATGCTAGATGACTTGGTATGGAACTTAACTTTATATTCTCTAGTAATTTTGCATATTAAATTCAATATAAATATCAAGCGTTGGTTATCACATGTCGACGAAAAGAGAGGCGTTACGTTTGCTTAGCAGTAAGTTCCAATTAAATCAGTTGTCTGTATCACGTTTTAGAAGCCTAGTTTCCATATATATTTAAATATGTATTTAAGTACATAAACACATATATATTTAAGTACATACATATATAGTTATAAATATTAATATTTTCATACTGTACCACTACCATTAGAAACCTCCAATAATCATGGAAACTTCCCCATTGTCGGATTAGGTTTGTCGTAATTCCCCTATTACTGAACTCACTTGTACCATTTGAAATGACACAAAGACTAGTGATTTCGATTTTATACGCACTGAATGCGGTTCACAAATTCCATCGTTCTTGTTATCGGCGTGGCTGATCGATAACGAGTCATGCCCGAATTGTAGGCAAAAATGCAATCAAACCCAAGCGTTAACCCTAGATCGTGTAGGTCTGGGCAATGCGGCTCAGCCCGTTCGGGGACGTAGGCCGGGTCGCATGAATCTCAGAACAGGCACAATTCAGAAGCTGATCCACTTCAAGAACAAACCCGTGGGTCAGAGGACAGGGTACAGCAGTTAATCGGAAATGCCCTAGAAGGTTATCGAGGCAGTATGGCAGTATGGTAATAACCAATGAAATCCGGTTCGCGATTCGAGAGCTAAATATAAGCCACGCACCACCAGCGTTGAGTGCAGATGATAGATCTCGAAACCTGTCAGCCAATTTCTCAACTCAGTCTCATCCCACTCATAATAATATGACGGTCGAGGGCGAAATGACTACGGCTTCGAGGGACCCGACAAGCTAAATAATATAATTGCAGGATTACCAAAGATATCTCGATTGAAGATTTAATATATCGAGTCAATTGCGTAACGGCTCAATTTTTGAATGCAAACTTCGAGTTGTTATATCAATTTGCAAATTTGTTGTTTACCGGCCCAGCGCTAATCTTTTACTGGCGCATTCACTGATCGGCTGACCGACGAACTTGGCATCAACATCATCAGCATCATAGATATAAGACGAGCGGCCCGCAGAAGATATTAAGGACCAGCTGAGAAGCCATTAGCATAGACTCCATGAGATCTTCGATGCTTTTTTGACGGGTTTTTGGTCATTGCCGATACGCTACCGGAACCCTTGCCCAAAAACCCTTGCGAAACCTTAAACCTTATCGGAGGCACGAATCACTTCATGTGTCAAATCCGGATTTATCTACGATGCGCATCGAATGTCATCGGCATGAAGAGTTTTACGCGAGTTTGGTGACTAAACCAAGTCCACGCCAGGTCAATACGAAACGATTACTAAATGAGTTAGACGCAGATGAACCGTCATTAGCAGAATCAGCCTACCAATAGGAGGTAGATAGAGATCGATGCAAAACACCTTGCTTCGAAACTCAAATGCTGCAATTGTGATGAGTTTGAGCATTGTTTCCACGATTGGCTGAAAGCCCGTCGTCTATTTGGTTATGGGTGTGGCACCTTAGACGTGTACAAGCCGAGTTGTAAAAAGTGTAATACGTCTCCGGTAAACTCCAGAGAGGATATCCTCCGGAAGTAAACGAAAGATATCCGAATACAGCATCGGAAGGGAATTGTTTCTCTCAAACAACCCCTGAAAATATACCTGATGTGAAATATAATCCCCTTGGTTTACCCCCTTTTAACGATGAGAAAATTTATCCCACAAGTCTGGAAAAATCTATCGATAGTTCAAATTGGAAAACGTCTTCCGACCCTTTAAACAAATTTCGCACTCGTGCCACTTTGCGATTGAGAGCCTTTTGGCGGTTTAGACGCCATCTTAAAAAAACAATTGTCTCTGCAATTGTCCATAAAGAAGTGGATATACGCCCGTTTACCAATATCGACATTTTCGACAAACAATACTTAGCCTTGTTAGACAGTGGTGCTAACAAGAGCGTTACTGGCGGGAAATTAGCTGAACGAATCCTATTCACCACTATGAAGTTCACGAAGGTGAAGGGAGAAGTTCACACCGCTGATGGGCAAAAGCAGACTGTAGTGGGATCGATTTCGATTCCGATTCATTACAATACCGGACAACGCGACTTTGAGTTCTTAATAATTCCAGCCATCAAACAGAATGTAATATGTGTATCGACTTTTGGAACCAATTTGAAAAAAAATGTGTTCATGAAGTAGCCGCAATCAGCGAGGTGGATTTTGAAGACACCTCTCATGAAATTCACCTAAGTCCCAAACAGCAAGATCACTTGCAATCGGTAATTCAGTTGTTCCCCTCGTTTGAGAGAGATGGTCTCGGCATTACAAACTTAATTCGTCACTCGATCGATACAGGTGATGCCAAACCTATTAAACAGCGACCTACCGGTCACCAGCTAGAAATCGATTGAATGAAGAAATCGATAGGATGATCAATCTATGAGTCTATCGAGGAAGCTCCTTCTTCGTCGTGGTCCTCCCCAGTAGTATTAATCGTTAAGCCAGGTAAAATAAGGTTCTGCCTTGACTCCAATTCCTGATAAGCAGATTTTCCCCTGTGCATTGCATCTCGAAGGTCGACTTAAAGGACGGCTCCTGGCAAATTTCCGTGGAAAAGCGATCTCGAGGCAAAACCGCGTTTACCGTTCCTAATAGACCATTGTACCAGTTCACCCGAACGCCCTTTGGGTTGTGCAATGCACCACAAACGAAGTGTCGGTTAATGGATTAAGTGATCCCGTGTAATCTGAGGTCGCATGTGTTTGAATATCTCGATGATTTGTCGATCCTGTCCCAAAGCTTCGAAGAACATATGGTTCACTTGGTTGAAATGGCAACGCATTTGCGAAAAGTTGGTCTAACCATTAACGTAAAGAAGAATCAAGAATATCTTGGCTACGTCGTGAGCGAAGGAACTCTACGGATAAATACGGGAAAAATCCGAGCAATATCAGAGTTTCCGATACTGAACATGACTGGGTGGTACCAACGGTTTATTTCGCAATATTCGACCATTACCTACCCACTGACGGAACTTTTGCGTGGCAATACATTCGATTGGAATGAGAATGCACTTAATGCTTTCAACGAGATCAACACGAAATTGTGTTCAGTTCCGCGCCTTAATCATCCCAATTATGAGTTACCCTTTATCCTTCAATGCGATGCGTCGATATGAGGTGTAGGAGCAGTATTAGCTCAATGCGAGGGACGTCCTATAGCCTATAAGTCCAAAAAAAACTTAACAAGGCGCAGAAGAATTACTCGGTCACCGAACTGGAATGTCTCGCTGTAGAAATGTATATCGAAGATAGTTATTGAGAGAGATGCTCTTCCCGTGCTTTGGCATCCCAGAAAAGTTGCTGAGTGACAATGGCACTCAGTTTAAAAGCCATGACCTCGCCTTGTTTCTCAGAACTCACGGTGTCGAGCTCAGATGTACGGCAGCGTATTCACCGCAAGTTTATGCGGCAAAAGAGTAAACCGCTCAATCAACGCTACTTTACGCACCTATGCACGAGAAGATCATCGAAGTTGGGATATCTATTTGAGCAGCATAAATTGCTCACTAAGAAACTCCCTTCATCAGTCGATCGGCAGATCCCCATATTTTGGCAACATATGGTGACACACGGAAGTCAATATAATCTGCAGAGGTGTTCGGTTAAGTAGGGAAGTCAAGGGAAGACAAGCAGGGAAGGCAAGTTCACCGAGGTTCGACCGGATATACAGAAACATCTGAACCGTTCATATAACATAAGTAAACAGGCGCACGACCTTCGCACTCGACCTTGAAAAGATAATCAAACGTAACTCTGCACTCAGTAATTTTGCAAAGAATTTTAATGCAAAATTAGCGCCTGTGGGAACCCCAGCTCGATTTAAGAGCAAAATCGGAAATTGTTTGTGTGTCTTGGAGGATCTTCTGGGGAAGGAATTGGGAACCTTCCATGCGAAAGATATTTGGTGAACAAGCTGGTCGGCATCCTCTGGAGTTTCGGCTGTTACTTTCGTCTTGTAAAAGACTAAGTAAAAGCCTGCGAGAAGGATGTGAGGATATGCTGTGACGTGAAATTCCTTTATTAAAATAAAATCTATTTTATTTTATTTTTTTTTATTCGAATAAAATAGAATAATAGGGCATATTTCAAACTCGGTGGTATATCAAAGAGCAGCTAATCTGCATTACTCTAATTGCAAACCAATTGGCAGGCCCGATTAGTGCAGTTGGCAACACCCGCTGCAATCGAGGTGCAGCGATGTGCATTCGATATCCAATCGCAGCCAACTTCACTTTTTGATCGGGTTTCCCACACTACGCGTGTCAGATTCCCGCGTTAATTTTTTAATCCAGGTTTATTGCCAAAAGTGCCCGGGTGGTCATTGCCACCAATATTTTCTGGTTTCAAGCGCCCCTACTAGCGATATGGCGTATAGGCCCCAGCGGCGAGTCCCTCTCGCTGTAGCATCGATGGAATATATTGAGCTGGTTCATAGAGGCACTCCCCGTTACATCGAGGATATATTTTGTACTGGCCACAGCGACAGGCTCCTCTCGTGTGCAGCCTACTGGCCATAGCGGCGAGCTGCTCTCGCTGTTGCTTCGAGGGAATATTTGGAAATTGGCCACAGCGGCGAGCTACCCTCGTTGCTGCATCGAAGGAAAATATTGTACAGTCTGTTGAGTTTTAAAGCGGCAAAAGTGATGAACTTGGTTTGGCGGTTAGACTAAGAAGAACTTTTATTCAATGTATTCTTAAGTTGGGGTATCGAGCGCAGTATCGATATCCCTGTTATTAACATTCGTAATCGGAATGTTGGATTGATCTTTTACATATTTTCAACACTCCCCCTCAATACACATTATTGATAATTAATTTGAGACCAAGTAATCTATTACAATTTTCATGTTTTGACTTGCTTAAATTCTTAGTTAAAATATCTGCCATCATTTGAATCGTTGGACAATATTACAGTTGAATCACAAGCTTTTTAAAAACTTCTTGCACGAAGTGATAACGAATATCTATATGCTTGCTTCTTGCATGGTAAACTGGATTTTTAACTAAGTTCATAGCGCTCATATTATCGCCATGAATTACAATATGCTCATTTTGTTGCATAATTTCTGAATATAAACAGCTTCTTTAGTTGGTTCCGATAGGCCCATATATTCGGATTCAGTACCACTTAGTGCTACTGACGACTGCTTCCTGCTTTCCCATGAGAATGCGCTACCTCCAAGAACGAATGCGTATCCAGTATAAAACTTTCGGTCTGTGTTATCAACGGTAGTCTTTGATGGGATTTCCAGTTTTAGCATACATATGTTATGCCCATTGAAGACGTCGTCCTCAGATATCGCAGCACTTGCTTTGCTGCTGCCCAGTGCTCTTGGTGGGGATCCGTATTCCGTTGGGAATACATCCATATAAATACATAGCTTACATACTGAATGTAAAATGTCAAGTCTTGATGTAACTGCCAGATACATTAATGATCCGATCAGTGACTGGTACTCTGCCTGGCTGACCGTTTTGCATTGGTGGCTCTCACATTTGGTGGTGTACCCGGACGCCAACGGTACTGATGCTGGCCGACAAGCTAACAAGCCAAATTTCTTATGATGTATAGGGCCCTTGTCAATCACCTGGAATATTCGAGATATACTTTCTTTTATACTGGCCAACTCACCGGCATCTGATGAACATATCATCATATCATCCACATATACTGCGATTATGTTTATGTGGTTTTGTGTGCCTCGCATAGACACACAGCTCGCTTGGACAGGCCGAAAAAACTATTTTTGTCATCATCTCGTTCAGCTTCTTGTTCCACATCCGTCCAGACTGTTTTAGTCCATATAAGGACTTTCGAAATTTAAGAACAGACACTCCTTGTTCTTCAAACATACGGGGTTGCTTTATGTAATCATCCTACTGCAATTCTCGGTTTAGATATTCCGTGGATACATCAAGTTGGTGCACATGTAGCTCCAGTTCAGCTGCTATGGCCAACACCATCCTTATTGTCGCATACCGCACTACTGTCGAAAATGTTTCATCGTAGTTCAGTCCATGTTGCTGGCTGCAGCCCTTTGCCACTAGACTAGCCTTGTATCGTTCTATGGTGCCATTTTTGTCACGTTTTAGTGCAAAGACCCATCAGCAGCCAATCGCCTTATGATTGGATGGTAATTCGGCTGGTTACCAAGTTCCATTCACTTTCAGTGCTCCAAATTCATGTGCCATGGCCTTTTGCCATTCGATCGCTTGTGGACTTTCCAATGCTTCTTCCACAGTTTCTGGTGATATGACGTCATCACTGCTCAGAAGATTCAGCTTGTGCCGCTCGTCGTCTGATCTTCGCCATCCTTGCCCACTTGTTCTTTCAAGCCGGTTACTTTTCTTGCTGATATTTCTTTTATTGGTATCGGTGTTACCGTTATCTTCGCCGGTTCCTATGCTGCTGCCTCTGCTGCTGGCCCTGCTGGTGTCTCTGCTGCTGGCTCTGCTGCTGTCTCTGCTGCTGCTTCTATTGGACTGCACTTCTGTAATTACCTTGCTGCAATTAAAATCGGTTAACGTGGGTAAATCAACTGCACTTGATTCTGCTGTTGACTCAACAAAATATACATCACGGCTTACGATAATTTTACCACTAGCGCTGTTGTAGAGGCGATATGATTTAGCTTGATCTGCATATCCAACCAGTATATATTCTATACCCTTCGGTCTAAATTTCCGATTCTGTGTCTTGTCCAACGCTAACGCCAAGCACCCAAATGTACGAAGGTGGTCAACTGATGGCTTTCCCCCTGTCCATAACTCATATGGCGTACTCTGGAGCACAGCTTTTGTAGGTGATCTATTCCGTAGATAAGCTGCCGTATGTACAGCTTCTGCCCAGAAACATTGTTTAAGTTTGGCCTATAGCAGCATACATCGCGCCATCTCCATGAGGGTACGATTCATCCTTTCTGCAACTCCATTTTGCTGGGGTGTGTGAGGCATACTCAATTGACCGACGATCCCATTTTGATTCAGAAATATGTCAAACTCGTTGTTTACATATTCTTTGCACTGTCACTGCGAAGTACTTTGATCCGTTTTCCCGTCTTGCATTCCACCATGTTCTTATAGTTCTTAAACACATTTAGAACTTCTGATTTATTTTTGATAAAATATACGTGAACATATCGCGATTTATCATCAATCATAGTAACAAAGTAACGTGATCCTCCGTTTGAACATATGTTTATAGGTTCGCAAACATCACTATGTATGAGGTTTAACACATCCTCACTTTTGCTGACCGCCATATTAAATGGCTTTGCGCAACACTTACTCTGTAGGCATATCTTACAGTCAAATTCGCTTATGCTGTTGAAGTTCACTCCACGCACCAATTTCATATTATTTAACTCTTTGAGGCTTTGCATGTTCAGATGTCCATATCTCTTATGCCATCTTATAATGTCCTCATTGCCACTTTTGCCATTTCCACTGAGGAACACTGCATTTATTGTTTTGGTTATTTCACACAGAAATAAATTGCATCTATTGCAATAATCAGAGTTTTACCATTTTCGTCACATACATACGCATGGCTGTTTTTGAAGTTTACAGTGCAGCCTCCTTTTACTGCTCTGCTCACCGAAATAAAGTTGCATTGTAATTGTGGTATATAAAGATCGTTTGTAAGTTTTCTGTTGACGATTCCGTTTTAATCATGACGACTCCTCGTCCGACGACTTCTAGTGACTTTTAACCAGCAAGTGTGACTGTATCAGTCAATTGTTCAAACGAATTAAACAAATTTTGATTTACGCACATATGAGCTGTGGCGCCACTATCTAAGCACCACGCTGACTTATTAAGCAGTCGTTCACTGTTTTTTGCACGTAGCAACGTGAAGAATGATTTTTCGTCTCTCCTTTTTACATTATCTTCTTTCGCCTTGGACCTACATTCTGCAGAAATGTGGTAAATTTTACCGCAATTGTAACATTTTAGTTTTTGGTTTCGGTTCTATTTTCGTTTACACTCTCTATATGTGCTTCGTTCTTGCGTCTATCGCACAATCGATCAATTTATCATTCAAATTACTAAACTTTGGCAATTCATCACGTGATTCCAATGCTACAACCAAATTTTCATATGATTTGGGTAAACTTGCCAAGAGTAAAATAACATATATTTCCTCTTGCAGCACAATGCCAATCCACTGCAACGGACCACTGCTCCTGGTGAATTAGCACACTTTTCATTTGGACACACCACGAATCATAATTTGTTTCGTCCGACTTGTGTCTATTGTACAGCGCACGCATTTTTCACTCGTACTTTTTCTCACACAGAAAACTTTAGTTGGTAATGCACACAGCAATACAAATTATGCAATTCTAATGAAAATTTCACTCGATCTTAAACGCGGCTTTTTAACATAACCTTAGTTTCATTTAACTTTTTCTATATGCCTGGGCCCATAACCACTTGGTTTGGCGGTTAGACTAAGAAGAAATTGTATTCATTGTATATTGGGGTATCGAGCGCAGTATCGATATCCCTGTTATTAATATTAGTAATCGGAATGTTGTATTGATCTTTTACATATGTTCAACACAGTCTACCGACCTCATCGGCGAGCACCACGCCGCCGCACCGTGCGATTTTGTCATATACATACTTATTAGCATTTGTATTTATATTTATATTTATCGCCTATCTGATCATCCGTGGCTTCAGCGCTACCTATAGTTAAGTGGACTCAGTGTCGTTACGAGTGCACTACACAGTAATGTTTTAAATTAAATAGTATTTAAAGTATATTTATTGTATATATATATTGACCATACTCACAAGAGATGTTTCTGAGCACTTGCTGCTGGCGTGATCTGGATGTATTTGCGCCAGGTAAGTTTCCTGTCCAGATACATACCCAGGTAGCGAGCTTGGTTCTCCTGAGTTATGACCATGTTGTTGAGTCGAACAGTTACCATTCCTGAGCGCAAACGTGCAGTGCTGAGACTTGCTCCTATTGACGCAGATGTTCCACCGGTTGGCCCAAGTACTAACGCCATCCAAGAACCTCTGCGTAACCGCAGCTGCTCTCCAAGCAGTGGTGAAGTTAGCAATGAACACAGTATCATCCGTGTATGCGGCAAGCAGCGTATTTCTGGCTACTGAGATCGGCAAGTCCGTTGTGTACAATGTGTACAGGTCCAAGGACACTATACAGGTCCAAGGACACTACCCTGCGGTACACCTGCTCTAATGCGGCGGATGTTTGATCGCTCGCCCCTAACTTCAACCCTAAAAGAACGGCCAAGCAGGTAAGACCTGAGCAGTAAATACTGCGACAATGGTAGCAGGGACTTAAGCTTAAAAGGCAGGCCATCATGCCATACGCGATCAAATGCCTGCTGGATATCCAGAAAGACGGCAGAGCTGTACTGGTTATTTTCCAAGGCCTCGAGGACATGCTGTACTACTCGATGAACTTGTTATGGAGTACCATGGTGATGCCTGAATCCAAACTGATGATCAGGAATGTACCCCTGGAAGCCACTTACTGCCGACAGTCTTCACAGAAATATTTTTTCAAATATCTTGGAGAAAGTGGACAGCAAGCTTATCGGTCGATATGGTGAGACAAGATTATCCGGCTTGCCAGGTTTCGGAATCATCGCAATCACAGTGCACTTCCACGTAGTGGGAAAGTGGTGGATGCCAACCATGGAGTTGCTGCAGAGGCTGAGGAGTCGTTTGAAGTCTGACAGCGTAAGCATATGAAAAATGTTCCCTGCTAATGGGTGCCGGGCTGACTGAGCTACAAGCTTCCGTTCCCTGGCAACGCGCTGATAAGCTAGGCATCGCTTCCAGCTTGCTGGATGGGTAACTATAGTTAACCACAGTTAGCGCATTTCGGGTCAACGTTCAAAGGTTTTTCGCACACCCACTTGCATTTGCTGAGCCACAATTTTTCATCGTATGGCCGAATTCCTGGCAACGGTGGCACTGGGGGATGTCAGCGCATTCCACTGAAATGCGCACTTGAGAGATGGAGCGTAGATTGTATATATCTTTGTTATTTGCAGCCGGCTCCAACTCCAAATAACACAGATTCAGCGCCTTCTTGGCAACGCGACTTATGATAGTTTGGACACCACGCCCTGCGTGCCCAAGTCTGGCGAGTTCATCTCTGATACGATTAATTTTCTGCAGGGATGGGTGCAGTCCCCTAATCACCACGCGGAAACCTCTATCTTCCTTTAATTGGTACGAATGAAACGGGATTCGTTTATCCGTAAGCAATCTCTGTATTTCCCTGTAAGCGTCAATACCACTTGGCATTACCCTTACTGTGCCAACACCACTGCATTTGAGCATAAAGCTGCCAGGCGGCGTGACAGCATTTAGTGCTTCCAGCAGTCCAACAACGTTGGTGATAGAGGTTTAGAAGGTCTTGTTGGCAGAATTTCAGTTTCAACATATGCTGCATTTGATACGGAACCATCGCGTATCTCAGCGGCAGTGCTTAAATTGGGGTCCTCATCATGAGTCACTTCATTACGAGTAGATGCACTCGGCGGGACCATCTCTTCCATGTCGACCGACTCGACATCTGCGTCAGAATCTGACAGCAGATCCTCGAGCTCTTGTGGTGCTGCACGAGCTCCAACAGAAGTAGACGACACTGCATCCAAGTCAATTTCCTCTTCAACTATCGCAATTTTCCTCTTTTTATTGGCGTTGTTGCAGTTGAAATTGTTGACGTTGATATTGGTGTTTTTGTTAGTGTTGTTGTTGACATTGTTGGTATTTTGAATATTTTTGTGGACATTGCTTTTGTTGTTGACGGTGTTCTTGTTCATGTAATAGTTGTTTGCCATTATGTTTGCGTTGTTGTTGTTGTTGCTGTTACTGCTCGCCGGGCGAGACCGCAGATTATAGCGGTGTTCGCTGGTCAACCAGGCAAGAGAAGGCGAGCACCAAGGAACTGCAGTCCTTGCGCATCGCCGTCGGTGGCGGTATGGAAGATTTCGCTCATATTGGTTGAATAGGCGGCCACCAAGCACACGCACTCCAGCAAAGTGGTGGCGGCCCACGCACAAATCACACTGATTGAAGGGATGTGACGTGAAAATCGATTGTTTGAGTACTACACAAAAAATAAATGGAAAAACTAAATAAAAATAACATTATATTTTTTTTTTCGCAACGAAAATTATAGTGTGACCGTACGCTGCGAAAGCTAAAATCTAACTCTTAAATTCTTAGTTAAGATATCTGAGATCATTTGACTCATTGGACTATATTCCAGTTAAGTGACAACCTTACTAAAAACTTCTCACACGAAGTAATAACGCATTTCTATGTGCTTTCTTCTTACAAACTGGATTTTTAACTAAGTTCATAGCTCTCAAATTACCGCCATGAATTCCAATACTCTTCATATTCCTGTATATCTTTATTTCTTTACTTAATTTCCGAATATAAACTGCTTCTTTAGCTGCTTGTGATATGCCCATATATTCGGCTTCAGTACTACTTACTGCTTCTATCGCTAGCTTCCTGCTTTCCCATGAGAATGCTCTACCTCCAAAAACGATTGCGTTTCCAGTTTGTGTGTATCGTTCTGTGTTATCTCCACTCCAGTCTGCATCAACATAGCCTTTGATGGGATTTCCAGTTTCTGCATTTGTTATGTCCATCTTCAGATATCGCAGCACTTATTTTGCTGCTGCCCAGTGCTCATGGTGGGGATCCTTATCCCGTTGGGACAGCTTACATACTGAATGTAAAATGTTAGGTCTGGATGCAAATACTAGGACGTTAATGATCCGATCAGTGACTGGTATTTTGACCATTTCTTGGATCGGCGAGCAGATGATAGTGTAGCCTACAAAAAGTGGTGCATGCGCTGATTCCGGCTGTATGATCGGTAGTTGGCCTGGTTTCCTTATATTTCCTTGGGCTACGTGCTCGCTGTGAACATATATAAAATAAAAGAGATCTCGTGCGTTGGTCGGTTCGATATAATTGGCTAGGTGGGGGAAAAATCGGGGCCTGTTTTATACTGTAGCAGATGAAATTATTTGTATATCTGCGGTGACAGTTTACCCTGTCTTCCGTAGTCAACTCCACAAATTTATTCCGATAATTGTTGATGTTCTGCACTATGAAATGGAACACAAACCAATAAGTAACTTATATACAATAAATATACTTTACAGTACAGTACAGACCTCAAGAGCCTCCGATCAGAAAAATTTTTAATCAACTTACCAAAAAGGACTCGACCATGTACTACTTTATCTCATAGAGGGCGTCGGCAAAAGCTCGGCTTGGTATTAAAAAAACCAAAGCATAATCTTAGGCATCACATTTTATTAACTTAGGCAAGCGCACTACATTCCCCCCACTAAAATAACGCTCGGGGTGGAACACAATGAGCGGGATTCTCGCTTGCAGACGATAGAATCATTGCTTAATATCTTTTACAAGAAATTTGCATATACGTCTTCCTTGAGAATTATCCAACTCGTAGTAATAATTACCAACTTTCCTATAAATTCGGGCTTTGACAAAGCTTGGGCTAGTTTAGAGCTGTATCCCTTCGCAAAGTTGCTTTACTGAAAATTGCGCCTACTTTGAATGACACTTCTCTCGCAAGTTGTAAGCCTTTTAATTTCGTGCGTGCTGAGATTAGAATCTTTTGCCTTACTACGTAGGAGATCAAAAGAGTCATTTCGATTAAATTGTAGGCTGCGATCATCTAGCATGCCTAGAGTTAGCAATAATTTGTAGCTACTGTCGTTTGTGATCATATGTTGGCCAAATGCCAATTTGTAATGGCTTGTGTTAATGGGCTAAATGAAAACTTGATCGAAGTGCACAGCTTATGAAACGCAATTTCTTATCCCAGTTACGATGGCTTGGGTCCACATATGCATATGCATATGCACATATGCATTGATGGCTGAAAGAACGGATCGGTTGACTCTCTCTGATGCATTCGCCTGAGGAGAATAATATGCTGTATAGGTATAGGACAGCTTTAGCAGTACATTTCCGGACGAGCTTCAAAAATGGAAATTTCGACATATGGTCTAGTACAACAAAAATGCCTATATTTCCTGATTTGCTTCGTGGATGGGGTCCCAGAAAATCAACAAATAACTTTTTTATTCTTTATGAACTCGTAGGCTGGGGACTTTAATTCTGGTGACTCCAAGTCGACTATTAAGCTATTAAGCACAACAGAAGACAAATCTTCCGTATACGTACGTGAAAGAGCATCGGGGACTATATTTTGGCTACCATTTTTGTGCTGTATCTTGAATTTAAACCCTTGTAATTTAAGAGACCAACGGGCTAGCCGTGAACTAAGATCCACTCGGGTCATGAGCCATTTTAAAGATGCATGATCCGTGATCACAGTAAACTCTTGACCTTCTATATAGGCCCTACATTTTTTTACTGCCAAAACAGCCGTATAGCACTTCTTCTCTGTGACCATATACTGCCTTTGGCCTTGACATAAATGCAATCAGCACATCGTCATCCTCACTATTGGTCTGCATCAACACAGATCCAAGTCCAGTGTGACGAGCGTCACAATGTATTGAAAAAGGCTCAGCAAATTCTTTAAGGACTCGAATGCCTGTTGCGCTTCCTCAGTCCATTCAAACTTCCGCTTTGACTTGAGAGTATCGGACAATGGAAGCATAATTTCTGATAAATTTATGATACCATCCAGTCATGTCAAGGAACCTACGAACTTGCTTTACTGAACGTGGGGTTGGAAAGTCCTTTACGGCTGATATTTTGTCTGGATCGGTACTGATAATCCCATTGCCAATTACATGTGCCAAATACCTAACTTCCCGTCGTCAAAATTTACTTTTCTCGACGTTAAGGGTAAGATTACCACGAGATAAATGTGAGGCAACTATGGACAGGACTTCGAGATGGCGATCGAAGGAATCGGAAATAATCAGTAAGTCGTCTAGGTAAATAAAGACTTCGTTTCGCAAATCCGCTGGAACTATTTTATCCATTAGTCTGGGCATAGACTGAGGAGCATTAGTGAGCCCACCGAACTCAAAATAAAGGACGCCCAGGAACTCTGAAGGTGGTCTTGTCGCGAGAGTTTGGTAGAGAGAGAGAGAGGTATTTGCCAAAAGTAATAAACTCTGCTTTCGGCAATTTACTTAAGATCTCATCGATTAATGGCATAGGGTACGCATCTTTTACGGTTACTTCATTAACCTTTCTGCTATCAATGTTTTTTCACTAAAACGACTGGGGACGACCAGGAGCTGTTTGATTTCTGAATAACTCCGAGTTGTAACATCGGATCGAGTTCCTCGTACATCAGCTTCTCAGTAGCAGGCGATACTGCATAGTGACGCGGTTTTAAATATTTAGCGTCGGCTACATCAATTACATTTTCTTTGAAAACGACTGGAACAACTTTATTGCTTCCTGCAGCAATTTTTGTTGTTTTGGAGTCAATTCTCGCATTGTCGGATCAAAATATACAAAATATTTAGAATCTGTGTCATTAAGTGTAAAGGTAATAAGTCGAAAACTGTCCAAAAAGTCAATTCCAAGGTAAAGTTCTGCAGCTAGAGATGAAACGAAATAGAACGTCAAATTCTTAGTCTCTCCACTGCAAGTTTCTATTGCAAATACTTTGCCAACAATGTTTTGACCTTTCCCGTCAGCCGTCCTTACTTTGGAGTTCATTTCCTTATAATTTAGATCCCCAAGAAGGAGTTGAGAAGCGAAACTACCCCCGATACAGCTGACCGAAGCCCCAGTGTCCATAATTCCCACTACGACGTATGGCTATTATTGAAGCTAACAGCAATTTTTTTTCTATTCGACATACATTTTTAAAATAATTTCTATGACGTTTTGAACGGGTTTTTTGTCTGTCCGGTAGGTCAACATTATTGTTGGAAAGTAAGTCTGGTTGAATGGATTGAAATGAGGCTGGAAACAACACGATCAGGCGGTATTGGTCGCCTTGTTGACCAACTGTTTGCGTACACCCCTCTGCGGTGTACATGCGGGATAGTTTTTTGAAACGCTTGCACTGTAGATTCTACAACTAGGTTCGTAAGTATCTGCTTTTCCGCAGCCATAACAAAATACTATGCGCTCTGCCATACACTCTTGGTATCGGTGACCTTTTCCCGCGCAATTCCAGCAAGACAAATCTACCGCCGATAAGTCATACTCAAGATCGGATGCAGTTTCTTCGTCAGAGACCATCTCAGATTTGGTTTCGGAAATGGCATTCGCCAGTCGTCGAGGAACAACGGATTGCTTTGCGTTTAAAATTGATTGCATGAATATTTCTCGAGTCCGAACTAAGTGACGCAAATCCTTCACAGAGTTAGCAGGCTCAAATAATATCTCATGCTGAATGTCAGCCAACAGGTTGGCTCTTAGGGTTTCTACCAAAGACTTTCCAGAAATGGGCTCGGACAGTTTATCAGCTAAGGCAGCTATAATCCCGTAAAAATCGTGAAAGGATTCATTTGATCTTTGCTTACGATGTTCCATTTTTGGTTCTTATATGCCTGTCCGTCCGGTCATCCTTAAATTGACCACGAAGGGCAACGTACAGGTCTGGCCAATAAACTTACGGGACACTTTTATGGTAGCGCCAGTACCACTCGCTAGCACTCCCATCTGGCCGTCAACTCGAAATTGCCATCCAATGTTTGCTTTGCTAAAGCTTCTACGCGATATAAAAAATCTTCTATGGACATAGTGGTCTTTGCCGGTAAACATAATTTTCCAATTAGCCATTATCTGACTTATCCGATTTGGACGAATGTCAGAACCTAATCTTCCTTTAACAGGTGTTACTGCTGCTGCCGATTGCGATCAGTCACCACCAGAATGAAGAGAGTTTTCGAAATGTGGTGTCAGATTGGTTGTATAAGCATTCCTTGCTGTCTGGTTTTGAGCGAACCCCGAGGCAGCTGCCATTGTTGAGGGTAAACGAAGAGTTTGCTCTATCGTTTGATTTTGTACTTCAGACAGAGAGACGTATGATGGAGTTACATTCGCTAGGTTGGCAGTTGGACTAACTCTAAGGCCTTCTGAAAGGGCTCGGAACAACCTGTAGCTATGAAGTTTTGCTCAACCATAGCCACTCTTATAATTTCCGCCATCGATTGTTGTATCGATTTCATGTTAGGTACTTCTTGCTGCATAGTTGTTGAGCTTTGTGACAAATTAATATCTTCAGAGTTACGCATTTCGACTTGATCGGGAGTTGTAACAGGTTTCACTTGAGCTCTGGTCTGAAGGAACTGAAATGTTGAGCGCCTTCTTGAATTAGACGTAGATGGTCCAGTGGGACTAAGATTCTCAGTTTAAGTTATGCGTGTCAGGCTCTGATTGCAAACTGGGCACACCTTCTTTTGGCCGGCTTTAGAATTGAAGTACGGTCTATGAAAGCAATGTCCGGAGAGGTTGCTAATAACTGAACCTGGTAAACTATTATTTCAGAACAAATGCAACAAAGTTTTCCTGTGTTACTAGTTCGAGTCAGATCTTCTCTACTATGAGACAGAACCACAAAATGACTTGCAAAAATTTGATTAACTAAATCTAGTCAATCACTATTTAATTTATAGATCTAATTTTGATAGAGAAGGAGCAAAAGGAAATTTAAGATAACAAACTGGTTTGTAATCACGATATCGATAATAATATAGGAGCCATGCAGCTGACTGAAAACTAGAATAGAATTTCCTTTAGTTATATCATGAGATGCATCAAGAAAGAAATTATAAGAAGAACCAAGGAAAGCTGCTTAATCCTCGTCCAGCAAAATTAAGGTTTCTGAAAGGGATAGTAGGCGACAAGGGAGTTCGGTATCTGCATAAATCAGTCGTACCGGTGGTGTTAAACTTATCCAAAGTGAAATTAAATGGGATGGCTGCAGCTCAATACTCCGAAAATCCAATAAACAACATATAAAACCTTCGGAGTAATAAGTAAACAAGGAGTAAAAGGTATAAACTAATATTTGACAACGGAGTTATATCCAATTAAAGTTATAACATATCCAGTAAATCAATGCCTCTACCTCCGAGCTATTGGGATTATAATACTAGGCCATGAAATCTATTGAATTGTCCTGGATCCATAGCATATTCCAATAACAAACACGAGGGGACAATTAAGAGAAGAATGGGAGCTAAGATAATAAGTCAAACGTTAAGTGTCAGGTGTTTTGACACAAATTCTTTAACTGAAGTTCGGTCCGATTGGTTCAGGCCGGTTCGGGGCATTCGTCCCATTCGGAGCCATTCGGGGCATTCAGGTATTCGGGCCTCCTCGGGCCTTTCACGTTGGGTGCCATTTTAATTAATATTAATGTAGCATACAACCTGGTATTTGACGAGCAGATGTTAATGTAGCATACAAGAAGTGGTGCACGCTCTGATCCCAGCTGTATGGTCGGTAGGTGGTCGGGGTTCCTTAAAGTTTCTTGCGATACGTGCTCGCAAGAAACAAATTTGGTTACTCTATCTTTACAATTGTGGGAGATATGCCGCTTTATCGATTTACACTTTTATAGGCGTAGGTGTAGCCGTGGCGGCTGTAACTCAAAAACTGCGAAAGATATAGCGATTTCAAATTTTTAGTGGCGAGGAGCGTGGTTCGCCGGAGGTGGGCGTGGCATATGCCAATCTTTAAAGGACATCTCCAACAGCCTACCAACCAAATTTGGTGCCTTAAAATTGTGGGAGATATGTGGCCTTATCGAATTACAAAAATCGACTGTATCGATTTCCTAGCCCTGGTGGACGTAGCAAGTAGAAGTGACGCGATGAAAATCGACTCTAACCCGCATATTTTTTGTTTCAAATGAACGGATAATATAAGAAATTTCTCTGTGAGCAAGTGCGTCTTCAACAAACAAATAAAAATTATTTCTTGTGGAAATTATATTATAAATTGTTTTTATCGGCATTAAACATAAATAAAATCAGCTACAATGATTTCCAGGTAGCCGCCAAATAAGCACGTTAAAAAGAAAAAAAACTGTAACTATAAATGAATATAATAAATATATTCAATAACAAAACCCTTGAACAATTTACATACTGGAGAATCTATGAAAAAAAAAATGTTTTTTGTCACAGAACTGAGACTTCAGACGATTGCACAAACAAGTGGAATTTCCATCGCCAACAGCCATCGCCAGCTCGGCTCCACTGTACAGTCACCGCTGCACTACAGTGGTATTGAGGGGATTGAGGCTTCCATACCTCTACAGAGTGTCTAACGATTCATTAAGCGACCCGATATATATATGTACATATGTACATTTACATTTCGTTGTAAAACGATTCGAATTTTTTTATGAGGATCACTTGAAGGGATTGTGGCTTATTGCATGGGCAAACCGCCATCGCCATGTCCCTGCTCGGGAGTGCGCACCAAATAAATAGTCGTCTGGCAATTGGGGCAAGTGGTGCACATTTCAGCAGCTGGTTGCACCATCTGCGAAGGGTAGCCGCCCTGTTGTTGATATTTGCGCGGCGACATCTGTGCCGGTGGTGATGGTTGTTGTTGTTGTTGTTGCGGCTGTTGCTGTTGCATTTGTTGCTGCTGCTGTTGTTGTGGCTGTTGCTGCTGCTGTTGTTGTTGTTGCTGCTGTTGTTGTTGTTGCAACTGTGCCTGGTTCTGAGCCTGACCTTGAGCTTGAGCCTGAACTTGTGCATTCTGCTGAGCATAGCTGGTCTGCTGCTGTTACGGCTGATGTTGCAAATGTGCTCGTCGACATATGTACATACAATTTGCATAACCAAAACTCACAAAAATTTTGAAAGTGGTGTGAATATTTTTTTTATTTGTAATTAAAGAATTAAGAGAAAACCCCATATTAAAACTATCAAGTCCATCTTAAGGGAAATGAAAATATGAATAATATGGAGTCAAATTGGTGCAAAAAATGTATATTAAACGAAACAATAAGTGAAGAAATGAGAAAAAAATTACAACACTCGCCAATCAGATGAGGATATTCAAGTAAGTGCATCTACAAAATTGCACATGACAAAATCTCTCAATTTTATGATGAGAGAGACGTCATAGATAAGAAAAAAAACACACAAATTAAATTATCATAGTATTAAAATAATATATACATAAGTAGATAAATAATGAATGAAATAAGAAAATGATTTACATAATTAGATAAAGGAATAATTATGTTTTGCCCAATACTCCTTAAGTTCGAAGATTTTTTTTTTTTGATTTCTTTTTTTTTATTCTCTGGTTTAAAGTAAAAATTTAAATAAATTAAATTCACAAGTTAAAGAAAAAAAATACTATATATACATTATGTATTACACAAGTATGTAAAATAAACTTGAATATGGGTTTCCAAAAAAATTAAATAAATTAAAATAGCTAGGACAAAAACGAATATAATTATATTAACTATCGAAATTGTCTACCTAATTTTTTTTGTGTTCTGATTAAGATAAATAAAATTAAAAGATCTAATTACCTAAATATTACTGATAATAAGTTGGGAAAAAGAACTATTATTAAAATCTATTGCATTTATTTTGTATTATATTAGACCATATATTTTCTTTCATCTTATTGTATTTTTTTCCTATTTAAGTGCAACAACAATTTTTTTTCTTTTGAGAGTCATGCGACGCACACTGAATAGAGGATGAAATAAGTAGTCGCTGTTTTAGGAATCGTCAAATATTATTATGTTTAGGTGCGTGATGACCTTGGTAGGGTGGGCATCTCCTGTGGTAATTACATCAGCTCAAACGACGAAAACCCAATTCCCTTTTCCTATCTTCTCCCTTCCAAGTAATTTTGTTCGAACTATAACCGCACGCGACATCTCTTAATTAGTATTATAAAAAGCGAACACGTAGCGCAAGAAACATCTGCTCATCAAATACCAGGTTATATGCTACAAACATGACGGACATTTCACAAAACCAATATATTATTGATACCTTCGGTATGAAAGTATAAAAATGTAGTGCTGTAATACATAACAAAATAGTTGTTGCATATGCACACTCTCTAAAGTGTAGTTCAGCTGCAGCAGCCAGCATTTAGCTCTCTTTGTGCATCGCTCTCTTTCTCTCTCTTGAAAAATGTCGCTTCTGCAGCTAGTTAATCGTTTTTTGATACTCTAGCTTATCGATCGTGATTTACAATTGTGTCGAAAGTTTAGTTATTAGCTTCAAACTTGTAATAGACAAAATCAAAGTGTTGTTAAAAAGACTAAGCTCTGGATTCTAGTCTAAAAATATTATATAAAGTTTATAGCGCAAAATATACTTGTGTTATTACTTTGACTTAAAACTCTACTGTACCGATTTCGATACATTTTCAGAGGTACTACAAGGATTGGCCAAATGTGTTTCAAATTATTGAGATACCTGCATTCAAGGGAAGACTTCCGACATATAGAAGAACATCTACTTATGGAAAATGTGTTACTGACCAAATCACGCAAACAGAGAGCACCATTGGACATCGTGGGAAACATATCAATAACGATACTGGACGTGTAAAAAATAAAAACCATCGCCTGGAGTTATTACAAAACCAAAGCTCGTTGATGGTCTCCACGATAAAAATGTTGAAACGAGATGAAATTGCTTTCTCAAAGCGTTTAAGTCATTTGTAAGAGCAAATTAAGAATGTCATGAACGATGAGTATCATTTCCACACGTTTGACACTGACGTCACAGCTCACGACAATAGTTTCCAATCTTCAGTGCATGCAAAGCGAGGTCATTAATATATTGACTGATATACGCCACAAGCCCTCTTCTAGTGTCACCTTGGCAGCTAGGATATCAATTTGACCAAATACAAGATCATTTAAGACCAGATCAAATGCTTCCTGTCATCAAAGAGAATATGCAGATGGCATGATGAACGCAGAAGGCACCATAGTCATGTTATCATTAAAAAACGTTGCCATTGGTATCAACCTCAAAACTGGATCTATACAAAATGGTGGTATCTATACCATCTACAAGCAAACATGGATTTCAAGTGTTCAAAGTTCGAACACCTTTCAGTACCATCAACAATTATCGGGATAAATTTGTGGAGTTGACTACGGAAAAATGATTTCATCTGCTACAGGGATCAATCACTTTTCCCTATCGACGTGAGATGCGAAATGTAACTTATCCATAACAAAACAGATGCATCATGTCAGACAGAAAGTATCGATAAAATACTTATGTGTAAAAAACTGTATAGGAAGATTCCGATTGATATTTGCAACAAAAACTCCTTTAACATTTTCTGCAGTCTGTACCGATGGAACGTCAGATATCCAGTTATATGGATAACAGCAAAAGCACGATTTACCATATGCATTTCACTAATAACCGTAACCAGTCAAAGCGTTATGAAAACATCATTGTTGACATCATATGCTCGGTTCGGAGACATGGAGGACAGCAAACCGGCAACCAAGCGACCGGATACTACAACATCAAAAGACATGAATATCTTGGGCTACAACGATCTTCAAGAACTACAAAGGAAAATAATACAAAACATTTACTTTCATCTACCACACAACATTGCCCTCATATTCTTTATGATTTTAAAACAATTTAAATTTATGGATTCAATTTATTTTTCCTTTGTTCAAAATTATGTACCACATATACATATGTTTAAAAATTATTACTCTAAAATATTTTAAAACAGCCTTTAGTATATTATCTTACATAATTATCTTTTTAATTTATTGCTACATTATCATCTGCTCGCCGATACAAGGTTAAATGCTACATGCGATATGCGACAATATTGATGTGGTTGGCCATAGTAGCTGAAATGGATTTGATATATCCAACTTGATGTATTCACGGCATGTCTAAATGGAGAATTAGAGGAAAATGTTTACATGAAGCAACTCCGCATGTTTGAAGAACAAGGAGTATCTGTTATCTAACTTCGAAACTCCTTATATGGGCTAAAACAGTCTGGACGGATGTGGAACAATAAACTGAACGAGATGATTTCCAAGCGAGCTCTGTGTATATGCAAGGCATACACAAAACCAGATAAATATAATCGCAGTATATGTGGTTGATATGATGATATGTTCGTCAGATATCGGTTAGTTGGCCAGTATAAACAAGAGTATTTTTCGTATTTTCCACGTATTTGATAAGGGCCCTTTACATAATTTCCTGGGTGTGGAAATTAATAGTAAGCAAGTATAGCAAAATACCAGTCACTGATCGGATCATTAACGTATCTGGTAGTTGCATCCAGACCATTTTTTATTCAGTATGTAAGCTGTACTAACGGGATCCGGATCCACACCATGCACTGGGCAGCAGCAAAATAAGTGCTGCGATATCTGAAGATTTCGTCTTCAATGGGCATAACAAATGCAAAAACTGGAAATCCCATCAAAGACTATTTTGATGCAGACTGGAGTGGAGATAATAGAGAACGATAGGTACAGGCAGAGCATTCTCATGGAAAAGCAGGAAGCTATCGGTAGTAGCAGTAAGTAGTACTGAAGCCGAATATATGGGCATATCTGAAGCAGCTAAAGAAGCAGTTTATATTCGGAAATTAAGTAAAGAAATAAAGATATACAGGAATATGAAAAGTATTGGAATTCATGGCGGTAACTTGGCCGCTATGAACTTAGTTATAAATCAAGTTTTTAAGAAGAAAGCAGAGAAAGCGAGAAGTTTTTAGTAGGCTTGAGACTCAGCTGGAATATAGTCCAACTAGTCAAATGATGTCAAATATCTTAACTATGAATTTGAGTAAGCCAAAAAATGAAAATTGTAATAGATTGCTTGATCTCAAGTTAATTGTCAATAATATGTATTGAGGGGGGTGTGGAAAATGTGAAGCAATACAACAATACATTGTTTACGATTTTGTCAAGAGTAGAAAATCGTACGCTGCATATAGCGGACAGACACAATAAACAAATATGCACTCCCACTGCATTTAGATAGGTGTTTTCGCACCATCTGTCGGACGGCCTGATGGTATCATACGCAGCATCATAAATACGACAATATTAAGACATGGTATTGTGTATAAACCATGAATTTTTTCTTCAAGTACAGATTGCGGAAACACTTTGCCACTGGTACATTGCTACCAGTTCATGTACCAGTAGCAAAGTGTCGTCATAATCCCAAACATATTTTAGCATACTCATAGGATTGGTATTTAAGAGTCAATTCTTAGATACGACCCACGACTTTTACAGTTTAGTTTAATTTGGCGAACTATTCATAATTGGACAACTGGCGACCAGTCATTCATCATTTACGAAGTTGTAAATAAAAAGTCCAGCACTCGAATTTGGTTAACTTGGCAACCATTTTCATAGCAAAATTCCTAGTTGTCTTGGCAACTAGATAATATAGATCGACAACGATAGTTAACGTTACCTGATCAAAAAAGGACATATTCATAAAAAGCGTACCTGGTCAACTTGGCAATGCCGATACCCACATGAGGCTAGAGGAAAATGACCATAGATGTAAAGCGCATCCTGCACCAAACAAAAATCAGTATACCGATTTGCAAATATATTTAAATGAAATCTTACAATTTCCATCCCAACAAACAAAAGATAATAATAATAAATAAATTTATTTATTTTTATTTATTATTAAATATATTTGATCAATAAATGATTTCGGAATACATAAAACATCTACGGTCAACTTGGCGACCAACAAATTGCAATTTTTTCTAGTAGTATAATTTGACCAATATTTTGGTTTTTAGTCGAGGCACAGCCTGTCGTAGTGACAAACAAAGACACCTCAAACGGCTCAGGTATTACTCTAAATAATAAAATAAAATAAAAATGGAATCAGCGAAGCTCAACGTGTTGCTGGACACACAACTGGTTACTGCCGAAGAGATTCAAAATGATATTCGAAATTACAAAAAGAATACTGTGGATTGGAAATCGATGCCAGAATATTACCAAGACCGCCCAAAAAAATTAAATAATCTTTAAGAGACCTTTTCAAATGAAGAGAATAATGTTCAAAAATTATTTCAAGGTAAAAAAATTTAAAATAGTTCTGTAGCTTATAAATTGTGTAAGATATGCGCATTTCAGATTTTTAGGGCCGATGCTCCTGGGGGCGGCGGATGTGGGCGTGATCTGAAAATGTATATGCCTATCCTTGGAGGATGTTACCAGCAAGTTACCTTACACGTTTGGTTACTGTATCTTTGGAATTGTGCAAGATCTACAGCTTTATCGATTTACACTTTTATGGGCGTAGATGTGGCCGTGGCCATAAAATTATGTAATCGGCTATTAAAGGCGACTACCAGTAACATACCTACATAATTTGACAGCTGCAACTCAAAAATTGCGGAAGATATAGCGATTTGAAATTTTTAGTGGCGAGGAGCCTGGGGACTGCGGCGGTGGGCGTGGAACATGCCAATCTTTAAAGGACATCGTCAAAAACCACCAACAAAATTTGATGCCTTAAAATTGTGGGAGATATGTGGCCTTATCGATTTACGAATATCGATTTTATCGATTTCCTAGCCCTGGTGGACGTAGCACTCCAATTTTTAGCCATTGTCTGACGCAGGCACAGACCAGTATGTGCTCCAAGTTTCAAGTCTCTGTTCCTGATGGTGTCGAAAAAATTTGAATTCATAAAGACGGACAGACGGACAGACAGACAGACGTCCAGACAGCATAACGGACATTGCACAAAACCAATATACTATTGATAGCTTTGGTATCAAAGTATAAAAACGTAGTACTGTAATACATAGATAAATTCCGAATGGAAGTAAGCTCAACGGAATTGGAAAGACTATCATTGTCAACTGTAAACGAGAGTTGGAAATAGAGCCAATGATTCGTGAGCAAAATGTATTGTTCGACAGTTTGGAGCGCATGACGACATCACCGGAGACACGGAACATTTAATACGCCATTTATCGTTAACTAAATGAAACTATTTAGCAGCATGGAATATGCTTCAAGAGTGATTTAGGAACAAACGAGTGCTAAATAACGCGTTGATAAATAAAATATTAGATCAATCAACTACAACAAATGAGGCTAAATTAATCAAAGCTCTGCATGATAACTTAAATGAAACAATATCTCAACTTAATAATATTGGGATTACAACACAGACTGGGACCCAATATTTCTATGCTACTTGACCAAGAAGTTAGATCGTCAAACTCATATGCTATATGAGCAATCTGTCGTAAATTAAAGACTATTGCAGTAAGTCATATTTGATATTTTTGGAGCCACTTGCAGGGCTGAATTGTTTTAAGTGCAATAAAAAACACAACACGCTTCTACATTTGGAAGTCAAACCTGAATCCAAAACAGAAGCATCGGCAAGTATTGTACAAACAAATTATGTCCTTCTAGCCACAGCACGAGTCCTTAATGAAGGAAACAATTGACAGAAGGGAATATTTCGATCCCCACTTGACTCAGGCTCGTAGGAGAGGGAATTGAACATTTTAAATCTGAAGCCGCAAGATTTTAACTACAAATCAATTAACTACAATACAATTAATGTTATGTTTAAATCATATAATAACAAGTTAGAAGTTATCGTATTACCTCACGTAGTTGCAGATCAACCAGCTCAGACGATCGAAACATCTCATTGGAAGTTTCCGGCAAACATTGCATTGGCGGATAGCGGTTTTAACAAACCTGGAAGAATTGACATACTTTTAGGAGCAGAATATTATTTTGAAATGTTCAGGTTACAAAAACCAAACTAGGATGGATTATAGCCTGAAAACTTCAAGATGCAGCTTCCACCACAAGTACATGCTCAGTGCTGTCTTAAATAGACATGGTGGATCAACCAGTAGCGAAATTTTTGGAACTGGACTCATTCGAAACCAAAACATCTTGCTTCTTGCAGTTGGAAAAACAGTGAGAAAAAACAATGCAACACATCAAAATTGCAGTCGACAACAAACTCTTCGTCCGACTCCCACTTTTAGAAAATACTTCAGGCCTAGTGGAGTATTGTAACCTAGCTACACCATGATTATTTTGATTGGAGAAAATGACTCACCCGAGATTTTGTGGTTAAGGGCAGCTACGTTAAATTAATGAATGAATACGAAACCTTGAGACATATGATGGAAATGACGCTGACGGCACAGCTCACGGCAATAGCTTCCAATCTTCAATGCAAGCAAAGCGAGATCATTAATATACTGACTGATATACGCCACAAGCCCTCTTCTAGTGTCACCTCGGCAGCTAAGAGATCAATTTGACAAAATACAAGATCATTTAATACCAGATCAAATGTTTCCTGTCATCCAAGAGAATATGCTTATGGCATACAAAATGATGAACATCATGTTATCATTAAAAAACGTTGCCATTGGTATCAACCTCAAAACTGGATCTATACAAAATGGTGGTATCTATACCATCTACAAGCAAACATGGATTTCAAGTGTTCAAAGTTCGAACACCTTTCAGTGCCATCAACAATTATCGGGATAAATTTGTGGAGTTGACTACGGAAAAATGATTTCATCTGCTACAGTAAACAATCACTTTTCTCTATCAACGTGAGATGCGAAATGTAACTTATCCATAATAAAACAGATGCGTCATGTCAGATAGAAAGTATCGATAAAATACTTATGTGTAAAAAAATGTATATGAAGATTCCGATTGATATTTGCAACAATAACTCCGTTAACATTTTCTGCAGTCTACACCGGTGGAACGTCAGATATCCAGTTATATGGATAACAGCATAAGCACGATTTACCATATGCATTTCACCAATAACAGTAACCAGTCAAAGCGTTATGAAAACAGCATTGTTGACATTATATGCCCGATTCGGTGACATGGAGGACAACAAACCGACAACCAAGCGACCGGATACTACAACATCAAAAGACATGAATATCTTGGGCTACAAAGATATTTAAGAACTACAAAGGAAAATTATACCAAACAATCATTTTCATCTACCACACAACATTTCCCTCATATTCTTTATGATTTTAGAACAATTTAAATTTATGGATTCAATTTATTTTTCCATTGTTCAAAATTATGTAGCACAAATATGTTTAAACATTATTACTCTAAAATCTTTTAAAACAGCCTTTAGTATATTATCTTACATAATTATCTTTGTAATTTATTAACTATCGAATTCTCAATAATAATCACATTCGATAATAGTAATTACTGATATGAATTCGTAAACATTATTATTCGGGAGTCATGCAATGCATCATAAGTGAAGGATGAGTTAAATTTACGTTGTTTTTGACATGGGCCCTTTACATAATTTCCTGGGTGTGGAAATTAATAGGAAGGGCATAACAGGGGAGAGCCGGCATCAGTACCGTTGGCGTCCGGGTACACCATCAAACCATCCAATGTGACAGCCAACAATACAAAACGATCAGCGAGGCAAAATACCAGTCACTGATCGGATCATTAATGTATCTGGTAGTTGCATCCAGACCTGACATTTTACATTCAGTATGTAAGCTGTCCCAACGGGATCAAATGCAAAAACTGGAAATCCCATCAAAAGCTATGTTGATGCAGACTGGAGTGGAGATAACAGAGAACGATAGGTAGAGGCAGAGCATTCTCATGGAAAAGCAGGAAGCTATCGATAGTAGCAGTAAGTAGTACTGAAGCCGAATATATGGGCATATCTGAAGCAGCTAAAGAAGCAGTTTATATTCGGAAATTAAGCAAAGAAATGAAGACATACAGGAATATGAAAAGTATTGGTTATTAGTTAAAAATCAAGTTTGTAAGAAGAAAGTACAGAAAGCGAGAAGTTTTTAGTAGGCTTGAGACTCAGCTGGAATATAGTCCACCTAGTCAAATGATGTCAAATATCTTAACTATGAATTTGAGTAAGTCTAAAAATGAAAATTCTAATAGATTGTTGAATCTCGAGCTAATTGTCAATATGCATTGAGGGGGGTGTGGAAAATATGTAGCAATACAATAATACATTGTGTACGATTTTGTCAAGAGCAGAAAATCGTACGCTGCATATAGCGGACAGACACAATAAACAAATATGCACTCCCACTGCATTTAGATAGGGGTTTTCGCACCATCTGTCGGGCGGCCTGAAGTAAGCAGATGGTATCACACGCAGCATCGTAAGTAAGATAATATTAAGACATGGTATTGTGTATAAACCATGAATTTTTTCTTCAAGTACAGATTGCGGAGACACTTTACCACTGGTACATTGCTACCGGTTCATGTACCAGTAGCAAAGTGTCGCCATAATCCCAAACATATTTTAGCATACTCATAGAATTGGCATTTAAGAGACAATTCTTACATTTGGTGACCCACGACTTTTACAGTTTAGTTTAATTTGGCGAACTATTCATAATTGGACAACTGGCGACCAGTCATTCATCATTTACCAAGTTGTAAATAAAAAGTCCAGCATTCGAATTCGGTTAACTTGGCAACCATTTTCATTGCAAAATTCCTAGTTGACTTGGTAACTAGATAATATAGATCGACAACGATAGTTAACGTTACCTGATCAAAAAAGGACATATTCATAAAAAGCGTACCCGATCAACTATGGCATGAGGCTAGTGGAAAAGGACCATAGATGTGAAGCGCATCCTGCACCAAACAAAAATCAGCATAACGATTTGCAAATATATTTAAAAGAAATCTTACAATTTCCGTTCCAACAAACAAAAGATAATAATAATAAATATATTTATTTTTTTATTCATTATTATATATATTTGATCAATATATGATTTCGGAATACATAAAATATCTGCGGTCAACTTGGCGATCAACAAATTGCAATTTTTTCTATTTAGTATAATTTGACCAATATTTTGGTTGTTAGTCGAGGCACAGCCTGTCGTAGTGACAAACAAAAATACCTCTAACGGGTCAGGTATTACTCTAAATAATAAAATAAAATAAAAATGGAATCAGCGAAGCTCAACGTGTTGCTGGACACACAACTGGTTACTGCCGAAGAGATTCAAAATGATATTCGAAATTACAAAAAGAATCCTGTGGATCGGAAATCGATGCCAGAATATTACAAAGACCACCCAAAAAGATTAAATAATCTTTGAGAGACCTTTCCAAATGACGAGAATAATGTTCAAAAATTATTTCAAGGTACAAAAATTTAAAATAGTTCTGTAGCTTATAAATTGTGTAAGATATGCGCATTTCAGATTTTTAGGGCCGATGTTCCTGGGGGCGGCGGGTGTGGGCGTGATCTGAAAATGGATATGCCTATCCTTGGATGACGTTACCAGAAAGTTCCCTTACACGATTGGTTACTGTATTTTTAGAATTGTGCAAGATATACAGCTTTATCAATTTACACTTTTATGGGCATAGATGTGGCCGTGGCCATAAAAATGTGTAATCGGCTATTAAAGGCGACTACCAGTAACATACCTACATAATTTGACAGCTGCAACTCAAAAAATGCGGAAGATATAACCATTTGAAATTTTTATAGGCGAGGAGTATGGGGGCGGCGGAGGTGAGCGTGGCATATGCCAATCTTTAAAGGGCATCGTCAACAACCACCAACAAAATTTGATGCCTTAAAATTGTGGGAGATATGTGGCTTTATCGATTTACGAATATCGAATATTGCATCCAGACCTGACATTCTACATTCAGTATGTAAGCTGTCCCAACGGGATCCGGATCCCCACCATGAGCACTGGGCAGCAGCAAAATACGTGCTGCGATATCTGAAGATTTCGTCTTCAATGGGGATAACAAATGCAAAAACTGGAAATCCCATCAAAGGCTATGTTGATGCAGACTGGAGTGGAGATAACAGAGAACGATAGGTACAGGCAGAGCATTCTCATGGAAAAGCAGGAAGCTATCGATAGTAGCAGTAAGTAGTACTGAAGCCGAATATGTGGGTATATCTGAAGCAGCTAAAGAAGCAGTTTATATTCGGAAATTAAGTAAAGAAATGAAGATATACAGGAATATGAAAAGTATTGGTTATTAGTTAAAAATCAAGTTTGTAAGACGAAAGTACAGAAAGCGAGAAGTTTTTAGTAGGCTTGAGACTCAGCTGGAATATAGTCCACCTAGTCAAATGATGTCAAATATCTTAACTATGAATTTGAGTAAGTCTAAAAATGAAAATTCTAATAGATTGCTGGATCTCAAGTTAATTGTCAATAATATGTATTGAGGGGGGTGTGGAAAATATGTAGCAATACAACAATACCTTGTGTACGATTTTGTCAAGAGCAGAGAATCGTACGCTGCATATAGCGGACAGACACAATAAACAAATATGCACTCCCCCTGCATTTAGACAGGGGTTTTCGCACCATCTGTCGGGCGGCCTGAAGTAAGCAGATGGTATCACACGCAGCATCGTAAGTAAGATAATATTAAGACATGGTATTGTGTATAAACCATGAATTTTTTCTTCAAGTACAGATTGCGGAGACACTTTGCCACTGGTACATTGCTACCGGTTCATGTACCAGTAACAAAGTGTCGCCATAATCCCAAACATATTTTAGCATGCTCATAGAATTGGCATTTAAGAGACAATTCTTACATTTGGTGACCCACGACTTTTACAGTTTAGTTTAATTTGGTGAACTATTCATAATTGGACAACTGGCGACCAGTCATTCATCATTTACCAAGTTGTAAATAAAAAGTCCAGCATTCGAATTTGGTTAACTTGGCAACCATTTTCATTGCAAAATTCCTAGTTGACATGATAACTAGATAATATAGATCGAAAACGATAGTTAACGTTACCTGATCAAAAAAGGACATATTCATAAAAAGCGTACCTGATCAACTATGGCATGAGGTTAGTGGAAAAGGACCATAGATGTGAAGCGCATCCTGCACGAAACAAAAATCAACATAACGATTTGCAAATATATTTAAAAGAAATCTTACAATTTCCATCCCAACAAACAAAAGATAATAATAATAAATATATTTATTTTTTTTATTCATTATTATATATATTTGATCAATATATGATTTCGAAATACATAAAATATCTGCGGTCAACTTGGCGATCAACAAATTGCAATTTTTTCTAGTAGTATAATTTGACCAATATTTTGGTTTTTAGTCGAGGCACAGCCTGTCGTAGTGACAAACAAAAATACCTCTAACGGGTCAGGTATTACTCTAAATAATAAAATAAAATAAAAATGGAATCAGCGAAGCTCAACGCGTTTCTGGACACGCAACTGGTTACTGCCGAAGAGATTCAAAATGTTATTCGAAATTACAAAAAGAATCCTGTGGATCGGAAATCGATGCCAGAATATTACCAAGACCACCCAAAAAGATTAAATAATCTTTGAGAGACCTTTCCAAATGACGAGAATAATGTTCAAAAATTATTTCAAGGTACAAAAATTTAAATTAGTTCTGTAGCTTATAAATTGTGGAAGATATGCGCATTTCAGATTTTTAGGGCCGATGTTCCTGGGGGCGGCGGGTGTTGCCGTGATCTGAAAATGTATATGCCTATCCTTAGATGACGTTACCACGTTTGGTTACTGTATCTTTAGAATTGTGCAAGATATACAGCTTTATCGATTTACATTTTTATGGGCGTAGATGTGGCCGTGGCCATAAAAATGTGTAATCGGCTATTAAAGGCGACTACCAGGAACATACCTACATAATTTGACAGCTGCAACTCAAAAAATGCGGAAGATATAGCCACTTGAAATTTTTATAGGCGGAGGTGAGCGTGGCATATGCCAATCTTTAAAGGGCATCGTCAACAACCACCAACAAAATTTGATGCCTTAAAATTGTGGGAGATATGTGGCCTTATCGAATTACGAATATCGAATATTGTCTGACGCAGGCACAGACCAGTATGTGCTCCAAGTTTTAAGTCTCTGTCCCTAATGGTGGCCCAGACAGCATAACGGACATTACACAAAACCAATATACTATTGATATCTTTGGTATCAAAGTATAAAATCGTGGTACTGTAGTGCATAGATAAATTCCGAATCGAAGTAAGCTCAATGGAATTGGAAACACTATCATTGTCGACTGTAAACGAGAGTTGGAAATGGAGCCAATGATTCGTGAGCAAAATGCATTGTTCGACAGTTTGGAGCGCATGACGACATTACCGGAGACACGGAACATTTAATACGCAATTTATCCTTAACTGAATGAAATAATTTAGCAGCATGGAATATGCTTCAAGAGCGTTTTAGCAACAAACGAGTGCTAAATAGCGCGTTGATAAATAAAATATTAGATCAATCAACTACAACAAATGAGGCTAAATTAATCAAAGCTTTGCATGATAACTTAAATGAAACAATATCTCCAATTAATAATATTGGGATTACAACACAGACTTGGGACCCAATATTTCTATGCTACTTGGCCAAGAAGTTAGATCGTCAAACTCATATTCTGTATGAGCAATCTGACGTAAATTAAAGACAATTGCAAGAGCTAAGTCAGATTTGATATTTGTGGAGCCCCTTGCAGGGTTGAACTGTTTTAAGTGCAATAAAAGGCACAACACGCTTTTACATTTGGAAGTCAAACCTGAATCCAAAACAGCAACATCGGCAAGTATTGTACAAACAAATTATGTCCCTCTAGCCACAGCAGAAGTTCTAATTAAAGGAAACAATGGATAAGTGGGAAAATTTCGATTCCTACTTGACTCAGGCTCGTAGTTCAATGTCATTTCGGAGAGAGCATTGAAAATTTTAAATCTGAAGCCGCAAAGATCTGAACTACAAATCAATGGAATTGGCGGACGAACACAAGCATCAAAGGCAAGATTTAATGTTATGCTTAAATCACATAATAAAAAGTTCAAGTTAAGATTAGAAACTATCCTCACGTAGTTGCAGATCAACCAGCTCAGACGATCGAAACATCTCATTGGAAGTTTCCGACAAACATTACATTGGCGGATAGCAGTTTTAACAAACCTGGAAGAATTGACATACTTTTAGGAGCAGAATATTATTTTCATCAGAAGAGGAATGTCCAGGTTACAAAAACCAAACTAGGATAGATTATAGCCTGAAAACTCCAAGATGCAGCTTCCACCACAAGTACATGCTCAGTGCTGTCTGAAGAAGACATGGTGGATCAACCAGTAGCGAAATTTTTGGAACTAGACATTCGAAACCAAAACATCTTGATTCTTGCAGTTGGAAAAACAGTGCGAAAAAACAATGCAACACATCAAAATTGCAGTCGACAACAAACTCTTCGTCCGACTCCCACTTTTAGAAAATACTGCAGGCCTAGGGGGAGGGTTGTGACCTATCTACACCATGATTACTTTGCTTGAAAAAAACACTCACGACGGCAGCTACATTAAATTCATGAATGAATACGAAACCTTGGGACATATGAAGGAAATGCATACAAAGGAAGTAGCAAGTAGAAGTAGCACGTCATTGTGTGGTAAAGCCCGACAGCTCTACAACAAAATTAAGAGTAATTTTGTATGCTTCTGCAAGCACGTCATCTGGAAATTCTCTTATTGACTTGATGCAAAAGTGACCAACAGTACAAAATTCAATATTTTCAAATTTGCTTCAATTTTATATGATCAGCTGATGTATGCCGCATATGAGAATTATTCTATTAAGACCCTGGGAATCACTTGGATACCCAAATTAAAGATAAAATATCAAGAAGAGATGTCGTATCCGAAATCATCAGACTTTCTCACCAGTGGTCATGAAGGCCAAAATTACCATGTAACACCTAACAAAGAAAGGATTTGAGTATAAAAAATACCTTTTAATTTGAGCTGAGGAGCTGAGCAATTTTAAAACTATTTAAGGGACACGTCACATTTTTCCTGGAAAAATACCTGTATCACCACAAATTCATACATTTGGACAAACAAGCCACAGTCAAATTATTATTTGCCAAATCACACTTAGCCCCAATCAACACAATAACATAACCACGCCTCGAACTAAAAGATGATGTATTGGGAGCTCAGCTAGCAGCAAAAATTAAAGAAGATGTGTCAATGAAGATGAACACACCCACAAGCATCCAGTAGATGATTCTAAAGAAAGTGAGGAATTAGCTGAAAATTTATATCCCCCGAAAAGGAGGCAGATTAATATATCTGCTCATTGGCTAAAACGGTTATGTTGCTTCTATTGCCGCTAACATTAGCATAATCGATAAACATAACTCAGTTCGTATCAAAAGCTGGCTAAATTCTTTGTAAAATTGGAATAACACAATTAGCAGTAGCTGACTGGACTATAGAGGCCTACTTGGACTTAAAACCTTACTGTACCGGCATAGATACACTTTCGAGAGGTACTACAAGGATTGGCCAAATGTGTTCCAAATTATTGAGATATCTGTATTCAAGGGAAGACTTCCGATATATAGAAGAACAACTATTTATGGAAAATGTGTTACTGCCCAAATCACGCTAACAGAGAGCACCATTGGACATCGTGGGAAACATATCAAAAACGATACTGGACGTGTAAAAAACAAAAACCATCGCCTGGAGTTATTACAAAACCAAAGCTCGTTGATGGTCTCCACGATAAAAATGACGAAACGAGATGAAATTGCTTTCTCAAAGCGTTTAAGCCATTTGTAAGAGCAAATTAAGAATGTCATGAATGATGAGTCTCATTTCCACACTTTTGACGCTGACGGCACAGCTCACGGCAATAGCTTCCAATCTTCAATGCAAGCAAAGCGAGATCATTAATATACTGACTGATATACGCCACAAGCCCTCTTCTAGTGTCACCTCGGCAGCTAAGAGATCAATTTGACAAAATACAAGATCATTTAATACCAGATCAAATGTTTCCTGTCATCCAAGAGAATATGCTTATGGCATACAAAATGATGAACATCATGTTATCATTAAAAAACGTTGCCATTGGTATCAACCTCAAAACTGGATCTATACAAAATGGTGGTATCTATACCATCTACAAGCAAACATGGATTTCAAGTGTTCAAAGTTCGAACACCTTTCAGTGCCATCAACAATTATCGGGATAAATTTGTGGAGTTGACTACGGAAAAATGATTTCATCTGTTACAGTAAACAATCACTTTTCTCTATCAACGTGAGATGCGAAATGTAACTTATCCATAATAAAACAGATGCGTCATGTCAGATAGAAAGTATCGATAAAATACTTATGTGTAAAAAAATGTATATGAAGATTCCGATTGATATTTGCAACAATAACTCCGTTAACATTTTCTGCAGTCTACACCGGTGGAACGTCAGATATCCAGTTATATGGATAACAACAAAAGCAGAATTTACCATATGCATTTCACTAATAACAGTAACCAGTCAAAGCGTTATGAAAACAGCATTGTTGACATTATATGCCCGATTCGGTGACATGGAGGACAACAAACCGACAACCAAGCGACCGGATACTACAACATCAAAAGACATGAATATCTTTGGCTACAAATATATTTAAGAACTACAAAGGAAAATTATACCAAACAATCATTTTCATCTACCACACAAAATTGCCCTCATATTCTTTATGATTTTAGAACAATTTAAATTTATGGCTTCAATTTATTTTTCCTTTGTTCAAAATTATGTACCACAAATATGTTTAAACATTATTACTCTAAAATCTTTTAAAATAGCCTTTAGTATATTATCTTACATAATTATCTTTTTAATTTATTAACTACCGAATTCTCAATAATAATCACATTTGATACTAGTAATTGCTGAGATGAATTCGTAAACATTTTTATTCGGGTGTCATGCAACGCATCATAAGTGAAGGATGAGTTAAATTTACGTTGTTTTAGGGATCATAAAAAAATCGTTTGTCTAGATGCACGTAGCGCAAGGAAGTATAAGGAACCCAAGCCAACTACCGATCATACAGCCGGAATCAGCGCGAGCACCACTTTTTGTAGGCTACACTATCATCTGCTCGCCGATACAAGGTTAAATGCTACATGCAATATTCGACAATATTGATGTGGTTGGCCATAGTAGCTGAAATGGATTTGATGTAGTTTGATGTATCCACGGCATGTCTAAATGGAGAATTACAGGAGAATGTTTACATGAAGAAACTCTGCATGTTTGAAAAACAGTATCTGTTATCTAACTTCGAAACTCCTTATATGGGCTAAAACAGTCAGGACGGATGTGGAACAAGAAACTGAACGAGATGATTTCCAAGCGAGCTCTGTGTATATACAAGGCATACACAAAACCACATAAATATAATCGCAGTATATGTGGATGATATGATGATATGTTCGTCAGATATCGGTTATCGGTATTGGCCAGTATAAACAAGAGTATTTTTCGTATTTTCCAGGTATTTGACAAGGGCCCTTTACATAATTTCCTGGGTGTGGAAAATAATAGGAAGGGTATAACAGGGGCAAGCCGGCATCAGTACCGTTGGCGTCCGGGTACACAATCAAACCATCAAATGTGACAGCCAACAATACAAAACGATCAGCGAGGCAAAATACCAGTCACTGATTGGATCATTAACGTATCTGGTAGTTGCATCCAGACCTGACATTTTACATTCAGTATGTAAGCTGTCCCAACGGGATCAAATGCACAAACTGGAAATCCCATCAAAAGCTATGTTGATGCAGACTGGAGTGGAGATAACAGAGAACGATAGGTACAGGCAGAGCATTCTCATGGAAAAGCAGGAAGCTATCGATAGTAGCAGTAAGTAGTACTGAAGCCGAATATATGGGCATATCTGAAGCAGCTAAAGAAGCAGTTTATATTCAGAAATTAAGTAAAGAAATGAAGACATACAGGAATATTAAAATTATTGAAACTCATGGCGGTAATTTGAGCGCTATGAACTTAGTTAAAAATCAAGTTTTTAAGAAGAAAGCAGGAAAGTCTGTCCCTAATGGTGTCGAAAACATTTGCATTCGTAAAGACGGACAGACAGACAGATGCCCAGACAGCATAACGGACATTGCACAAAACCAATATACTATAGATATCTTTGGTATCAAAGTATAAAAACGTAGTTCTGTAATACATAGATAAATTCCAAATCGAAGTAAGCTCAATGGAATTGGAAACACTATCATTGTCGACTGTAAACGAGAGTTGGAAATAGAGCCAATGATTCGTGAGAAAAATGCATTGTTCGACAGTTTGGAGCGCATGACGACATCACCGGAGACACGGAACATTTAATACGCCATTTATCGTTAACTGAATGAAATAATTTAGCAGCATGGAATATGCTTCAAGAGCGCTTTAGCAACAAACGAGTGTGCTAATTAACGCGTTGATAAATAAAATATTAGATCAATCAACTACAACAAATAAGGCTAAATTAATCAAAGCTCTGCATGATAACTTAAATGAAACAATATCTCCACTTAATAATATTGGGATTACAACAGAGACTTGGGACTCAATATTTCTATGCTACTTGGCCAAGAAGTTAGATCGTCAAACTCATATGCCATATGAGCAATCTGTTGTAGATTAAAGACAATTGCAAGAGCTAAGTCAGTTTTTGATATTTTTGGAGCCACTTGCAGGGCTGAATTGCTTTAAGTGCAATAAAAGGCACAACACCCTTCTACATTTGGAAGTCAAACCTGAATCCAAAACAGCAGTATCGTCAACAGTTGTACAAACAAATTAGGTTCTTTTAGCCACAGCACGAGTCCTTATTGAAGGAAACAATGGATAAGTGGGAAAATTTCGATTCCTACTTGACTCAGGCTCGTAGGTTAATGTCATTTCGGAGAGAGCATTGAAAATTTTAAATCTGAAGCAGCAAAGATCTGAACTACAAATCAATGGAATTGACGGACGAACACAAGCATCAAAGGCAAGATTTAATGTTATGCTTAAATCACATAATAACAAATTCAACTTAAGATTAGAAACTATCCTCACGTAGTTGCAGATCAACCAGCACAGACGATCGAAACATCTCATTGGAAGTTTCCGGCAAACATTACATTGGCGGATAGCAGTTTTAACAAACCTGGAAGAATTGACATACTTTTAGGAGCATGATATTATTTTGAAATCAGAAGAGGAATGTCCAGGTTACAAAAACCAAATTAGGATGGATTATAGCCTGAAAACTCCAAGATGCAGCTTCCACCACAAGTACATGCTCAGTGCTGTCTGAAGAAGACATGGTGGATCAACCAATGGCGAAATTTTTGGAACTAGACTCATTTGAAACCGAAACATCTTGCTTTTTGCAGTTGGAAAAACAATGCGAAAAAACATTTTCTGCAACACATCAAAATTGCAGTCGACAACAAACTCTTCGTCCGACTCCCACTTTTAGAAAATACTGCAGGCCTAGTGGAGGGTTTTGACCTAGCTACACCATGATTATTTTGATTGGAAAAAACGACTCACCCGAGATTTTGTGGTTAAGGGCAGCTACATTAAATTCATGAAAGAATACGAAACCTTGGGACATATGAAGGAAATGCATACAAAGGAAGTAGCAAGTAGAAGTAGCACGTCATTGTGTGGTAAAGCCCGACAGCTCTACAACAAAATTAAGAGTAATTTTTTATGCTTCTGCAAGCAGGTCATCTGGAAATTCGCTTATTGGCTTGATGCAAAAGGGACCAACAGTACAAAATTCAATATTTTCAAATTTGCTTATACCCAAATTAAAGACAAAATATCAAGAAGAGATGTCGTATCCGAAATCATCAGAATTTCTCACCAGTGGTCATGAAGGCCAAAATATTCATGCAACACCTAACAAAGAAAGGATTTGAGTATAAAAAATACCTTTTAGTTCATCTTTAAAAGAAAAGGAAACGATGCAGAGAGGAACTGAACATTTTCAAAACTATTCAAGTGACACGTCACATTTTTCTTCGGAAAATACCTATATCAACAGAAATTCATACATTCAAATTGTTATTTGCCAAATCACACTTAGCCCCAATCAACACAATAACATAACCACGCCTCGAACTAAAAGATGATGTATTGGAAGCTCAGCTAGCAGCAAAAATTTAAGAAGTTCTGTCTATGAAAAACGCACCAACAAGTGAGAAATTCAACACCAAGCTCTTCTATTTAATGAAGATGAACACACCCACAAGCATCCAGTAGATGATCCTAAAGATGATCAGCTGAAAATGTATATCCCAAGAAAAGGAGGCAGATTAATATCTGTTCATTGGCTACAACGGTTATATTTAAGCTGGCATATTTTTTGTAAAATTGGAACAACACAATTAGCAGTAGCTGACTGGACTATAAGGCCTACTTGGACTTAAAACCCTACTGTACCGATATAAATACATTTTCGAGAGGTACTACAAGGATTGGCCAAATGTGTTCCAAATTATTGAGATACCTGTATTCAAGGGAAGACTTCCGACATATATAAGAACAACTATTTATGGAAAATGTGCTACTGCTCAAATCACGCAAACAGAGAGCACCATTGGACATCGTGGGAAACATATCAAAAACGATACTGGACGTGTAAAAAATAAAAACCATCGCCTGGAGTTATTACAAAACCAAAGCTCGTTGATGGTCTCCACGATAAAAATGACGAAACGAGATGAAATTGCTTTCTCAAAGCGTTTAAGCCATTTGTAAGAGCAAATTAAGAATGCCACGAACGATGAGTCTCATTTCCACACATTTGACGCTGAAGGTACAGCTCACGGCAATAGCTTCCAATCTTCAATGCATGCAAAGCGAGTTTATTAATATATTGACTGATATACGCCACAAGCACTCTTCTAGTATCCCCTCGGTAGCTAAGATATCAATTTGACAAAATACAAGATCACTTAATACCAGATCAAATGCTTCCTGTCATCCAAGAGAATATGCTTATGGCATACAAAATTACGAACATCATGTTATCATTAAAAACATTGCCATTGGTATCAACCTCAAAACTGGATCTATACAAAATGGTGGTACCTATACCATCTACAAGCAAACATCGATTTCAAGTGTTCAAAGTTCGAACACCTTTCAGTGCCATCAACAATTATCGGGATCAATTTGTGGAGTTGACTACGGAAAAATGATTTCATCTGCTACAGTAAATAATCACTTTTCTCTATCAACGTGAGATGCGAAATATAACTTACCAATAACAAAACAGATGCAGCATGTCAGATAGAAAGTATCGATAAAATACTTATGTGTAAAAAAAATGTATAGGAAGATTCCGATTGATATTTGCAACAATAACTCCGTTAACATTTTCTGCAGTCTACACCGGTGGAACGTCAGATATCCAGTTATATGGATAACAGCATAAGCACGATTTACCATATGCATTTCACCAATAACAGTAACCAGTCAAAGCGTTATGAAAACATCATTGTTGACATCATATGCTCGGTTCGGAGACATGGAGGACAACAAACCGACAACCAAGCGACCGGATACTACAACATCAAAAGACATGAATATCTTTGGCTACAAATATATTTAAGAACTACAAAGGAAAATTATACCAAACAATCATTTTCATCTACCACACAAAATTGCCCTCATATTCTTTATGATTTTAGAACAATTTAAATTTATGGCTTCAATTTATTTTTCCTTTGTTCAAAATTATGTACCACAAATATGTTTAAACATTATTACTCTAAAATCTTTTAAAATAGCCTTTAGTATATTATCTTACATAATTATCTTTTTAATTTATTAACTACCGAATTCTCAATAATAATCACATTTGATACTAGTAATTGCTGAGATGAATTCGTAAACATTTTTATTCGGGTGTCATGCAACGCATCATAAGTGAAGGATGAGTTAAATTTACGTTGTTTTAGGGATCATAAAAAAATCGTTTGTCTAGATGCACGTAGCGCAAAGAAGTATAAGGAACCCAGGCCAACTACCGATCATACACAGCCGGAATCAGCGCGAGCACCACTTTTTGTAGGCTACACTATCATCTGCTCGCCGATACAAGGTTAAATGCTACATGCGAAATGCGACAATATTGATGTGGTTGGCCATAGTAGCTGAAATGGATTTGATATATCCAACTTGATGTATCCACGGCATGTCTAAATGGAGAATTACAGGAAAATGTTTACATGAAGCAACTCCGCATGGTTGAAGAACAAGGAGTATTTGTTATCTAACTTCGAAACTCCTTATATGGGCTAAAACAGTCTGGACGGATGTGGAACAAGAAACTGAACGAGATGATTTCCAAGCGAGCTCTGTGTATATACAAGGCATACATAAAACCAGATAAATATAATCGCAGTATATGTGGATGATATGATGATATGTTCGTCAGATATCGGTTATCGGTATTGGCCAGTATAAACAAGAGTATTTTTCGTATTTTCCAGGTATTTGACAAAGGCCCTTTACATAATTTCCTGGGTGTGGAAATTAATAGTAAGCAAGTATAGCAAAATACCAGTCACTGATCGGATCATTAACGTATCTGGTAGTTGCATCCAGACCTGACATTTTACATACAGTATGTAAGCTGTCCCAACAGGATCCGGATCCCCAGCACTATAGCATTAGTTAAAAATCAAGTTTTTAAGAAGAAAGCACAGAAAGCGAGATGTTTTTAGTAGGCTTCAGAATCAGCTGGAATATAGTCCAACTAGTCAAATGATGTCAAATATCTTAACTATGAATTTGAGTAAGTCAAAAAATGAAAATTGTAATAGATTGTTAGATCTCAAGTTAATTGTCAATAATATGTATTGAGGGGGTTGTGGAAAATATGTAGCAATACAACAATACATTGTGTACGATTTTGTCAAGTGCAGAAAATCGTACACTGCATATAGCGGACAGACACAATAAACAAATATGCACTCCCCCTGCATTTAGATAGGGGTTTTCGCACCATCTGTCGGGCGGCCTGAAGTAAGCAGATGGTATCACACGCAGCATAGTAAGTAAGATAATATTAAGACATGGTATTGTGTATAAACCATGAATTTTTTCTTCAAGTACAGATTGCGGAGACACTTTGCCACTGGTACATTGCTACCGGTTCATGTACCAGTAGCAAAGTGTCGCCATAATCCCAAACATATTTTAGCATACTCATAGAATTGGCATTTACTTTTACAGTTTAGTTTAATTTGGCGAACTATTCATAATTAATCAACTGGCGACCAGTCATTCATCATTTACCAAGTTGTTAATAAAAAGTCCAGCATTCGAATTTGGTTAACTTGGCAACCATTTTCATAGAAAAATTCCTAGTTGACTTGGTAACTAGATAATATAGATCGACAACGGTAGTTAACGTTACCTGATCAAAAAAATACAAATTCATAAAAAGCGTACCTGATCAACTATGGCATGAGGTTAGTGGAAAAGGACCATAGATGTGAAGCGCATCCTGCACCAAACAAAAATCAGCATAACGATTTGCAAATATATTTAAAAGAAATCTTACAATTTCCATCCCAACAAACAAAAGATAATAATAATAAATAAATTTTTTTTTTTTTATTTATTATTATATATATTTGATCAATAAATGATTTCGGAATACATAAAACATCTACGGTCAACTTGGCGACCAACAAATTGCAATTTTTTCTATTTAGGATAATTTGACCAATATTTTGGTTGTTAGTCGAGGCACAGCCTGTCGTAGTGGCAAACAAAAATACCTCAGGTATTACTCTAAATAATAAAATAAAATAAAAATGGAATCAGCGAAGCTCAACGCGTTTCTGGACACGCAACTGGTTACTGCCGAAGAGATTCAAAATGTTATTCGAAATTACAAAAAGAATCCTGTGGATCGGAAATCGATGCCAGAATATTACCAAGACCGCCCAAAAAGATTAAATAATCTTTGAGAGGTCTTTTCAAATGAAGAGAATAATGTTCAAAAATTATTTCAAGGTACAAAAATTTACAATAGTTCTCTAGCTTATAAATTGTTGAAGATGTGCGATTACGAATATCGAATATTGTCTGACGCCGGCACAGACCAGTATGTGCTCCAAGTTTTAAGTCTCTGTCCCTAATGGTGTCGAAAACATTTGCATTCATAAAGACGAGCAGACGGACAGATGCCCAGACAGCATAACGGACATTGCACAAAACCAATATACTATAGATATCTTTGGTATCAAAGTATAAAAACGTAGTACTGTAATACATAGATAAATTCCGAATCGAAGTAAGCTCAATGGAATTGAAAACACTATCATTGTCGACTGTAAGCGAGAGTTGGAAATAGAGCCAATGATTCGTGAGCAAAATGTATTGTTCGACAGTTTGGAGCGCATGACGACATCACCGGAGACACGGAACATTTAATACGCCATTTATCGTTAACTGAATGAAATAATTTAGCAGCATGGAATATGCTTCAAGAGCGTTTTAGCAACAAAAGCGTTGATAAATAAAATATTAGATCAATCAACTATAACAAATAAGGCTAAATTAATCAAAGCTCTGCATGATAACTTAAATGAAACAATATCTCCACTTAATAATATTGAGATTACAACAGAGACTTGTGACCCCATATTTCTATGCTACTTGACTAAGAAGTTAGATCGTCAAACTCATATTCTGTATGAGCAATTTGACGTAAATGAAAGACAATTGCAGGAGCTAAGTCAGATTTGATATTTTTGGAGCCACTTGCAGGGCTGAATTGTTTTAAGTGCAATAAAAGGCACAACACGCTTCTACATTTGGAAGTGAAACCTGAATCCAAAACAGCAGCATCGGCAAGTATTGTACAAACAAATTATGTCCCTCTAGCCACAGCACGAGTTCTAATTGAAGGAAACAATGAGAGAGCATTGAAAATTTTAAATCTGAAGCCGCAAAGATCTGAACTACAAATCAATGGAATTGACGGACGAACACAAGCATCAAAGGCAAGATTTAATGTTATGCTTAAATCACATAATAACAAATTCAACTTAAGATTAGAAAATATCCTCACGTAGTTGCAGATCAACCAGCACAGACGATCGAAACATCTCATTGGAAGTTTCCGGCAAACATTACATTGGCGGATAGCAGTTTTAGCAAACCTGGACGAATTGACATACTTTTAGGAGCAGAATATTATCTTGAAATTAGAAGAGGAATGTCCAGGTTACAAAAACCAAATTAGAATGGATTATAGATAAAACATCTTGCTTTTTGCAGTTGGAAAAACAATGCGAAAAAACATTTTCTGCAACACATAAAAATTGCAGTCGACAACAAACTCTTTGTCCGACTCCCACTTTTAGAAAATACTTCAGGCCTAGGGGAGGGTTCTGACCTAGCTACACCATGATTATTTTCATTGGAAAAAACGACTCACCCGAGATTTTGTGGTTAAGGGCAGCTACATTAAATTCATGAAAGAATACGAAACCTTGGGACATATGAAGGAAATGCATACAAAGGAAGTAGCAAGTAGAAGTAGCACGTCATTGTGTGGTAAAGCCCGACAGCTCTACAACAAAATTAAGAGTAATTTTGTATGCTTCTGCAAGCAGGTCATCTGGAAATTCGCTTATTGACTTGATGCAAAAGGGACCAACAGTACAAAATTCAATATTTTCAAATTTGCTTCAATTTTATATGATCAGCTGATGTATGCCGCATATGAGAATTGTTCTATTAAGACCCTGGGAATCACTTGGATACCCAAATTAAAGATAAAATATCAAAAAAAAGATGTCGAATCCGAAATCATCAGACTTTCTCACCAGTGGTCATGAAGGCCAAAGTATTCACGCAACACCTAACAAAGAAACGATTTGAGTATAAAAAATACATTTTAGTTCATCTTTAAAAGAAAAGGAAACGATGCAGGGAGGAACTGAACATTTTCAAAACTATTCAAGTGACACGTCACATTTTTCTTCGGAAAATACCTATATCAACAGAAATTCATACATACGAATTGTTATTTGCCAAATCACACTTAGCCCCAATCAACACAATAATATAACCACGCCTCGAACTAAAAGATGATGTATTGGAAGCTCAGCTAGCAGCAAAAATTAAAGAAGTTCTGTCTATGAAAAACGCACCAACAAGTGAGAAATTCAACACCAAGCTCTTCTATTTAATGAAGATGAACACACCCACAAGCATCCAGTAGATGATCCTAAAGAAAATGAGGAATCAGCTGAAAATGTATATCCCAAGAAAAGGAGAGAAACCGACAACCAAGCGACCGGATACTACAACATCAAAAGACTTGAACATCTTTGGCTACAACGATATTTAAAAACTACAAAGGAAAATTATACCAAACAATCATTTTCATCTACCACACAACATTGCCCTCATATTCTTTATGATTTTAGAACAATTTAAATTTATGGCTTCAATTTATTTTTTCTTTGTTTAAAATTATGTACCACAAATATGTTTAAACATTATTACTCTAAAATCTTTTAAAATAGCCTTTAGTATATTATCTTACATAATTATCTTTTTAATTTATTAACTACCGAATTCTCAATAATAATCACATTTGATAATAGTAATTGCTGAGATGAATTCGTAAACATTTTTATTCGGGAGTCATGCAACGCATCATAAGTGAAGGATGCGTTAAATTTACATTGTTTTAGGGATCATAAAAAAATCGTTTGCTTAGATGTACGTAGCGCAAAGAAGTATAAGGAACCCAGGCCAATTATTTATTTACAGGAGAATGTTTACATGAAGCAACTCCTCATGTTTGAAAAACAAGGAGTATCTGTTATCTAACTTCGAAACTCCTTAATGGGCTAAAACAGTCAGGACGGATGTGGAACAAGAAACTGAACGAGATGATTTCCAAGCGAGCTCTGTGTATATACGAGGCATACAGAAAACCACATAAATATAATCGCAGTATATGTGGATGATATGATGATATGTTCGTCAGATATCGGTTATCGGTATTGGCCAGTATAAACCAGAGTATTTTTCGTATTTTCCAGGTATTTGACAAGGGCCCTTTACATAATTTCCTGGGTGTGGAAATTAATAGGAAGGGCATAACAGGGGCAAGCTGGCATCAGTACCGTTGGCGTCCGGGTACACCATCAAACCATCAAATGTGACAGCCAACAATACAAAACTATCAGCCAGGCAAAATACCAGTCACTGATCGGATCATTAACGTATCTGGTAGTTGCATCCAGACCTGACATTTTACATTCAGTATGTAAGCTGTCCCAACGGGATCCGGATCCCCAGCACTATAGCATTGGGCAGCAGCAAAATAAGTGCTGCGATATCTGAAGATGTCGTCTTCAATGGGCATAACAAATGCAAAAACTGGAAACCCCATCAAAGACTATTTTGATGCAGACTGGAGTGGAAATAACAGAGAACGATAGGTAGAGGCAGAGCATTCTCGTGGAAAAGCAGGAAGCTATCGATAGTAGCGGTAAGTAGTACTGAAGCCGAATATATGGGCATATCTGAAGCAGCTAAAGAAGCAGTTTATATTCAGAAATTAAGTAAAGAAATGAAGATATACAGGAATATGAAAAGTATTGGAATTCATGGCGGTAATTTGAGAGCTATGAACTTAGTTAAAAATCAAGTTTGTAAGAAGAAAGTACAGAAAGCGAGAATTTTTAGTAGGCTTGAGACTCAGCTGGAATATAGTCCACCTAGTCAGATGATGTCAAATATCTTAACTATGAATTTGAGTAAGTCGAAAAATGAAAATTGTATTAGATTTCTTGATCTCAAGTTAATTGTCAATAATATGTATTGAGGGGGTTGTGGAAAATATGTAGCAATACAGCAATACATTGTGTACGATTTTGTCAAGAGCAGAAAATCGTACGCTGCATATAGCGGACAGACATAATTTACAAATATGCACTTCCCCTGCATTTAGATAGGGATTTTCGTACCATCTATCACACGCAGCTTCGTAAGTAAGATTACATTAAGACATGGTATTGTGAATAAACCATGCATTTTTTCTTCAAGTACAGATTGCGGAGACACTTTGCCACTGGTACATTGCTACCGGTTCATGTACCAGTAGCAAAGTGTCGCCATAATCCCAAACCTATTTTAGCATACTCATAGAATTGGCATTTAAGAGTCAATTCTTACATTTGGTGACCCACGACTTTTACAGTTTAGTTTAATTTGGCGAACTATTCATAATTGGTCAACTGGCGACCAGTCATTCATCATTTACCAAGTTGTAAATAAAAAGACCAGCATTCGAATTTGGTTAACTTGGCAACCATTTTCATTGCAAAATTCCCAGTTGACTTGGTAACTAGATAATATAGATCGACAAAGATAGTTAACGTTACCTTGTTAGTTAACGTTACCTTACCGTCAACTTGGCTATGGCATGAGGCTAGTGGAAAAGAACCATAGATGTGAAGCGCATCCTGCACCAAACAAAAATCAGCATAACGATTTGCAAATATTTTTACAAGAAATCTTACAATTTCCATCCTAACAAACAAAAGATAATAATAATAAATATATTAATTCTTTTTATTTATTATTATATATATTTGATCAAAAATGGAATCATCGAAGCTCAACGCGTTGCTGAACACGCAACTGGTTAGTGCCGAAGAGATTTAAAATGTTATTCGAAATTGCAAAAGGAATCCGGTGGATCGGAAATCGATGCCAGAATATTACCAAGACCGCCCAAAAAGATTAAATAATTTTTGAGAGGTCTTTTCAAATGAAGAGAATAATGTTCAAAAATTATTTCAAGGTACAAAAATTTACAATAGTTCTGTAGCTTACAAATTGTGGAAGATATGCGCATTTCAGATTTTTAGGGCCGATGTTCCTGGGGGCGGCGGGTGTGGGCGTGATATGAAAATGTATATGCCTATCCTTGGATGACGTTACCAGCAAGTTACCTTACACGTTTGGTTACTGTATCTTTAGAATTGTGCAAGATATACAGCTTTATCGATTTACACTTGTAATCGGATATTAAAGGCGACTACCAGGAACATACCTACATAATTTGACAGCTGCAACTCAAAAATTGCGGAAGATATAGCCATTTGAAATTTTTTAGAGGCGGTGAGCGTGACATATGCCAATCTTTAAAGGACATCGTCAACAACCACCAACAAAATTGGATGCCTTAAAATTGTGGGAGATATGTGGCCTTATCGATTTACGAATATCGAATATTGCCTGACGCAGGCACAGACCAGTATGTGCTCCAAGTTTTAAGTCTCTGTCCCTAATGGTGTCGAAAACATTTGCATTCATAAAGTCGAACAGACGGACAGACAGACAGATGCCCAGACAGCATAACGGACATTGCACAAAACCAATATACTATAGATATCTTTGGTATCAAAGTATAAAAACGTAGTTCTGTAATACATAGATAAATTCCAAATCGAAGTAAGCTCAATGGAATTGGAAACACTATCATTGTCGACTGTAAACGAGAGTTGGAAATAGAGCCAATGATTCGTGAGCAAAATGCATTGTTCGACAGTTTGGAGCGCATGACGACATCACCGGAGACACGGAACATTTAATACGCCATTTATCGTTGACTGAATGAAATAATTTAGCAGCATGGAATATGCTTCAAGAGCGCTTTAGCAACAAACGAGTGTGCTAATTAACGCGTTGATAAATAAAATATTAGATCAATCAACTACAACAAATAAGGCTAAATTAATCAAAGCTCTGCATGATAACTTAAATGAAACAATATCTCCACTTAATAATATTGGGATTACAACAGAGACTTGGGACTCAATATTTCTATGCTACTTGGCCAAGAAGTTAGATCGTCAAACTCATATGCCATATGAGCAATCTGTTGTAGATTAAAGACAATTGCAAGAGCTAAGTCAGTTTTTGATATTTTTGGAGCCACTTGCAGGGCTGAATTGTTTTAAGTGCAATAAAAGGCACAACACGCTTCTACATTTGGAAGTCAAACCTGAATCCAAAACAGCAGCATCGGCAAGTATTGTACAAACAAATTATGTCCCTCTAGCCATAGCACGAGTTCTAATTGAAGGATACAATGGATAAGTGGGAAAATTTCGATCCCTACTTGACTCAGGCTCGTAGGTCAATGTCATTTCGGAGAGAGCATTGAAAATTTTAAATCTGAAGCAGCAAAGATCTGAACTACAAATCAATGGAATTGACGGACGAACACAATCACCAAAGGCAAGATTTAATGTTATGCTTAAATCACATAATAAAAAGTTCAAGTTAAGATTAGAAACTATCCTCACGTAGTTGCAGATCAACCAGCACAGACGATCGAAACATCTCATTGGAAGTTTCCGGCAAACATTACATTGGCGGATAGCAGTTTTAACAAACCTGGAAGAATTGACATACTTTTAGGAGCAGAATATTATTTTGAAATCAGAAGAGGAATGTCCAGGTTACAAAAACCAAACTAGGATGGATTATAGCCTGAAAACTCCAAGATGCAGCTTCCACCACAAGTACATGCTCAGTGCTGTCTGAAGAAGACATGGTGGATCAACCAATGGCGAAATTTTTGGAACTAGACTCATTTGAAACCGAAACATCTTGCTTTTTGCAGTTGGAAAAACAATGCGAAAAAACATTTTCTGCAACACATCAAAATTGCAGTCGACAACAAACTCTTCGTCCGACTCCCACTTTTAGAAAATACTGCAGGCCTAGTGGAGGGTTTTGACCTAGCTACACCATGATTATTTTGATTGGAAAAAACGACTCACCCGAGATTTTGTGGTTAAGGGCAGCTACATTAAATTCATGAAAGAATACGAAACCTTGGGACATATGAAGGAAATGCATACAAAGGAAGTAGCAAGTAGAAGTAGCACGTCATTGTGTGGTAAAGCCCGACAGCTCTACAACAAAATTAAGAGTAATTTTGTATGTTTCTGCAAGCACGTCATCTGGAAATTCGCTTATTGACTTGATGCAAAAGGGACCAACAGTACAAAATTCAATATTTTCAAATTTGCTTCAATTTTATATGATCAGCTGATGTATGCCGCATATGAGAATTGTTCTATTAATACCCTGGAAATCAGTTGGATACCCAAATTAAAGATAAAATATCAAAAAAGATGTCGAATCCGAAATCATCAGACTTTCTCACCAGTGGTCATGAAGGCCAAAATATTCATGCAACACCTAACAAAGAAAGGATTTGAGTATAAAAAATACCTTTTAGTTCATCTTTAAAAGAAAAGGAAACGATGCAGGGAGGAGCTGAACATTTTCAAAACTATTCAAGTGACACGTCACATTTTTCGTGGAAAAATACATGTATCACCAGAAATTTATACATTCAAATTGTTATTTGCCAAATCACACTTAGCCCCAATCAACACAATAACATAACCACGCCTCGAACTAAAAGATGATGTATTGGAAGCTCAGCTAGCAGCAAAAATTTAAGAAGTTCTGTCTATGAAAAACGCACCAACAAGTGAGAAATTCAACACCAAGCTCTTCTATTTAATGAAGATGAACACACCCACAAGCATCCAGTAGATGATCCTAAAGATGATCAGCTGAAAATGTATATCCCAAGAAAAGGAGGCAGATTAATATCTGTTCATTGGCTACAACGGTTATATTTAAGCTGGCATATTTTTTGTAAAATTGGAACAACACAATTAGCAGTAGCTGACTGGACTATAAGGCCTACTTGGACTTAAAACCCTACTGTACCGATATAAATACATTTTCGAGAGGTACTACAAGGATTGGCCAAATGTGTTCCAAATTATTGAGATACCTGTATTCAAGGGAAGACTTCCGACATATATAAGAACAACTATTTATGGAAAATGTGCTACTGCTCAAATCACGCAAACAGAGAGCACCATTGGACATCGTGGGAAACATATCAAAAACGATACTGGACGTGTAAAAAATAAAAACCATCGCCTGGAGTTATTACAAAACCAAAGCTCGTTGATGGTCTCCACGATAAAAATGTTGAAATGAGATGAAATTGCTTTCTCAACACGATTAAGCCATTTGTAAGAGCAAATTAAGAATGTCATGAACGATGAGTCTCATTTCCACACTTTTGACGCTGACGTCACAGTTCATGGCAATAGCTTCCAATCTTCAATGCATGCAGAGCGAGCTCATTAATATATATGACTGATATACGCCACAAGCCCTCTTCTAGTTTCACCTCGACAGCTAAGAGATCAATTTGACCAAATACAAGATCATTTAAAACCAGATCAAATGTTTCTTGTCATCCAAGGAAATGTGCTTATGGCATACAAAATGATGAACGCAGAAGGCACATTAGTTGGCAATCATGTTATCATTAAAAATCGTTGCCATTGGTATCAACCTCAAAACTGGATCTATACAAAATGGTGGTACCTATACCAGCTATACAAGCAAACATGGATTTCAAGTGTTCAAAGTTCGAACACCTTTCATTGCCATCAACAATTGTCGGCAAACTGTCACCCCAGATCTACAAATGATTTCATCTGCTGCAGTAGACAATCGCTTTTCTCTAACAATTATTTTCACCTACCACACATAATCAATACAATCGAGCGTCAGCATATTGCAATGTATATCGAATAGAGTTTTATTATTTATTTTGTAGACCCTGAATCCATTAAAAATGGGTAAAAAGGGTATAATGGTTTTATGCAAATACATATATTTAACAGGCAGAAGGATAAATATACATTCTTGATCAGGGTCAACAGCCAAGTCCATCTATCCGTCCGTCCGCCTGTCCATCCGTCCGTGTGTCTGTATGAACACGGAGATATCAGAGACTGTAAGAGATAGAGACTTAAAATGTTTAATATAAGATCAAGGCGCAGATCAAGTTTGATTTATTTTGTCGATAACTGCCTCTGTTTCTCGAATATCTATATATTTCCGACAGCAATTAATGCTGCAATTTTAAAGGCAGAATCTTCTAATTAATATTTAATTTGCATTTGCATATTATTGATCAACTGCCTCAATTTCATCAAGTTCAGATAAGAAACATCCAAGTTATATTCGAAAATATATTAACATATTTATCTCATATCTATCAGCAACCGCAAGCATTTTCTGTATGCATAAATATGCGAGCACATGTGTGAGAAAGATATGGTATGATATTAGAAGCGAGCGGCAATATGTTTCTATGTGTATTGTGTAGAGCCCCGTTACCTACTATTGCGTGTACATGTATATGTCTGTAGTTATGTATATTCAAGTGTTTTGTTGGCAGGTCACGCCTGAAAGTGAACTTTTCCAATAAAACTAGAATATATGTATTTAACAACTGGGGTTAGGGTAAATCGTACTCGAGCTCACTCTTGTTTAATGCATTGTTTTTATTATATTATATTTATTTATTTATTTTTTTTTCGTTATTCATTTTATTTTAATTTTGATATTTTTTTTTATTATAAAATTTGACTAGTTTATTTATTTTTGTTTTTATTACTAGATTTGTGTGATTGACGCTAAAATGTTACTGACTTTTCAGCCGATCTTTTAATTCGATCATCAATTTCAAAGATCGCTTAGTTTCGGTTGTGTCGAATAATTTTCCGAATTTTTTCTTGTTTTTTTATGCTTTTATATCGAAGGTATTATTTATAGTATATTGGTTTTGTGCAATGTCTGTCTGTCTATCTGATGGCTGATAAATATTTGGTCTCCACAGCTTGTTTAGATAAATTGAAGAATGATGTGTTGGCAGCAATACGTTCGAGAAGGAGTGACAAAAGTCGGCAATGTAGCAGATGACAGCAGTCTTGCGGCGTGGCTAACGTCTTTGTTATTGCTTCACTTTTTTTTTCAAATATTTAAATGTTTTAATTGCTGCTGATGAATTGTATTGCGTATTCCGTATAATTGTTTGATTTATCAATTATGTAATTGTTGACCTGATAAAAAAGTTAAAAAAGTTTTCGTCTATTTTCCATCACTGCCACGCAAATTCTCAAATTAATTTTTTTTTCGAGGACAAAATTAGAATTAAATAGACGGTAAGAAAAATTGAATGGAAACGAACAAAAAAATAAACTTTCTAAAAATTTGACTCCTAGATAACGCTGGCCAATGCTCGGTTTCATAAAAAAAGTATAGCACATCTTCAGGTATAATAAATAATTATGTGCTGGGACAATCGCATTACAGTTTATTAAATATGTTGCTGCTACAATAGCGTCACCTCAAAATTGTTTATTAATTCTGAGAAGCCAGGACAAAGATTCGCAAAGCACAGCTAAAACAGCAACGGCGGCTGCACCTCTTCTTTTTTATTTCTTATCATCCCCAACAACAGCCACGCCCGCGTCTCGACCACCATCAGTTTGTGCAGCTTTTTGTTGTGTAAGTGTTTGTGTGTGTGTTGTGTGTGTGGCTTGGCTTGTGGGTGGTTTCCATCTTAATTGCTTATGTGTTGTTGTGATTTTGCCTGATGTCCTTTGCGACTTCTTGCCGCTGTTGTTGGTTGATTGATGTTGGAGATGTTGTTGTTGTTCGCCCGATCTTATTTTTGTTGTTGTTGTCGCGTTTCAAGTTGTTGATGTTGATACTACCCCGGTTTAGAAGGTATGTTTTTTTTTTTTTTTTATTTATTTATTTTTTTTTTGTTTTGTTTTGTGTGTTTAAATGGAAGGGCGGGGTTTACTTAAAGTACGACACATCCTGATCCTCAACATCCTGAATTTCCTGTTTGGGCTCGCCATCACCTGTTGTCAAGTCATCTGCTGATATTTTTCATTTTTTTTTTCTTTTTTCTTTTTCTGGTTTTCAGAATGTTTTTATGGACCGAGTCATTTCAGATCATACATCACATACATCATTTAACTGTGGAGTGTAAGAAACCGTCAAATATGATACTTGATACGTTTTTCCAAACAAAACTCTCGCATCTCATTAGATAGACATTCTATGGTAATTCTAGAAAATACATCGGACTTCTAAGTTATTAAGTAGGTCACACAGCAATATGTAAATTGATCGATAAACACTACATAATAGTTCTTACTGTCAATTGTGGTAGGTGTTATTTGACGGAAAACAAATGTCTTTTAATGTAGTATTTGATTTTGAATTTTTTTAATTTTAGTCTAGATTGTTTTCCATTTATCCTCAAACAATTCGTTGACTAGCTTTATATTCTTTAATAAATGAATATCCTCAAAGAAATGATTGCGTCAGGAAACTCTCCCATACTAATATGCCCCAGTCTTTCATGCCAAAAGCGATACTATTTAATAGTTTTAATACATGTGAATATCCTCAAAGAAATGATTGCGTCAGGGAACTTTCCAATACTAATATGCCCCAGTCTTCCATGCCACAGGCGATACTATTTAATAGTTTTAATACATGTGACTTATGATTCACTTGGAACTTAATGACTGGTACATTATACTCACTTGTACTGGAAAATGTAGATTGATTATTTTTAGCAACCTCCCCGCCTTCTGAATTAAATTCAATTTTCATTTCGGTATCCTGCATCCTCTTCACGGTAACAGATTATGCGGAATAATTAAGTAATAATAAAGTAATTTTATTACCAGGGCTGTTAAGCTGTACTATTCACTTTGCAGTAGCATGTATAAATTCTCATAATTGTTTTCAAAATTAAACAATCTTTCTTCACATTATGGGTTTGACTTACAGTTATTTTTAATGCCTTTTTGATATTCTTGCAATTTAGTTTTTTTTGTATATTATTGATTTTCAGACTTGTATCTCAACTTACATTTTTCAACTTAAAATTATTGTCACAAATGCCAACGATAGGATATTTTCTGAAGAACTTTCAATAACTGCTATACACTTTGTCCATCTATTTCTATTCTATTTTTGCCGGTAATGCAACTATCTCTGTTATTAAGTCGTATTTATTTATAAGGGAAACGTCAGCTTTTAACTTTAGTGACAGGAATTGCTTTCGTATAGACAGTTGTGATGCCAAACTCTTAAGCGCATGTATGATATCTAAATTCTCAAAAATTTTCTTGACATTATTTACAGAATTAGCAAATGCAATAAATAATAACTAAACTATTCAATAATAATGCTGTTTGCATTCCCTTCTGCCCTTTTCAACTCTTCTGTAATTTATTCTTGTTCTTTATCAATGACGTCTAATAATTCTTTTTCATCTAAAAGTGCACCAATGCAAAACTTCAAGATTGAGTATTTTTCATCAATTTATATTTTATTTCTGCTGTTTGCCATTTGTTATTCTGTAACCATATACACACACACTTATTCGCCGTAACTCCAGTATCTCTATCTCTAGATGCAATTTCTTCGTTTGCTTTGTGCAATTCCCTATTTGCAAACGCACGTACATATATGGTTAATGTAACGATGTCACAACGGATGTTCTAACTAACTGTCTTCAGTAGGGTATTTAAAAAAAAAAGTAGGAAATACAACCTACTAGGGACCCTTTGATACCATAGCTCTTTCGGGAGAATGGGAATGGTTGCTGTGTCCTATGGCTCTATTACATAATGTTGAATTATTCTAGAGTCCCTTCTGAATCAAAAATATGAAGTGCAAGACTTCGAAATGCACAAATAAAAAAAAAATCGAAAGAAGTAACTAATATTAAAGGTAAAGGTTCTGATACCTACTGGACTATCTACAAAATTTAGTGGGATCTGACCTGGTGATCGATCCTCCCCGTCTATACCCACCCAAACATGAATCTCGGAATACGAGTGTTGAGATTCCCGAAAAAAAAATTTTCTATTTCATTAAATCATTTCGGTTGGCCCCATATACTCGATAATTATTCCATCATTAGTTTTAAAGTATACATTTTTAATTTTATTTGCTCGGAGCTTTCATGTTGGAGAGTTGACTAAAGTTAATATACTTAAAAGGTAATATAAATGGGTAGCTTAGAAGTTAACATTAACTTCTAAAAGTATTTAGATTTTTAACAAATTAACATTAATAATATTAACAACACAATTAATTCTATAAATTTTATCTATTTATTTGTATTTTTATTTTTGTATGATCAGATACTTGTTTTCTTATTTTTATTATTTATTTACTTTTTTATTAATTAATTAATTAATTTTATTTTCATTTTCTCTGCTTTTACAAAGTTTTTGTTTATAAAGAAATTAAGCTTAATTGGATAAGATTGTCGGAATAAAAAAAATATAAGAAAATATGCAAGTACTATTTGCTGAGAATCATTTTTTATAATTAATTTTGTTTTCTTTGTTTACTTAGTGCCATGTTTAAATATTGAATTTATAGATTTATTTTCATTCATTATTTTTGTAATTATAATTTTTTTTCTATAAAAGACTTTAAATTGTTTGTAATTTTCCAGTACACATGTGCATATTATTTTGTAGGCTCCTATAACCATTGAAATCGAAATCAAGTCAAAAGCTAGCGATTGGCCCCATCCATCGCGCCTGCGCTACCGACTTTAAGCTTTCTAAGCTTCAAAGCTAGATTCTAAGCTTAGAACAAGCCGAAAGCTCCACTCGGCTAAAGCTTCAAGCTTAGCTTTGGATAAGCTTATGCTGTATCTATGTATATGAAAAAATGATAAATTATTATTATGCTTTGGGTTTTTGTTTTCTTTAGGTTTTTTTTTGTTAGTGTTTAGGAATCAGTATTAATTTCTTTTTCACATGCTTGAATAAAAAAAACTTTTGGAAAAATTCGTGTGCTTCTCAGATTTGTCTGTTAAATTTTTAACTATGTTATGTGCTAAGGTACGTTCATTAGTACCGAATTTGACCAAATTTTAGTAAAAGTAGATTATTGACTTACAATTTTCCGATGCGGTGAAAGGCCTTGGCCATGGGCTTTCTTCTTATCGTCGTAAGATTAAATATTTATTATTTAATTTGTTTTTTTTTTTTGATTTTTCACTTAAAATTAATTCATTATTAAATCACGAAAAAAAAATTAGTAAGGGGAGTTATCTGGTATTTTTTGGGGACTTTAACTAGGGATTTCATTATATTTGCACTTATACATACACACAGCCGGTCAATTTTATCGATTTTATTTTGTAGTTCTGATCTTATTTATGACATTGTAAAAAAAATTTAACTATTTTTTTTTTATCTGTATTTTAAAATTTTTCAGAATCGATAGTTTTTTTTAAGGATGTTCGTTTTTATTTCCTTGGCATTTTAGGGCTTTTAGTATATAATTTTTCATGGCATTTTTTATTTTTTATTTTTTCTTATTATTTTAATGGCATTACATATTTCATTTTTTCTTATTATTTTTAATATATGTTGATATGTACTTATTATATCTAATAACTTTCTAACTATTAAGCACTTATTTTATACAAACGCGGTAGTCTTTTTTTTTCGTTTTTTACTACGTTGGTTGTTTTAATTAATTGATGAATTAATTCGCCGGTTTGGCTGCTGCTGCAGAAGTTATACCCGATCCAGGGGATGAGAAGATGTGGAGTCTCTTCCTATGGGCACGGAGCAGCGATCGGGGGCAACCGGGCTTCTCCTGAGGTCTTTCGTAGGCTTCTGAAGTGGTTTCGCGGCGGTGCCTCTCCGCTTCAAGAGTTCCGAGGTTAAGGCACGTTCACTCTTCGAGATAGTTCTGTTGTTTTTGTAAGTATTTTTATTTGTTCTTTTTTTTCATAAATTTTATAACTGGTCGTTTCTGTTCTATTTTTTTTTTTTAAGTTTGTGGTTTTTTTGCTTTATTGTTAAAGGCTTTCTTCACTATTTTAATTTTTAATATTATTTTCAGCTGCCACGTGATAAAAAAAATGCTCGCCGACCGACGTTTTCTTTTCTTTTGTACCCGCACGTTTAAAAACTTTTCAAAAGGAGAGCTTTTGCTGGGATCATCTCGCTTTCATACCCGGTTTTGGTCGCTAAAGCCGCCGGATACAAGTCGAGACAACAAAGTTGGCTGCGTTGTAAAAGCTCCCTTAAACGATCTATCGCTAGTAGGGTGACCTTAAGCGTGCTCCTATTTCTCTTTTGTGAGCTCAGCGTTTTGCGCACCTAGATGCACCGCTTTGTATACTTTGCGTCCGTTATAGCGTAGGCGACAATCGATTAGCGCTGCAACTCTATATTTTCTTATGTTGTGTGTTGACCATTACACACACGATAATATGACACGATAGATAGAACATTAGCAAGAATTAGATGTAAATATCTATTGCGTGATAAGTTCCTAATTCACGTCCTTGCGAATCTTCTAAGAGATAAAAACTGTTATCAAGTATTTTCTTGATTCGACACTACAAATGTCGGTCCTAATTTTTTCATGTGAAAATTTGCCAATGGCAAAATTCCGTCGAAAGACTTCTTGGCCATCCTTAAAGGATATAGGCTTACACTGCAAATTATACTGCGCTACATTACGGTCATACGCTTGACGAAAGTGCTGTTGAACATCTTTGCGCAGCAATGCTTAGTTGGCGGTACGTTGTAGTGGCATTATGAGCTCTTCTAACAGGGATAATTGTTTTAGAAGTCGATAGTCACCTCCATGGGGTATCATGTCTAACCCAAATAGCCGAAGGACTTACATTCCATTCTATTTGTTCAGTTTTAAGATAGGCACGAATTGCGGCTAACAGAGAGAGATTCACACGTTCTGCAGCATTGCTCTGGGGCGAATATAGTGCTGTATACACATGCCGTAATCCAAGTTTTGTTCGGAACGGATTAAAATCATTGGCCTTGAATTGCGTACCATTATCGCTAATCAGAGTTTCAGGTACTCCAAAGCCACGTTTTTTAATAGAAAATCGTGAATAACCAATGATGAGAATTTCTTTAGTGGATGAAGCCAATAAAATTTACTAAAATGGTCTAATACTATTAACAATCCGACAGGACTATTCTTACTTCGTAGATACGGACCTAATAAATCAACATATAGCCTTTGGAACGATCTACATGTGGGAGATTGTAAGCCCATTGGAGGCCGAAGGACGTAGTTAGGGGCTTTTGTTTCTTTGCAGGTGTCACAGTTGCGAATATAATTACGTACGTCGTTTGCCAACCCAGGCCAGTAAAGATTTCTTCTTATCTCTTCCATGGTTGTTGCATTTTACAGTGAGATGAGATTACTTTGTCTTGAGCTTGCATCAAAACCTAGTTCGTCTTTCGACCTGGGCCCAATTTTTATCCTGCGCGTCGACTCCGTTGGCATGTTCAGTTTTCATATAGATAAACTGATTATCTACTTTAACGTCTGGAAACTTGGATTGTTGCAGGGTAAATTTCTCTTTTAAGGCTTGATACTCACTATCAAAGAAAGCATTCGATTCCAAATCTATTGTTGGACCTACTTCCAACTCGGCCAATTCATCGTCACACAATCTTAATAATGCATCCGGTATGATGTGATCTTTTCCCTTTCTATACGAAATTGTACATTTGTAATGCTGTAGTCGAAAAATCCATCACGCAAGTCTATCGGATGCGTTTTGTTGTCGCATCAGCCACAATAGACTTGAGTGGTCCGTTACTACTTCGAATTCTTGTAACTCCAAGTAACATCTAAACTTTTCAATAGCCCAGATAACAGCTAAGCATTCTCGCTCTGTTACACCATCATTTCTTTGCCCACTACTTAATTTTTTTGACATAAACGTGAGGGGCATTTCTTCATTTTCCGGCGATAACTGGACAAGGACAGCTCCTATCTCGTAGTTACTAGCATCGCAGTGAAGATACATTCTTTTGGTAAAATCGTGGTTTTGTAAAACAGGTGCTGAAGTGAGTATCATTTAAAGCCCTTCCATGCCTCTTGAGCCTCTGCGGGCCAAACAAACTTTTTTTTTTAACAGATAATATATCTGTAATTCAGCATAGTTTGATAAAATGATATCAACCACGCACACCCAGGAATCCCATCGGGGGTATAATCTCATCCATAAGTCGACTCATCGTTGAGTGCACGTTGCACAGGCTAGGGTGAACGCCGTTAATGGCCTTGAATCTTTACCTAACTCTATCTGCCAATAAACATCCTTAAAATCCAATTTTAAAATTATATTGGCCTCAGGCATTCGTAAAAAATTTCCTTCGATACTCAGCAGCGGATAGGCATCTTTCTTTGTGGCCTCATTGACCTTCCGGGCATCTAAGCAAAGACGAATTTTATTAGGTTTTCTAACTAAACGCATAGGAACAGGGCTCTATGAGGTCCAGTTCTAATCTACGATCTATTTCAGAGTAAAGAAGTTTTTCAACTGCTGGGCTAACTGGGTCAAATCACTGCTTTACCGGTCGTGCTTCTCAAACGTCGATGCTATGTTGGATCAGACTAATGCGGCACAATCCTTTATGACAATTTGGGAAAAGGTTTGTTACTACTTCTGGCTGTTGTAACTGTACATTGGTCTGAGGATATGAGTTTGATTCTTCTTAACTGATCTAAGGGGTTTTCTCTGGCTACTTGGAGGGCAATTCTATAACGCATTAGGAGCCAGTGCAAAAATGTTACAAAAATCTACCTGTAATATGACTCTTTGTTTGATGGAGAGAATTATGTACAGCTGCATTGGTTTTGTAATTTTCTTATAATACGTTGGAACGGAAATAACTCCAATAGCCTCGTGAGCCTTCCCATCAGCTGTGTTTATATACGATATCAGGGACTTAAATTCGGGTAAATCAGTAAATTTTTCCATAGCTAGTGAAGACCCAATGCAACTAATATTCGCACCGGTGTCTAGCATACCAGATTCTCTAAATTCTAGAAATGACACTTCCGCATAGCAACGCGAATTGTTTCAGTTATTGAAAATAGTGGATACTAATAATTTACAATAATTTTTCATTCGATTAGAATAGTTCCTACAACGCAATTTATTTCTTGAATTTGAAGGACTCTTTTCACTATAAATTGTATTTATAATTTCTAAATAATTTCTTACTCGTTCATGATAAGGTCGAAAACGTAAAAAGTCCTCCGGGATATTTTGCACATCCGGGGATCTTTTAAAAATTGTTATAGCAGGTGGGAAAACAGCGGGACTACAAATGACAGAACTTGTATAATCCTGTTGTTGCTGGATGCACCCTTCTGTCGGTTTTCCGACCGACGCTGAATACATACTTTGCATTGCGGCTTATACACGTTTATAGCACCACAACCATAGCAAAATATGTCGCGCTGGGCAAGACAATTTTCCCATACGTGTCCCTGAATATCACAATTCCAACAAGTAATATTTGAATGATGAATAGCAGAGATATCTCCTTCTCCATTAACATCGCAATTCGACTGAGCTTCCATCTCAAATTCTTCCATGGCAAAAACTTGTCGGCGTTGCAATCCCGGCTTCGCCCTGGAAACTCCTCAGTCATTCGTTATTCTTAGCCCTGACTGGACTATGTCACAGAGTGATTCTTCAAATTTGCATCGCGCTATGATAATAATATCATCGGCATAAATACGACATTGAATACGACTGTTAGCAAGTCTGTTAAGTAGTTCGTCTACTAACAGACTCCAGAGTAGCGGACAGCCTTTGGTGGTTAGGACTGTTACAGTGCTATCATGTAATGATGCCGTGGCTTGCCTGGACCGCAGCAGTGCGAGTATCTATTTGCTGGTAGTATCGTCCAGGCCCCTTCTCTCGAGGGTAGCATTGATTGCATCATGTGATGTGTTACTAAAGGCGCCTTCTATATCTAAGAAGGTACATAATGCTACTTTCTTATTATCAATTGCCGCACTCAGAGTACGTCGCAGCTGATAAAGTGCTATGTCCGTGGACCTGCCTACTCTGTATGCGTGCTGCGTTGGGTGCAGCGGCCTTTGTTTAAGCAAAGTCCCTCTAATCTTGTAGTCCCCCAGCTTTTCCAATGTTTTCAGTAAAAAGGATGTTAAGCTTTCTTCCCTCTTTTGGGGATGATGACTACCCTAGCTTTCCTCCATGCGACCGATATGTGTTCGAAGGCTGGGCTACTTAATAGTACTTTCCTAATACGGGAGAGGAGTATTTCCTGCCCCGTTTGAAGGAAGGATGCCGATATGCCATTCCAGGGGACTTATAGGGCTGGAATGTACCAATTGCCCAATTAACAACGGCCTGTATCTGCTCTCCCTTTCGATAGCCCTTCCTGCGGGGATGTTCTGCCTGGGAAATGCATCTCGAAAAGTAGTTCTAGTTTTTGCAAATTACTGCTCATAAAGCAGTTATCCCCACACTTCAGTGCTAAGTTTGCATCAGGCGCTCGATTCGCCAGTGCTCTATGGAGCCTGGCGCCTTCGCTTGTGCTGACTATGCTTTCGCAGAAGTTTCTGTAATTCTTCCATTTGGCCTTTCTTATCTCCTTATTATAGGAGGGCAGGCTTTCACGGTACTGCTCCCATACTCCGTCTCTCTTTGCTTTATTGAAGAGGCGACGTTTGGTGACGCGCAGCCTTTCTTGGCTGCCAAGGCGCATCTTTTTCCATGTGCTTTTTCCCTACCGGGCAATTATCCTCAAATGCATTAGTTATGCACTTATTGAGGTCACCTAAAGCCCTGTCCAGTTCTAGCGGATTTCTGGGTATACCAGATAGACCGTTGGCTGGGTAGAGCTCTATGGTCGACTTGTAGCTTTCCCAGTTGGTTTTCCGGGGGTTGAGGCGTGGTATACTACTATCCGTATTTAATTGGAACTTAAATAGAATGTGGCCAGACATTGATTCCTCTTGGGAAACGTGCCAGTCCCTAAGGTGCGGTTTTAGGGACCGACTAATCAGGGTGATGTCTAGCACCTTCTCCCTGATTCTAGTTACAAATGTCGGTGTAAATCCGACATTGCCTAATTCTCGATTATATTTAAAAATAAAATCCGCTAGGCACTCGCTGCATAGATTGATATGGCTGCTGCCCCATATCGTATGGTGCACATTGGCATCGCATCCGATGAGTACTGAGATTTTCCCTCGCCCGCAATACTACACCAGTTTTTCTATCTCTGGTGGTGGGCTTGCATTTGCCACCTGCGAAGTACGCAGACACCATAGCCATAGAGACCGCGCTACCCTTGGTCTGCACCAGTATGGAAACGCAGTCTCTAATCAGGAATTCTGAAAGGATAGTAAAGTTAATACTCGTCCTTACCATCTGGATCTCTCTGATCCCAGATTACCTTCGAAACAGCCGTGTACAGGCCTTTAATGCCATTATTGACCCATGGCTCATGTACCAGGGCTAGCCCAAGATGTTGCTTGGTAAACGTCCTTGCTAAGACCGCCGAGGCTGCCTTAGCTCGGTGGATGTTTACCTGAGCCAGCCCAGTGTCGATGACCTTGAACATCTACTACTACAGGAGAGGCTCCAGCTGACACGATGATTGGGGCCTGGAGTTGCCCCGTCACCGCTGCTCGCCATGCTGACGTCAGCTGCTGCTGCATCTTGCAGCTCCTCCGCCAGGTCCTGTGAGGACATGGGGATGTCCTCGTCCAGCTCTTCTTGGCCGATCGTAACTTCAGCTAGCTCCTCATCATCTGCGAGGTCCTCCGATAAGTCGGTAGGCTGCGCAGCGCGACTGCTCTGATCTGTGGCAGAAGTGTCTACTGTGGTATTAGTATCCACTTTGACGATCTTCTTGCCTCTTGGATCAGGCTGAGGCTTCATTCCAGCTCTCCTTTTTAATCCGATTAAGGGGATGGTTCCGTAGCAGAAAGAGATTTGGTGCCCCTTCTCCATAATTATGTCTTTGGATAGTTCGTGTATCCCAATGACTAGGAGGGCACCTTCACCCTCGTTCCTCCTGGAAATCACCTTACATGTATCGGCCTCGATCCTGCTCTGGTTCCTCAGCAGAACCAACAGGGATTCGGTCGACTGATCCACACTTCTAGGGAAAAACAGCGTGATGTAGTGTGGTGACGGTATGTCGTCTCCCATTTTGCATACAAGGGGCACGCCCTTTTTTTTAGCCGCGACGCTGCGGTCCTCAACCAGTCGCCTGAGGCCTCATCCGAGGAATCAATGACCACGAAACCAACCCGGAAATGAATGCCCGCGAATAAGTCGCAATGACCTCATCTATGATGGCCTCCTCCAACACAGGCAAGTCTCCGTGACTAAGCATAGCCTGTGGGAATTCCACAGGCAACACGGCCACCTTTACCTTTTTTGCCGTATCTGCAAACTCTGTTGGTGAGTTGGGCTTCATAGCCGCTGCTCATGATGTGCTCGAACGGAGGTCCAAGCTTTCTCCGGGCACACCCTCTTGGGTGTGGCCACCGGAGGAGTGAGTGTGTTGCTGCGCCTCTTGGGAGCTGGCGGCGGTGTTTTAGCCGCTTCCTTGGGCTCTGTGACCTTCTTCAGGGCTGCATCAGGAGTGAGTCCCTGCTGGAGGTACCGAAGGTACCGTTTGACCCTCGAACCGCAGAGTTTCTTCCGGTTCGGGTCATCCAGCCCACCGGGTTGACCCCTCGGTGGCAGGAACTATTCCTTACTCTTAGGGTGCTGTGCGCCTTGCCTCACGGTGTTCGGTGCTGGGCGTGGTGGTCGGGGTGGTCCAACCATCAATCTCCCATGCCTCAAAGCCGGAGGTTGTTGTGCTTGCGGCACTCTGGTGCTGGAACAGCACGGTGTGGAGGGTGGTCTACCACACGAGAGGGTCTTTCCCCGTCTAGGGCTCGAGCCTGTGAATGTCTTGCGACTTACTCCGCAGGGAGATCCTGCGGTATTTTTTACTTTGGAATTCTTCATGTGTTCCCATATGCTGCGGAGAAACGTGTGTCAGCCCGGGCAGAGATCCGCGTTACCCGGGTAAGACTAAATTAGAACAGGAGGGGGAGCCCATTCGCTATCTGCAACCCGCGACCCGTCTGGTGGCCTGAGCTCAGCCCCATCCGAACCATCCGACAAGTTCTTTAGACCAGGAAGCTGGCGGCTTAGTGAGCGCCCGTTTTCGAGAAAGAGAGAAAGAGCGCTGCTCAACGAGAGCTAAACGTTGGCTGCTGAAGCTAACCCATACCCTAAAGAGCGTGCATATGTAACAACTATTTATTTTGAGCCACAAATGTAACTTTGTTGCTGCTGCTGCCAACAAGAATTTTTGAAAGTCGTTAAAAATAATTGTCGAAACTTTTATTCTTCTATTTTCCTAAACTCGCAAAATAGACTATTAACAAATGTAACAATCGAAGACAATGTTCATATTGCATTTCTAGATTCCGGAGCAATGATCAGTTGTATTAGCGGAAGCGCTGCGGCGGAATTGTTGACACACAGCAAGTCTAGAGGGTGCAGGAACAATTCGAACATCCAACGGAACCGTTTGAAAGGTAGTAGCCAAGCTCAACACGAATATAAACTATCGAGATGGCACAGCTGAACTTGAATTATTTTTCATACTTGAACTTATAGGAGATGTGTATCTAGGTATAGACTTCAGGCAGAAATTTTGACTTTTAAATAAGATCACTCCTCCTGCAGAAATATATGAATTAGATATTGGAGCTTCCAATGCCACCGAAGACCAAAAATTTCATTCCCTATCAGTAGAAGAATAGAAACGTCTGGACAAAGTAATAGGTATGTTTCCATCATTCAGTAGGTCGAACTAGTTTAACAACTCATTCAATAGAAGTTTGATCCGCTATTCCAGTTAAACAACGACATCGTCTGGTATCGTCAGCCATTGAGAAAATAATGTTTAGCGAAGTGGAGAATATGGAGTAGTAATTGTGTATAAGTCAAGAAAGGGGAAAATACAGATGGTATTCTAAGCCGTTTACCACCCGCTCGATTTATCACTGGCTTGGATATGAAACATGCTTATTGGGAAATTTCTTTAGACAACTGATTACAACTCCAAACTGACCACTATACCAATATAAAATGATGCCTTTCGGTCTTTGTAATGCCGCTCAAACTTTATGTCGTTTAATGGATCGAGTTATTCCAACTCACCGACGTAATCGTGTTTTCGTTTACTTGGATGATCTACTAGTGTTGTCCGACGATTTTGATTGCCATCTAATATTATTAGAAGATATCGCTTTAAGATTACGATTACGAAAAGCTAATCTTACTAATAACCTTAGTAAATCGAACTTTTGCGTGAGAGCTGTTTGCGCTATCAGTTTTTTGATAGCTTTACTTAATTAATTTACTTAATTTACAATTAATAACACAAAGTTGTTTCCAAAATATACTTAGACTAGAAGCCAAACGCTTAGTCTTTAGTATAAACACTTTGTTTATTAAAGGTTTGAAGCCAATTGCTAAACCTTTTCAAAACGAGAGTATGAATGAAGGTTTGAAGGCACTGCTAAACCTTCTCACTACGAAAATAACTGAAAACGATCGATAAGCCAGCGAATCGCCAGCCAGCTGGTCGATCAGCGAACGCCCTTTATCGAGAGAGAGAGAGAGAGAGAGAGAGCGCTGCACAAAGAGAGCCATATACAGCGAGAGCGCTGCTAACGCTGGCTGCTGCAGTTCAAACTGCACTTAACATAATGTGGATATGTAATTAAGACTAAAAATAAAGCTGTTTATATTAAGCCAGGCAGGGATAAAAATTCAAGCATGTTAACAACTCATAATCAATTAAAGTTCTTTGCTGTTGCTGCCAACATACTCCCTTTCAACATAATCTTTAACAGGCAGCAGGTACATCTTGTTGACAGCTTCTTGCTAGCCCGCCTTTTGTAGTCTTCAAATGAGCCACCTGCGCAACGCCACCTCTGTTTGGAATTACCAAAAGCTCTCTAAAGCGCACCCAACTCATAGGAAGCGGATTCTCGTCCTTGTCGAGGACTAAGTCATCCATCTGAAGAGATCGAGTCGGAGATCTCTAACTAGCACTATGTTGCAACAGTGCAAGACACTCCTCTCTCCAACGAAACCCAAAGAAATGATGAACGTGGATGACTTGCTGCAAATCATCCAAAGGGTTACAGACCATCCTCGTTAGGTCCGGTTCCAGAATTGTTGCTGGACGTCTGCCAACCAGAAAATTGGCCGGAGTCTGCACATCGAGATCGCCAATATTTTCAACAATTGGAACTAACGGTGAAGAATTAATTGTGTCCGCAGTTTGGCAGATAAGTGCCCGCCACTCAACAGAAACGAGCACCGACTGGTCAGCACAGCGATAATGGTGATGCCTTGCGGTGTTCACTGCCACCTCTCACAATCCGCCAAAGTGTGGAGAGCGGGGGGATGAAGCGCCAGTCGAAGGGTTGTTGTGGTGGTTTCGCTGGCTCCACTGGCTCGTATATATCACGCACTTCGTTGAGCTTCTCTTCAAGAGCAGCTAGAGCCGATTTCAACTCCACATTTTGTGCTATTCGCTCCTTGTATTCCACGTTGGCTACCTCCTCTTCGGGCTGTTCCTGGAACCGCTCAGCCTTCAACTCTAGCTTGACCAGATCTGCATTATCACTGAACACAATGCTTATCGGGACGATAGCCATATCGATCAATGTGGACTTGCGATTGTCACCGAAGGTGGGTACCTTGACGGTGATGACGCCATTGCATTTCACACTGTTCATGAAATCGCGGACTAGCTTTCCACTGGCCTGGTCACCACTGGCTAAATTCGTTGCCACCTGGACACTCTCGGCGGGGGTCTTCACCAAATGCGACATGCTCTTCAGGTCAATAGCCTTGGCCTCCGTCACGCCATCCTTAGTGATTTCTTGTTCGGATGTGGGTGCCACTTCACCATCTCCAGCTCCAGTCACAACATCAACACCTTCCTTGTCGGTCTCCATGATATGCGGCTCAGACACCAAACGCTTGAGCCATCTGTGAAGAAGGTTATGGCTGCCGGTGGACCTGGGGTACCATGAACCCATTCCTCCCTTGGGGGAAGTATGTGCCGAAGGGGGTTCCTACTTGTATTATTAGCACGCAGTAATCTGTTTTTGAAGGGATGGGTGACTTTCCCTCTAGAATAGAAGCATGGCCTGTATTCTGAGTACTCCAGATTGATGATTCTCTGAGTCTTATGGCCGTGAGCCTTGCGTTTTCCATTCCTTGTCTCTCCAGGCATGGAATGTCCAGGATGGCCCGGATATGCATAGTTCAGCAATACGCTGAACTTTGTTTAGTTTATTTAGAGTGGTATTCTTTTTTTTTTACTGTGACTCCATACAAAGTATAGGTCTGACTATGGATGTGTACAGCCATCGAACAATATTTGGGGACATACCCCATTTGAGCCCAGTGGATTTCCTGCACGTATATAGGGCGACTGTTGCCTTTTTAATCCGTGTATGATGTGATCTTTTCCCTTTCTCTGCGAAATTGTACATTTGTAATGCTGTAGTCGAAAAATCCACCACGCAAGTCTATCGGACGCGTTTTGTTACTACTTCGAATTCTTGTAACTCCAAGTAACATCTAAACTTTTCAATAGCCCAGATAACAGCTAAGCATTCTCGCTCTGTTACACCATCATTTCTTTGCCCACTACTTAATTTTTTTGACATAAACGTGAGGGGCATTTCTTCATTTTCCGGCGATAACTGGACAAGGACAGCTCCTATCTCGTAGTTACTAGCATCGCAGTGTAGATACATTCTTTTTTTTTGCATCGCGCTGTGATAATAATGTCATCGGCATAAATACGACATTGAATACGACTGTTAGCAAGTCTGTTAAGTAGTTCGTCTACTAACAGACTCCAGAGTAGCGGACAGCCTTTGGTGGTTAGGACTGTTACAGTGCTATCATGTAATGATGCCGTGGCTTGCCTGGACCGCAGCAGTGCGAGTATCTATTTGCTGGTAGTATTGTCCAGGCCCCTTCTCTCGAGGGTAGCATTGATTGCATCATGTGATGTGTTACCAAAGGCGCCTTCTATATCTAAGAAGGTACATAATGCTACTTTCTTATTATCAATTGCCGCACTCAGAGTACGTCGCAGCTGATAAAGTGCTATGTCCGTGGACCTGCCTACTCTGTATGCGTGCTGCGTTGGGTGCAGCGGCCTTTGTTTAAGCAAAGTCCCTCTAATCTTGTAGTCCCCCAGCTTTTCCAATGTTTTCAGTAAAAAGGATGTTAAGCTTTCTTCCCTCTTTTGGGGATGATGACTACCCTAGCTTTCCTCCATGCGACCGGTATGTGTTCGAAGGCTGGGCTACTTAATAGTACTTTCCTAATACGGGAGAGGAGTATTTCCTGCCCCGTTTGAAGGAAGGATGCCGATATGCCATTCCAGGGGACTTATAGGGCTGGAATGTACCAATTGCCCAATTAACAACGGCCTGTATCTGCTCTCCCTTTCGATAGCCCTTCCTGCGGGGATGTTCTGCCTGGGAAATGCATCTCGAAAAGTAGTTCTAGTTTTTGCAAATTACTGCTCATAAAGCAGTTATCCCCACACTTCAGTGCTAAGTTTGCATCAGGCGCTCGATTCGCCAGTGCTCTATGGAGCCTGGCGCCTTCGCTTGTGCTGACTATGCTTTCGCAGAAGTTTCTGTAATTCTTCCATTTGGCCTTTCTTATCTCCTTATTATAGGAGGGCAGGCTTTCACGGTACTGCTCCCATACTCCGTCTCTCTTTGCTTTATTGAAGAGGCGACGTTTGGTGACGCGCAGCCTTTCTTGGCTGCCAAGGCGCATCTTTTTCCATGTGCTTTTTCCCTACCGGGCAATTATCCTCAAATGCATTAGTTATGCACTTATTGAGGTCACCTAAAGCCCTGTCCAGTTCTAGCGGATTTCTGGGTATACCAGATAGACCGTTGGCTGGGTAGAGCTCTATGGTCGACTTGTAGCTTTCCCAGTTGGTTTTCCGGGGGTTGAGGCGTGGTATACTACTATCCGTATTTAATTGGAACTTAAATAGAATGTGGCCAGACATTGATTCCTCTTGGGAAACGTGCCAGTCCCTAAGGTGCGGTTTTAGGGACCGACTAATCAGGGTGATGTCTAGCACCTTCTCCCTGATTCTAGTTACAAATGTCGGTGTAAATCCGACATTGCCTAATTCTCGATTATATTTAAAAATAAAATCCGCTAGGCACTCGCCGCATAGATTGATATGGCTGCTGCCCCATATCGTATGGTGCACATTGGCATCGCATCCGATGAGTACTGAGATTTTCCCTCGCCCGCAATACTACACCAGTTTTTCTATCTCTGGTGGTGGGCTTGCATTTGCCACCTGCGAAGTACGCAGACACCATAGCCATAGAGACCGCGCTACCCTTGGTCTGCACCAGTATGGAAACGCAGTCTCTAATCAGGAATTCTGAAAGGATAGTAAAGTTAATACTCGTCCTTACCATCTGGATCTCTCTGATCCCAGATTACCTTCGAAACAGCCGTGTACAGGCCTTTAATGCCATTATTGACCCATGGCTCATGTACCAGGGCTAGCCCAAGATGTTGCTTGGTAAACGTCCTTGCTAAGACCGCCGAGGCTGTGGCAGAAGTGTCTACTGTGGTATTAGTATCCACTTTGACGATCTTCTTGCCTCTTGGATCAGGCTGAGGCTTCATTCCAGCTCTCCTTTTTAATCCGATTACGGGGATGGTTCCGTAGCAGAAAGAGATTTGGTGCCCCTTCTCCATAATTATGTCTTTGGATAGTTCGTGTATCCCAATGACTAGGAGGGCACCTTCACCCTCGTTCCTCCTGGAAATCACCTTACATGTATCGGCCTCGATCCTGCTCTGGTTCCTCAGCAGAACCAACAGGGATTCGGTCGACTGATCCACACTTCTAGGGAAAAACAGCGTGATGTAGTGTGGTGACGGTATGTCGTCTCCCATTTTGCATACAAGGGGCACGCCCTTTTTTTAGCCGCGACGCTGCGGTCCTCAACCAGTCGCCTGAGGCCTCATCCGAGCAATCAATGACCACGAAACCAACCCGGAAATGAATGCCCGCGAATGAGTCGCAATGACCTCATCTATGATGGCCTCCTCCAACACAGGCAAGTCTCCGTGACTAAGCATAGCCTGTGGGAATTCCACAGGCAACACGGCCACCTTTACCTTTTTTGCCGTATCTGCAAACTCTGTTGGTGAGTTGGGCTTCATAGCCGCTGCACATGATGTGCTCGAACGGAGGTCCAAGCTTTCTCCGGGCACACCCTCTTGGGTGTGGCCACCGGAGGAGTGAGTGTGTTGCTGCGCCTCTTGGGAGCTGGCGGCGGTGTTTTAGCCGCTTCCTTGGGCTCTGTGACCTTCTTCAGGGCTGCATCAGGAGTGAGTCCCTGCTGGAGGTACCGAAGGTACCGTTTGACCCTCGAACCGCAGAGTTTCTTCCGGTTCGGGTCATCCAGCCCACCGGGTTGACCCCTCGGTGGCAGGAACTATTCCTTACTCTTAGGGTGCTGTGCGCCTTGCCTCACGGTGTTCGGTGCTGGGCGTGGTGGTCGGGGTGGTCCAACCATCAATCTCCCATGCCTCAAAGCCGGAGGTTGTTGTGCTTGCGGCACTCTGGTGCTGGAACAGCACGGTGTGGAGGGTGGTCTACCACACGAGAGGGTCTTTCCCCGTCTAGGGCTCGAGCCTGTGAATGTCTTGCGACTTACTCCGCAGGGAGATCCTGCGGTATTTTTTACTTTGGAATTCTTCATGTGTTCCCATATGCTGCGGAGAAATGTGTGTCAGCCCGGGCAGAGATCCGCGTTACCCGGGTAAGACTAAATTAGAACAGGAGGGGGAGCCCATTCGCTATCTGCAACCCGCGACCCGTCTGGTGGCCTGAGCTCAGCCCCATCCGAACCATCCGACAAGTTCTTTAGACCAGGAAGCTGGCGGCTTAGTGAGCGCCCGTTTTCGAGAAAGAGAGAAAGAGCGCTGCTCAACGAGAGCTAAACGCTGGCTGCTGAAGCTAACCCATACCCTAAAGAGCGTGCATATGCAACAACTATTTATTTTGAGCCACAAATGTAACTTTGTTGCTGCTGCTGCCAACAAGAATTTTTGAAAGTCGTTAAAAATAATTGTCGAAACTTTTATTCTTCTATTTTCCTAAACTCGCAAAATAGACTATTAACAAATGTAACAATCGAAGACAATGTTCATATTGCATTTCTAGATTCCGGAGCAATGATCAGTTGTATTAGCGGAAGCGCTGCGGCGGAATTGTTGACACACAGCAAGTCTAGAGGGTGCAGGAACAATTCGAACATCCAACGGAACCGTTTGAAAGGTAGTAGCCAAGCTCAACACGAATATAAACTATCGAGATGGCACAGCTGAACTTGAATTATTTTTCATACTTGAACTTATAGGAGATGTGTATCTAGGTATAGACTTCAGGTAGAAATTTTGACTTTTAAATAAGATCACTCCTCAGCAGAAATATATGAATTAGATATTGGAGCTTCCAATGCCACCGAAGACCAAAAATTTCATTCCCTATCAGTAGAAGAATAGAAACGTCTGGACAAAGTAATAGGTATGTTTCCATCATTCAGTAGGTCGAACTAGTTTAACAACTCATTCAATAGAAGTTTGATCCGCTATTCCAGTTAAACAACGACATCGTCTGGTATCGTCAGCCATTGAGAAAATAATGTTTAGCGAAGTGGAGAATATGGAGTAGTAATTGTGTATAAGTCAAGAAAGGGGAAAATACAGATGGTATTCTAAGCCGTTTACCACCCGCTCGATTTATCACTGGCTTGGATATGAAACATGCTTATTGGGAAATTTCTTTAGACAACTGATTACAACTCCAAACTGACCACTATACCAATATAAAATGATGCCTTTCGGTCTTTGTAATGCCGCTCAAACTTTATGTCGTTTAATGGATCGAGTTATTCCAACTCACCGACGTAATCGTGTTTTCGTTTACTTGGATGATCTACTAGTGTTGTCCGACGATTTTGATTGCCATCTAATATTATTAGAAGATATCGCTTTAAGATTACGATTACGAAAAGCTAATCTTACTAATAACCTTAGTAAATCGAACTTTTGCGTGAGAGCTGTTTGCGCTATCAGTTTTTTGATAGCTTTACTTAATTAATTTACTTAATTTACAATTAATAACACAAAGTTGTTTCCAAAATATACTTAGACTAGAAGCCAAACGCTTAGTCTTTAGTATAAACACTTTGTTTATTAAAGGTTTGAAGCCAATTGCTAAACCTTTTCAAAACGAGAGTATGAATGAAGGTTTGAAGGCACTGCTAAACCTTCTCACTACGAAAATAACTGAAAACGATCGATAAGCCAGCGAATCGCCAGCCAGCTGGTCGATCAGCGAACGCCCTTTATCGAGAGAGAGAGAGAGAGAGAGAGCGCTGCACAAAGAGAGCCATATACAGCGAGAGCGCTGCTAACGCTGGCTGCTGCAGCTCAAACTGCACTTAACATAATGTGGATATGTAATTAAGACTAAAAATAAAGCTGTTTATATTAAGCCAGGCAGGGATAAAAATGCAAGCATGTTAACAACTCATAATCAATTAAAGTTCTTTGCTGTTGCTGCCAACATACTCCCTTTCAACATAATCTTTAACAGGCAGCAGGTACATCTTGTTGACAGCTTCTTGCTAGCCCGCCTTTTGTAGTCTTCAAATGAGCCACCTGCGCAACGCCACCTCTGTTTGGAATTACCAAAAGCTCTCTAAAGCGCACCCAACTCATAGGAAGCGGATTCTCGTCCTTGTCGAGGACTAAGTCATCCATCTGAAGAGATCGAGTCGGAGATCTCTAACTAGCACTATGTTGCAACAGTGCAAGACACTCCTCTCGCCAACGAAACCCAAAGAAATGATGAACGTGGATGACTTGCTGCAAATCATCCAAAGGGTTACAGACCATCCTCGTTAGGTCCGGTTCCAGAATTGTTGCTGGACGTCTGCCAACCAGAAAATTGGCCGGAGTCTGCACATCGAGATCGCCAATATTTTCAACAATTGGAACTAACGGTGAAGAAATAATTGTGTCCGCAGTTTGGCAGATAAGTGCCCGCCACTCAACAGAAACGAGTACCGACTGGTCAGCACAGCGATAATGGTGATGCCTTGCGGTGTTCACTGCCACCTCTCACAATCCGCCAAAGTGTGGAGAGCGGGGGGATGAAGCGCCAGTCGAAGGGTTGTTGTGGTGGTTTCGCTGGCTCCACTGGCTCGTATATATCACGCACTTCGTTGAGCTTCTCTTCAAGAGCAGCTAGAGCCGATGTCAACTCCACATTTTGTGCTATTCGTTCCTTGTATTCCACGTTGGCTACCTCCTCTTCGGGCTGTTCCTGGAGCCGCTCAGCCTTCAACTCTAGCTTGACCAGATCTGCATTATCACTGAACACAATGCTTATCGGGACGATAGCCATATCGATCAATGTGGACTTGCGATTGTCACCGAAGGTGGGTACCTTGACGGTGATGACGCCATTGCATTTCACACTGTTCATGAAATCGCGGACTAGCTTTCCACTGGCCTGGTCACCACTGGCTAAATTCGTTGCCACCTGGAGACTCTCGGCGGGGGTCTTCACCAAATGCGACATGCTCTTCAGGTCAATAGCCTTGGCCTCCGTCACGCCATCCTTAGTGATTTCTTGTTCGGATGTGGGTGCCACTTCACCATCTCCAGCTCCAGTCACAACATCAACACCTTCCTTGTCGGTCTCCATGATATGCGGCTCAGACACCAAACGCTTGTTATCATCAACTGTCAACCGATCAACTACCAACTCAATGTGTCGGAGTGTGGACGATATGGACCCCGATTCATACTTTTCAAGCTACCACTTTATTTGAACACCAATGTCACAACCAGCCATTGAAAGCTTTGGTACAACTCAGTACACATTTCATTATAGTCAAGCAGCTCCAAGCAGCTGCTTATGTACACAAAAAAAAGTTTACGAAATTTCAAGCGGAGCAGCGACACACACTATTGCACTTGTCGTTGCGTCTGTTTTATGCACATTTTGCTGTTCAAATTAGTTCACTAATGTTTTGATTATTTGGGTTGTTGTTTATTAAACAACGATACACGAAAAGAATTACGTCGGGGTCACTAATTTTTGCGGAAACGGCTTTTTGATAGCTTTATTTTCCAATTAATAATACGAAGTTATTTTCAAATATACTTATACTATCAACACTTTGTTTATTAAAGGTTTGATACCAATTGCTAAACTTTTTCACAACAAGTCTAACTAACAATTGATTGCCGAAATGAAGGGTTGATCAGCGAACGCCCTTTATCGAGAGAGAGAGAAAGAGAGAGAGAGAGAGAGAGAGAGCGCTGCACAAAGTGAGCCCTGTTCAATGAGAGCGCTGCTAACGATGGTTGCTGCAGCTCAAACTGCACTTAACATAATGTGGAAATGTAATTAAGACTGACAATAAGCTATTTATATTAAGCCAGTCAGGGATCAAAATTCAAACATGTTAACAACTCATAATCAATTAAAGTTCTTTGCTGCTGCTGCCAAAATTATCTTTATTAATTTCTTTGCATTGTGTGCGCGGCCAAATTTTGTTTGTTTTATTGTGTGTATGTTTATATATGTTTGGTGTATGCTAAATATTTGCATATATGTATGTGTTTGGTCAAACTAATTTGAATACAACTGATATTAAATGATCAGCAGTTAATCTGTTAATTTGTCGCTACTTTACATTGCATAAAAAACGCTTTATGCATCGAACATTTTGGCGCCTAACGTGGACCAAGAGGACCATTCTGTCGATTGCATCAGCGTTGTTCGACCCTCTCGGACTGGTGTCACCGCTCATAATCATCGCAAAGATAATCCTACAGGAGCTCTGGCTTGCAGAGCTTACTTGGGACGAATCTGTACCACTGCATCTTGAACTGGCTTGGAACAAGTGCCTGGCATCATTCCAAACTATTTCGTCCCTTGCTGTGCCCCGATACTGTAAACAGGTCAACCAAAGCTCATTTCAATTGCATGGATTCTGCAAAATCAAGTGTATATTCGCCGAAGTGCCACATGCCGTATATTTCTGGTCGGATTCGCAAATTGTTTTACATTGACTAAAACAACATTCAGTTACCTTATCAGCATTTGTTGGAAATCGAGTTTCTGAGATACAGGATTTGACTGCAATCGTACGTTGGAGATTCGTACCAACGGCATCAAATCCTGCTGACATTGTTTCTCGAGGTGCCACCACCTCTAATCTACAATCATCCATATGGTTCTCAGGACCAGCCTTTTTAACTCAAGGTCCGGAACTTTGGCCAATACCAGGCAAAATCAGCAACATTGAAATACAAGTAATCAATGCCAAACAACGCAAAACCACTTTCGTCGCCATAATGGCTCGTAACCATATCCTGGACAAACTGGCGAACTTCAGCTCATACAATCGTTGTGTACGCACTGTCGCTTACATGCCTCGCTTTGTTCAAATTTGCCACCCGAGGAACTACGCAATGCATCTTATTGCATAATTTGGAAATCCAGCAATTATCATTCGTCGAAGACATTCGTCGAATGTAAAAAGATCAACCACTTAAAAGCCATCTAAAGTTTCTCAATCCTTTTCTAGATCGCTCTGATCGTGCTGAGTTTCACTTATCAGAGTTGGTGCCCGGCTAGAGAATGTAAATCGCATTTCGTCTGGATCTATGTGCGGCATCTACGTCTTCGCAACTGCTATGCTGGACCTAAAGCTCTAGTGGCACTAGGTTAGGTCAGACGGCTGTCAACCCGATGGGGTTGACACACATAGGCCATATTTGGCCCGTTGTGCCACCGTATGGGATCTGAGGGGGGGATTTCTCCTACACTCGTGCTCTGGAAGCATCCTGAAAGATTAGACATTTGCCCAGTCAGATGCGGTTATATGCGATCCTGGCCGGTCTCATGTTTTCTAGCTCTGATAGGCCGGTTAGGGAGTAGTTTCCCAGGATTGCCATCCGTTTTCTAGCAAGTGCTGGACATAAGCAGAAGAAGTGCTCCGGGGATTCAATTTCTTCCTCCTCTGTGCAGCATCTGCAAAAATCATTATACGGCACCTGGAGTCTGCCGACAAACCAGTGCCCTGTTAGAGCTCTGATTACTGCAGAGCAGTTTGTACGACTGAGATTACACAGCTCTCTACTGCGCTTTGCGTTAATTTTTGGCCATGTTTGGTGTGCGGGCGCAGGTATCATTTTGCCATTTTTATATAACCTGCGCCTGCCTTCTTCTTTGATATTGAGCTTGCAGGTAGCTAGATGCATACTTATACCTTCCGTATCTGTAAGGAGTGGTAGTATAGTTCCTTTCCTAGCTAACTCATCAGCTTTACAATATCAATTCAATATCCTGGTATCCAGGAACCCATATCAAACTAACATTCTGTTTTGCCATCTAATGTAGAGATTTGCGACAACTTGTTACTGATATCGAATTTGATGATATCGAGCTATAGATTTAATTGTCGCCTGACTGTCAATATATATATTAATATTGTTGGAGCTAACTTTGAGCCTTTTTAGGCAATGTAGTGCTTCTTTTATAGCCAGTACTTCAGCTTGAAAAACACTGCAATGTGTCGGAAGCCTGAAGGATAGCTGTATATTGAGTTGCTCAGAGTAGACTATGCGGTTGTCTAGCTTTGAGCCATCTGTGAAGAAGGTTATGGCTGCCGGTGGACCTGGGGTACCATGAACCCATTCCTCCCTTGGGGGAAGTATGTGCCGAAGGGGGTTCCTACTTGTATTATTAGCACGCAGTAATCTGTTTTTGAAGGGATGGGTGACTTTCCCTCTAGAATAGAAGCATGGCCTGTATTCTAAGTACTCCAGATCGATGATTCTCCGTGAGCTTTGCGTTTTCCATTCCTTGTCTCTCCAGGCATGGAATGTCCAGGATGGCCCGGATATGCATAGTTCAGAAATACGCTGAACTTCGTTTAGTTTATTTAGAGTGGTATTCTTTTTGAGACAAGGCCACCATACTGTGACTCCATACAAAGTATAGGTCTGACTATGGATGTGTACAGCCATCGAACAATATTTGGGGACATACCCCATTTGAGCCCAGTGGATTTCCTGCACGTATATAGGGTGACTGTTGCCTTTTTAATCCGTGTTTGGGTATTAAGGTTCCAGTCAATCCGAAGAAGATAGATTAACATTGCTTAGTCGCGGGGGGACATGAAGAGGGACTTTCTAATTTGAATGTGAAAAGAACAAGTTCTGTTTTATTTGGGGTTTACCCCTTGTCCACTCTCCTATGCCCAGCATTACAGTGTTTTTAATTTTAAATAGTGGCCCTCATTCGATTGGAATATTGTATCGTAAACTCCAGGGGCTTGGCACGTCACATTGTGCGCACCTGTATGGCGTGTGTTCGGCACAAGCCAATATTGGAAAGGCTTATGGGATCGCTGCCAGTGGAGCGCCTTCAACCGGAACACCCTGTGGTATCGACTTTTATTGACCAATAAATACGTATGTTCGCATACGAGAAAAATGTTCCACGAAATCTTACTTGGCCGTGTTCATTTGTTTGGCATCCAAGGCGGTGCACATCGAAGTGGTATCTCAATTATCCACGATGGCATTCTTGGCTGCACTCAAACGAATGGTTGCTCAGCGAGAGCTGCCCACTGACATCTATTGCGATAATGGAACTAACTGCGTGAGTGCAGCAAATGACCTAAAGGCTTTGAACGAATTTTTGTATGATCAATCTAATCAACACGCAATATCAGAGTATTGTGCTTCTGATTTCGTGTCGTTTCATTTTATTCCTCCCAAGGCAACTCACTTTAGCGGACTCTGGAAAGCAGCAGTTAAAAACGCAAAGGGGTTGCTGCACAAAACGTTATCGAACACTCGCCTAACTTTTGAGGAGCTCTACACAATCACAACAGAAATCGAAGCTGTCCTCAATTCTCGCCCAACAATCTATCAGCAATCACTCCAGGACACTTGTTAGTTTGATAATTTCTTCGGCCGCTTCCCGAACACACTATAGCAACGCCCCATCTCAAAAATTTGGAATGGTTTGACGTGATAACCGTTGCTAAACAGCAATTTTGGCGTCATTGGTCATCAGACTATATTCACAAGCTTCGTGCTCGAACCAAATGGACATCAACGTCATCAAATATCGCTCTTGGAACCATGGTCATAACCATGACGACAATCTTCCGCCTCAGCTATGGAAGCTCGGCCGCATCGAATCACTTGTGCATGGAAATTATGGTCATGTTCGAGTTGTTCATCTTCGTACATCCAATGGCATCTGCTGTCGACCAGTACACAAATTGTCCATCTTACCGTTGGAGGCTTGATGTATTTAAAGCAGATCCTTTCTAGGTGGCCGCGATGTTTGGTCAAACTAATTTGAATACAACTGATATTGAATGATTAACTGTTAATTTTTCAATTTATCACTACTTTACATAACTCTGTTAAATCTTATTTACTTATGTAAAAACTACAGTGTAATTTTAGTAAATATCGATAGTTTCACTATCGAAGAGTCCGAGTTGGATATTCGAGCAAGCCAGACGCGCGCTTTTGTTCGGTCACAAATAAACCTGCTAATTTAAATAGTTTAAACACCGCCCAGATCTGAAGTTTCATGTTTGCTTTATGCATCGAACTACATATGTAATAATTTTTTAATTTTATTTTTACAAGTTGCTATTCTTTCAGCAGACAAATTTGTGCGGATGTTTATCTACAAATGCATGTAAGTATATGCAGAAATTAATTTGCACTTTTTCCGAAAATTTACTAATGCTTGTTGGTTGTTTTTACAGATGACAAGCTGTTCTCGCTTCGGATGCGAAATAAGATGGTGAAGCGGTTGGATGTGTGTGCTTGCTTTTATATGTGTGCACACATAAATTAATCGAGTCCTTATTGTTTTTAGTAAAAAGGACAAGATAGTTCTATTCAGGTGCTTTATTAAGACTTTCTTTTCTCAGTACATCGAAGAAGATGAAGGGTTGTTTCTTCTATCAAGTTACACATTCACGGCCGCATTAATCAGCTGTGTCGCAGTCTCTGCTCTTCATATATCATATATTTCATATTCATATCTTTTAGTATCTGTGATATTACTAATGCATGATGAAGAACTGTAATTTGGAAATTTAATGTGTGTGTGTTTCTCTGTGTGTTTCTGTGTTTGTGTTAAGCTTAGTCGAAAATAACTTCGACTATATATATATATATATATATTATGTGATTGGGTGTGAGTGATTTTTTGCCTATGTGGTGTGTGTTAATTCATAAGGTAAATATAGTTTAATCTATCATAGTTTTTAAGTGTCTCTAGCAGCTCTGAAGGTATTCAGGTTCGGTTTGTCATCGATTGTTTTTAGGTAGAAATACTTGTGTTGCTCCGATTTTCTTCGTTCTCTTTCTCTCTATATATCTTTCTCTCTCTCATTGTAGAGTCGGCCATTCCCGCTGTTGTTTAGTGCGCCTCCTCCTCCTCCAGCAGCGAGACGCGATTGTTAAGCCGAAACATATCCTTGTTCCTGACATCCTCGGGCACATCTTCAAAGTATTGTGCCTCGGTCATATTGCGACGCAGCTGAACTTTGGGCGCTTGAAAGCTTTTCTTACCCGCATCATCCACCTCGTAATCCTGATTGTCGACGGTGGGCCGCTGGTGAACGGGTGGGGCTTGCGGCTTGCGTCCACAATAAAATAGATGGCCGATCTTAGCTTCTTGTAGATATAGGAGCCCAGTTGACTGCGACCCTGAGTAATTTCACTCTTCACCGAATTGTACGTTTCCATTATAATGGCCAAGAGCATGTTCAGCAAAATGAAGAAGAAGAAGAAGGATTGCTTTTTCTATCAAGTTACCATGGCTGCATCAATCAGCTGTGTCGCAGTATCTGCACATCTGTTTGAGTCCCACGTTGCCGAAATATGCTGAAGAGGCGCACGTGTTTTGTGATATTAATTAGAGGGCGTTGGTTTGAGTTATTCGTTGTGTTAACTTTATTTATTCGACTACGTTGGTTTTAGTTATTCGTAATAATAAATATTAACTCCTCCACCTTTAAATGTGGACGTCCTCGGACGTTGAACTGTCGTAGTGTAGAACTGTCTATTAATTTCTCGTGTGCCAGATTTTAGTTCTATCCAACAGGTGACTATGATCGTTAGTATGATGAAGAGCGTGGTTAAGTGTCCAAAATTTACTATTGTTTTGATTATGCTACTGTTTCGGAGTGTTTTTAGTTCCTTTGTATTATTAATGTTTATTTCCTTTAATATTTGCAATGAGAGTACTTCTTCGACTAATGATTTTCCCTCTATTATTTGCAGCAATGGTGGTGTTACTTCTACGGATATCAGTATTTTTGATAGGTAAAGGTCTTCTCCTATTCTGACTGTAGAATTTTCGAATGGATGACGAATGTTCCCCTTAAGTCCATTGGTTCTTAGCAGCAGTATCTTTCCTGTGAACAATTCTTCGTGGTCGGGGACATGTTGACTATTTATGAATTTACAATCGGCTATTTTGTTTTTAAGGATTTATCTTACACAAGTGTCGTTACTTAGATCTATTAACTTAGTTTTTCTACATATGCTTTTATCGTTATTAGTTTCACAATTTTCTTTGATTCCAAAAATTTGTTGGTTACAATTAATTATGTTATTGAATTTTAACTTATTCATTTCATTGCCATTTCTTATTGGTACTAGCAATAAGGTTGTACAAATTTCTTTTGACCAAATTGGAATATTAATGATATACAATTTTTTTTACCGTTTGTGCCAATTTTTATTTTAGCAAATTCTAACAATTTTTCTTTTTTTTCTAACAGATTTGCAATTTTTCCTGTTTTTATTTCAGACAGGATTATTGAGTTTATTGTATTAGTTTTCGCCCAATGAATGTCGTATATTAAAATATTTAATTCTTCTTTGAAAATTTGTATTTTATATTTAAATTTTATTTGTTCTTTCGGTTAATTCATTCATTCTGTTGCTTAGAATTTTATTTATTATTAATTGTTTATTATTATTTTCTACTTGTTCGTCTGTTTTTGAAATCAAATTTTCGTAATCATAGTTGTCCGGCGTGCCGGCCAACCGTTTTCTACTGCTGCGACTCTTGTTTTTATGGGTATAATTTGAGAATGGGAGTAGTCCAATATGGTCGCTAGACCGAGAGATGTTGGTACGAGGAATTTGTAAAATATTATGTGTTTAGATTATTTTTATGGATTATCCGTACACCTTGTATTTTTATGGTTATATTCCCATTTTCTTCGACTATTTCTTTCTTATATTTCGGGTCAGTTTGGAGCCCAATCTTTTGTCTATTTTGCAGTAAACTACATATGTCACCCTTTTTGTATTGTTTTATTGCTTTTTTCTTGTTATTATGGTATTCTAGATCATTAACTTGTTTATTTTTTAATTTGTCTGTGACTTTGGTTCTATTTTTCTCTAGCTCTTGGGGATCGTTGGTGACTCGTCTTCCGAAGAATATGTCTATTAGTTTTGCATTCACGGAGGAGTGTATGGATTGTTTGTATAGCTGAGTGGACTTAAATATTAAATCTTCGAAATTTGTTATTCCGTCATCCTTTTTCACATATCTCATTATTTCGGTAAGTGTTGGATGAAATCTTTCAACTTGACTGTTGTTTATTGAGTTGTATGGTGGTATCGTGTAAATTTTTGCTTTTAATTGTTTTTCTAGTAAGAATTTGATAGATGCGGAATTTAGAGCTTTTTCGTTGTCCATAACAACTATTTTGGCCATACCGAAAGCTATCATAAACTCACGTAGCGGGTGTTTAATATCTTCGGCTGCTTTTGATTTTAAAATTTTAATTTGTGCATACTTTGAGCATTTATCTACGGCGGTGAGAACGATAGTTCTCTCTGTCGTATATAGATCAATAAAGATCATTTGACCGGGATAAGGCGGAATAGGAGTTGGTTGCAATCCTCCTTTTTGAGGGTGCCTGTCATACTTGCTTTCTTTGCAAGTTTCGCATGCCTATTTTATTTTTTCGATTGTTTCCTTAGGTTAGGAAAGAAGAAATTATTAAGTATTTGAGTTTTATTCTTTATTGCGTTTCTATGGGCTCTAGTGTGTACTTTTATTATTATTTCTGTTTGTTCGCTGTCGCATGTGACGTCCTGAACTTGTTTTTGAGTATACCTAACTTTATAGCTCCCGAAATGATAAGGGTATATGTTCTGAATTTTTGCCACAATATTTTCCGTCGTCAATAGTTCATTGACAATTTTTTGGTTGAGTCGTTTTTTCAAAATGTCGATTAAGTCGTCTTCTGAGTAGTCTGGTTTTTTAACGATGTGTCTGTGGTATGTAGGAAAGGGTAATTTGAATTTGTCTGATGATTTCTAAGTTGATTTTTAAAGACGTTAATTGGGACTTCCATTACTGGAATAAGGTTGTGTGATGAACAGTCCTCACTTTGTACAGTTTATGTTGCTGTGTTGTTTATTTTGGATTTTGGGGGATTTCTGGATAGAGCGTCTGCAACAACGTTAGAAGTTCCTGGTTTATATCTTAATTCGTGGTTGTAGTCTTCAAGGTAACTTTTCCATCTTTTTAATTTTTCGTTATGATTTTTGCTACTCAGAACAAAGGTTAGAGGATTATTACCTTTGATGTACCATAGAGGTACATGCGCAGATTCTGAAGTGCCCAAACAATAGCTAAAATCTCCTTTTCGTTAGTTGCGTAATTTTCTTCCGTTTTCGAGAGTGTACGCGATATGTAAGTAATGGGTCTACCTTCTTGCTCTAGTACTGCGCCCATGGCGAAATTTGATGCATAGGTTGTCAAATGAAACTCTTTGTGAAAATTGGGGTACGCTAGTACCACGTCGTTTGAGCTAAGCGTGCTGTCAAATGCTTTAATTGCATTACTGTCAAGTGTTACTTTTGTTTTATTGGAAAGGAGAGTTTTGAGGGTTTTGGCAAATTTGGCATAATCACGAATGAATCTTTTGTAATAGCTTGATAAACCCAAGAATGAACGTAAGTCTTTGAGGATTTTGGGTATTGGAAAACTTTTGACAGCTCTTACTTTTTCGCAATTGGCTGCTGAAATAGTGAAACCTAGGAAATCGACTTCGGTCTTGAAAAACTCGCATTTGTCGATTTGAATTTTCATGTTTGCCTTATCCTAAGGTCGTGAAGACCGTATTTATATGCTTGATGTGTTCGTCTTCCGACTTACTAAAGACAATAATATCGTCGATGTAAACGTAACAAATTTTTTTCCGACGTCTAATCGTCTAATGGATATTGATGGCGAATTTTTTAGTCCAAACGGAAGTTTTGTGAATTCGCATTTCCCACCATTAACTGCGAATGCAGTTTTTTCTATGTCTTTTGCTATGAGAGGGATTTCATGAAATCCACTTTTCAAATCTAGTACGGAAAAATACTTATTCTCGCCCAATTGTGCGATGATTTCTCCAATCTCAGGAATCGGGTATCGATCCGAAATTGTTACAGAATTAAGTTTTCTATAGTCGATGACTATTCGAAACTTTTTTTCGTCTGAAGCGTCGCTCTTTTTTTGGTACTATCCACACGGGGGCGTTGTATGGTGACCGTGAATGTCTTATTATGCCGTCTCGCAGCAACTGATCTATTTGTTTCTCGACCTCTTCTCTTAACGAACTATTGGTATTTGTAGTGCTTGCTACATACTGGAGAATCTGATGTGGTTCTAATTTCGCCTAACACTCTGGTGGTGTAGGTCAGTTTCTCGTCTGATTCTGCGAACAGCGTTGTACGGGTCTTAGTGACGTGATCTATGAAACTCTTTTGTTTGTTTGTCATATGCTCTATCCGTACCTTTATGTTATTTACTGTCTGTGTTTCTAGTTGTCTAATTTTAATCTTATAGTTTCCTTCAATAATTAATGCTTCGTTCTTGACGTCGATAACAGCGTTCAGCTGTTTCAAGGTATCGATACCTAGGATACCATGGAATGTTTTTAAGGTCGGTAGCAAGAACAATTTGATTGGTCTATTTATTTGACCGAATAAACTAAGGAAAATGTGGTGGGATATTTTTGTTTGTCCGCCAACGGACCTTGCATTAAATTATTTTTGGATTGGTTTCGGATTTGGAACTAAATTTGGTTGGATGTAATTTTGATTCGAGCCTGTATCTATTAAAAAATTCAATGGGTTGCGGTTCCTCATTATGCACTGAAAATAGGGCCAGAGAAACTATTTAATCTAAAAAATGAATGTTGGAAGCATCAACCGTTGTTGGTTGGTATTCATAGTTAATTCCATTTTCTTCCTCATAAGATAGGGCGTAGGCTCCTTCCAGATTGGCATCTTCATGACGTAAGGGTTTGGTTGTTCGGCCCCTCCTTCTGATATGGAACTGTCGTTGAATTCTTGGAGGTTGGCCGCTAGGTGCGTTGATGGGGTGTTTGCCAGCGAAATCATTGGTCCTTGGCTTGTTCATGTAGTTAACGTTGCTGGTTCTGATTGAGCTATCTATCTCCATTTGTACAGGTTTTGGTTCTGGTTTTGTAAAAAATGGGCGCGGAGGCGCTTGGTATCCCTGTCAAGGATTGAAAAATTGTTGCGGCTGTGTATATTGGCCACGGAATGGTTGAGGGATTTGTTTATGTTGTTGTATCATCTGAAGATTCATATTTGGTTTAGGGGTGTGGAATAAGTTTGGGATAAAATTCCTCCATTGTACAGGGTTATTGGTTTGAGGCAATTTAAGTAATGGATTATGATATCTGGTTGGTAAATGTGGTGTTTGTTGTCTTGATTTGGGTAAGAAAGCATTTCTATGTTCTTGGTTCTCCACCAAGTTACAAGTTTACCTCGTTACATATTCGTCAAAACTCTAATTACCTCTGGTGCGTCTTCTTGTGCGCTTATTTGGTTAAGGATGAGAGATAATTGATGATATACCATCTGGTAGAATTGTTGAACGGACTCTTTTGTCGGCGTAATGTTCTGTGAGGCACTTGGAAATTGCCTTCCAGTTCATAGGGGTGGTATAGGATTCGAGCACTTCATCGGCTTCTCCTATTATTTTGTTGTTTGGTTGATAGGGTTATTAAATAATATTTGTAGGTTTCTTCTTGGCCAATATAAATGGTCATTATTCTTTCTACATTTTTTTCCCAAGAACCGAATGTGGGTCGGTTTCCGGAAAAATCTCTAATCAACCGCTTTATTTCGGGAACCTTTTCCTTCTCTTCTCCTAATTTCGGACTTGTAAATGGGATATCATTAAGACAATCGCTACTTTCGGTATTTATTGCGTGCCTTATTATATCGCCACCCTGGAGAGTTTCTTTTATCAGAGACACAATAGTATCTTTCAGGCTTTGGCTTGCATAGGCTGTGTTGCCTGATTGGGTGTTTCTTGGGGAACTGGTACTGGCTGCTCCCAGCTTCATGTTGGCTAGGGATGCGGACAATTCGTTTGACTGCATTTTGTAATGTTGTCTTTTACGAATTTAGGTAAAATTATATTCGGACCACTTTTAGGAATTGTCAAATTGATATAATTTATAAAAAATTAATTGGCTATTACAATGCAACTTTATTTCGGTGAGCAGAGCAGTAAAAGGAGGCTGCACTGTAAACTTCAAAAACAACCGTGCGTGTGTATGTGACGAAAACGGAAAAACTCTGATTATTGCAAATCATAGAAGCAATTTATTTCTGTGTGAAATAACCAAAACAATAAATGCAGTGTTCCTCAGTGGAAATGGCAAAAGTGGCAGTGAGGACATTATAAGATGGCATAAGAGATATGGACATCTGAACATGCAAAGCCTCAAAGAGTTAAATACTATGAAATTGGTGCGTGAAGTGAACTTTAACAGCATAAGCGAATTTGACTGTAAGATATGCCTACAGTGTAAGTGTTGCGCGAAGCCATTTAATATGTCGGTCAGCAAAAGTGAGGATGTGTTAAACCTCATACATAGTGATGTTTGCGGCCCTATAAACATATGTTCAAACGGAGGATCACGTTACTTTGTTACTATGATTGATGATAAATCGCGATATGTTCACGTATATTTTATCAAAAATAAATCAGAAGTTCTAAATGTGTTTAAGAACTATAAGAACATGGTGGGATGTCAAACGGGAAAACGGATCAAAGGACTTCGCAGTGACAATGGCAAAGAATATGTGAACAACGAGTTTGACATATTTCTGAAACAAAATGGGATCGTCCGTCAATTGAGTGTGCCTCACACACCCCAGCAAAATGGAGTTGCAGAAAGGATGAATCGTACCCTCGTGGAGATGGCGCGATGTATGCTGCTAGAGGCCAAACTTAAAGAATGTTTCTGAGCAGAAGCTGTACATACGGCAGCTTATCTACGGAATAGATCGCCTACAAAAGCTGTGCTCCAGAGTACGCCATATGAGTTATGGACAGGGCGAAAGCCATCAGTTGACCACCTTCGTACATTTGGTTGCTTGGCGATAGCGTTGGACAAGACACAGAATCGGAAATTTAGACCCAAGGGTATAGAATACATACTGGTTGGATATGCAGATCAAGCTAAAACATATCGCCTCTACAACAGCGCCATGGTAAAATTATCGTAAGCCGTGATGTATATTTTGTTGAGTCAACAGCAGAATCAAGTGCAGTTGATTTACCGATTAACCGATTTTAATTGCAACAAGGTAATTACAGAAGTGCAGTCCAATAGAAGCAGCAGCAGAGACAGCAGCAGAGTCAGCAGCACAGGCACCGGCGAAGATAACGGTAACACCGATACCAATAAAAGAGATATCAGCAAGAAAAGAAACTGGCTTGAAAGAACAAGTGGGCACGGATGGCGAAGACCAGACGACGAGCGGCACAAGCTGAATCTTCTGAGCAGTGATGCCGCCATAACACCAGAAACTGTGGAAGAAGCATTGGAAAGTCCACAAGCGATCGAATGGCAAAAGGCCATGGCACAGGAATTCGGAGCACTGAAAGTGAATGGAACTTGGGAACCAGCCGAATTACCATCCAATCATAAGGCGATTGGATGCGGATGGGTCTTTGCACTAAAATGTGACAAAAATGGCACCATAGAACGATACAAGCGAGCTGTGTGTATATACCAGGCTACACACAAAACCACATAAACATAATCGCAGTATATGTGGATGATATGATGATATGTTCATCAGATATCGGTGAGTTGGCCAGTATAAAAGAATGTACATCTCGAGTTTTCCAGGTGGTTGACAAGGGCCCTATACATCATTTCCTTGGTATGGAAATCAATAGGAAGGGCATAACAGGGGCGCTAACGATCACCCAGCAGCAGCATGTGTTGCAGCTGCTTAAGAAATTTGGCATGGAAGCGTGTCGGCCAGCATCAGTACCGTTGGCGTCCGGGTACACCACCAAATGTGAGAGCCAACAATACAAAACGGTCAACCAGGCAGAGTACCAGTCACTGATCGGATCATTAATGTATCTGGCAGTTACATCCAGAGCTGACATTTTACATTCAGTATGTAAGCTGTCCCAACGAAATACGGATCCCCACCAAGAGCACCGGGCAGCAGCAAAGCAAGTGCTGCGATATCTGAGGACGACGTCTTCAATGGGCATAACATATGCTAAAACTGTAAATCCCATCAAAGGCTACTTTGATGCGGACTGGGGTGGAGATAACACAGACCGAAAGTCGTATACTGGATAAGCATTCGTTCTTGGAGGTAGCGCATTCTCATGGGAAAGCAGGCAGCAGTCGTCAGTAGCACTAAGTAGTACTGAAGCCGAATATATGGGCCTATCGGAAGCAACTAAAGAAACTGTTTATATTCGGAAATTATGTAACGAAATGAACATATACAGAAATATGAAAAGTATTGTAATTCATGGCGATAATTTGAGCGTTATGAACTTAGTTAAAAATCCAGTTTACCATGCATTTGTTATCACTTCGTGCGAGAATTTTTTAATAAGCTTGTGATTCAGCTGGAATATTGTCCAACGAGTCAAATGATGGCAGATATCTTAACTAAGAATTTAAGCAAGTCAAAACATGAAAATTGTAACAGATTACTTGGTCTCAAATTAATTGTCTATAATGTGTATTGAGGGAGAGTGTTGAAAATATGTAAAAGATCAATACAACATTCCGATTACTAATGTTAATAACAGGGATATCGATACTGCGCTCGATACCCCAACTTAAGAATATATTGAATAAAAGTTCTTCTTAGTCTAACCGCCAAGCCAAGTGCATCACTTTTTCCGCTTTAAAACCCAACAAGAACTGGCACTGATTTTGTTCGTATCTGCGGCTCCTTGAGGCGCTTTTGATAGAACGTGGCAGTTTTTGACACTGGCTGTTTTCGCGAAATTATGTTTGTGTTAGCGGCTGTTTGAGGCGCTTGACAAGAAGTAGTTGATTCACCTTGTCTATCTCGCGATAACTTATATTTCCGTACCGATCCCTGCTCAGGCGCCAATCAATCGAGTCCTTATTGTTTTTACGAAAAAAAGATCCTTTTTCCTTATCTTGTTGATGAAAATTTGCAATTGAATACCCAAGTCAAGATATCCAATTATGTTTAGTCCGCCATCAGCCTTCAATAAACCCAATTGATGAAAATCTCACTTAAATGTTAAGTAAAACTATTGATTCATCTATCCAAAAACAATTAGCTTTGTTTTATATAGAACTGCAGTAGTAGGGAAATGGGGATTCTATGACAGGAAGTGGCTTATTGCTTTTGATTTTTAATTGCCTCATTAGTGGAGTTAATTTATTATTTTTGAGTGGGGGAGTGATTGAAATTTATGAACGAAGGATATAAATTTATTGCTGATCCTTTTTTATTGTGGGTTGGCATCAGGTGGAGGATCACTCAGCAGCACTTGTGTGTGCGTCCGTGATTGTATTTTTAAGGAGGACATTGTGTGCTAGGCGTGTAACCTGTAATCTGTGTACTAGAATCAAGTGGAAGATCAGGTAGCAGCTGCCGCACTGTGCATGTACATGATTTGATTTTTGAGGGTGGGTGCAATGATCAGTGAAAAGGTAATTCTCGCTTCTCTTTTGTCACTTTTTTTTGTCAATGTATAGAACTCATAGGACACCTCACACCTGAATGTTTTCCCACACAATAATTAAAGTATACCTTTATGTTAATTACTGTCTGTGTTTCTAGTTGTCTAATTTTAATCTTATAGTTTCCTTCAATAATTAATGCTTCGTTCTTGACGTCGATAACAGCGTTCAGCTGTTTCAAGGTATCGATACCTAGGATACCATGGAATGTTTTTAAGGTCGGTAGCAAGAACAATTTGATTGGTCTATTTATTTGACCGAATAAACTAAGGAAAATGTGGTGGGATATTTTTGTTTGTCCGCCAACGGACCTTGCATTAAATTATTTTTGGATTGGTTTCGGATTTGGAACTAAATTTGGTTGGATGTAATTTTGATTCGAGCCTGTATCTATTAAAAAATTCAATGGGTTGCGGTTCCTCATTATGCACTGAAAATAGGGCCAGAGAAACTATTTAATCTAAAAAATGAATGTCGGAAGCATCAACCGTTGTTGGTTGGTATTCATAGTTAATTCCATTTTCTTCCTCATAAGATAGGGCGTAGGTTCCTTCCAGATTGGCATCTTCATGACGTAAGGGTTTGGTTGTTCGGCCCCTCCTTCTGATATGGAACTGTCGTTGAATTCTTGGAGGTTGGCCGCTAGGTGCGTTGATGGGGTGTTTGCCAGCGAAATCATTGGTCCTTGGCTTGTTCATGTAGTTAACGTTGCTGGTTCTGATTGAGCTATCTATCTCCATTTGTACAGGTTTTGGTTCTGGTTTTGTAAAAAATGGGCGCGGAGGCGCTTGGTATCCCTGTCAAGGATTGAAAAATTGTTGCGGCTGTGTATATTGGCCACGGAATGGTTGAGGGATTTGTTTATGTTGTTGTATCATCTGAAGATTCATATTTGGTTTAGGGGTGTGGAATAAGTTTGGGATAAAATTCCTCCATTGTACAGGGTTATTGGTTTGAGGCAATTTAAGTAATGGATTATGATATCTGGTTGGTAAATGTGGTGTTTGTTGTCTTGATTTGGGTAAGAAAGCATTTCTATGTTCTTGGTTCTCCACCAAGTTACACAGATGCAAGGCATGGCTCAGGTCCCTTGGCGTTTTGATTGCTAAGAGTCTAGGTAGGTTTCCATTTAAAACTCTCACGAACGTATCTAAGTCTTTACCTCGTTACATATTCGTCAAAACTCTAATTACCTCTGGTGCGTCTTCTTGTGCGCTTATTTGGTTAAGGATGAGAGATAATTGATGATATACCATCTGGTAGAATTGTTGAACGGACAGGCGTCCATGAGTTAAGTAAAACATTTGGTATTCGAGAGTTTTTAAGTCTCTTTTGTCAGCGTAATGTTCTGTGAGGCACTTGGAAATTGCCTTCCAGTTCATAGGGGTGGTATAGGATTCGAGCACTTCATCGGCTTCTCCTATTATTTTGTTGTTTGGTTGATAGGGTTATTAAATAATATTTGTAGGTTTCTTCTTGGCCAATATAAATGGTCATTATTCTTTCTACATTTTTTTCCCAAGAACCGAATGTGGGTCGGTTTCCGGAAAAATCTCAAATCAACCGCTTTATTTCGGGAACCTTTTCCTTCTCTTCTCCTAATTTCGGACTTGTAAATGGGATATCATTAAGACAATCGCTACTTTCGGTATTTATTGCGTGCCTTATTATATCGCCACCCTGGAGAGTTTCTTTTATCAGAGACACAATAGTATCTTTCAGGCTTTGGCTTGCATAGGCTGTGTTGCCTGATTGGGTGTTTCTTGGGGAACTGGTACTGGCTGCTCCCAGCTTCATGTTGGCTAGGGATGCGGACAATTCGTTTGACTGCATTTTGTAATGTTGTCTTTTACGAATTTAGGTAAAATTATATTCGGACCACTTTTAGGAATTGTCAAATTGATATAATTTATAAAAAATGAATTGGCTATTAAAAATGTTTACTCTGTCTAAACTTCTTTTTGGATTTATTTTCTTATTTTTTTTTTTTTTGGCTTGGATTTTACGGAAGTCTTGTTACTTAATTTATAATTGATTTGTTTCGACAAAATTTTTATTTTTTATCTTGATTCTCTTAGTTTCAATATTTCTTAATCTTTACTTTATTTATTTATTTTCCACCTTTTTGGTTTTCTTAACTTTAATATTTTTGAACCTTAATTTATTTGTTTATTTATTTCCTCATTTTGGTTTTCTTAATTTTTATATTTTTGAAGTCTTAATTTTTTATTTATTATTTGTACAAGATAATCAGCATTCCGGAGAATCTCCCGCGATGTTCCTTTAGAATTTGTCCCTTTTGTGCCACGACGATTGCGAGTCGAGATGGGTGACTCAAGTTCCTCTGGATAGTATCACTCACGGTACCCTGCGGACGGACACTAGAGGGTTGTCGGCGGTGTTGTGGCACCTTGCGTTGGTCCGAGTGTGAATCTGCGGCTACTTGAGGCGCTTTTGATAGAACTGTTGAAAATATGTAAAAGATCAATACAACATTCCGATTACTAATGTCAATAACAGGGATATCGATACTACGCTCGATACCCAAACTTAAAAATGTATTGAACAAACGTTCTTCTTAGTCTAACCGCCAAACCAAGTGCATCACTTTTGCCGCTTTAAAACCCAACAGGTTATGGGCCCAGGCATAAAGAAAAAGTTGAATGAAACTAAGGTTATGTTAAAAAGCCGCGTTTAAGATCGAGTGAAATTTTCATTAGAATTGCATAATTTGTATTGCTGTGTGCATTACCAACTAAAGTTTTCTGTGTGAGAGCAAGTACGAGTGAAAAATGAGTGCGCTGCACAATATAGACAAGTGGGACGAAACAAATTATGATTCGTGGTGTGTCCAAATGAAAGCTGTGCTAATTTACTAGGAGCTATGGTCCGTCACTTCGGGAGCTATGAAATGCCCAAGCTCAGACAGGACGAGTGAATATAGTCAGCGGATATCAAAAAACGAAAAGGCTTTAGCGGTGATTACTCTCTCAATAAGAGGTTCTGAGATTGGTCACAAGAAGAAATGTGATTCGGCGTCGAGTGCGTGGATAACCCTGCCTCTGCACACCGGTCCAGTGAGAAAGGTCACATTGTTCAAGAGATTATTCTTCATGCGGATGAACAAGAATGAGAACATGCAAATGTATTTTGCACATTTTGTGAACACGGTGGAGCAGTTAGCAGAGATTGGCATTGTGCTGCAAGAGGAAATATATGTTATTTAACTGTTGGCAAGTTTGCCCAAATCATATGAAAATTTGGTTGTAGCATTGGAATCACGTGATGAATTACCAAAGTTTAGTACTTTGGAGGTTAAATTGATCTAAGAGTGCGATAGACGGAAGAAGGAATCACATATAGAAAGTGTGAACGAAAATAATGCACGGGCATTTTTAAGCAAAGCACACTACGGTAAAGAGAGCGCAAATAAGAAAGACAGAGTAAGCAAGAACCGAAACAGAAAAATTAAATGTTACAATTGCGGTAAAATTGACCACATTTCTGCAGAATGTAAAAGAAAGAGACGAAAAATCATTCTTAACGTTGCTAAGTGCAAAAAACAATGAACGACTGCTTAATAAGTCAGCGTGGTGCTTAGATAGTGGCGCCACAGCTCATATGTGCGTAAATCAAAATATGTTTAATTCGTTTGAACAATTGACTGATACAGTCACACTTGCTGGTTAAAAGTCACTAGAAGTCGTCGGACGTCAACAGAAAACTTACAAACGATCTTTATATACCACAATTACAATGCAACTTTATTTCGGTGAGCAGAGCAGTAAAAGGAGGCTGCACTGTAAACTTCAAAAACAACCGTGCGTGTGTATGTGACGAAAACGGAAAAACTCTGATTATTGCAAATCATAGAAGCAATTTATTTCTGTGTGGAATAACCAAAACAATAAATGCAGTGTTCCTCAGTGGAAATGGCAAAAGTGGCAATGAGGACATTATAAGATGGCATAAGAGATATGGACATCTGAACATGCAAAGCCTCAAAGAGTTAAATAATATGAAATTGGTGCGTGGAGTGAACTTCAACAGCACAAGCGAATTTGACTGTAAGATATGCCTACAGAGTAAGTGTTGCGCAAAGCCATTTAATATGGCGGTCAGCAAAAGTGAGGATGTGTTAAACCTCATACATAGTGATGTTTGCGAACCTATAAACATATGTTCAAACGGAGGATCACGTTACTTTGTTACTATGATTGATGATAAATCGCGATATGTTCACGTATATTTTAACAAAAAAATAAATCAGAAGTTCTAAATGTGTTTAAGAACTATAAGAACATGGTGGAATGCCAAACGGGTAAACGGATCAAAGAACTTCGCAGTGACACTGGAAGAGAATATGTAAACAACGAGTTTGACATATTTCTGAAACAAAATGGGATCGTCCGTCAATTGAGTGTGCCTCACACACACACAGCAAAATGGAGTTGCAGAATGGATGAATCGTACCCTCATGGAGATGGCGCGATGTATGCTGCTATAGGCCAAACTTAAACAATGTTTCTGGGCAGAAGCTGTACATACGGCAGCTTATCTACGGAATAGATCACCTACAAACGCTGTGTTCCAGAGCCATGAGTTATGGACAGGGCGAAAGCCATCAGTTGACCACCTTCGTACATTTGGGTTCTTGGCGATAGCGTTGGACAAGACACAAAATCGGAAATTTACACCGAAGGGTATAGAATACATACTGATTTGATATGCAGATCAAGCTAAAACATATCGCCTTTACAACAGCGCCATTGGTAAAATTATCGTAAGCCATGATGTATATTTTGTTGAGTAAACGGCAGAATCAAGTGCAGTTGATTTACCCACGTTACCCGATTTTAATTGCAACAAGGTAATTACAGAAGTGCAGTCCAATAGAAGCAGCAGTAGAGGCAGCAGCAGAGCCAGCAGCACAACCAGCAGCAGGGGCAGTAGAAGAGGCAGCAGCAAAGGCACCTGCGAAGAGCATGGTAACACCGATACCAATAAAAGAGATATCAGCAAGAAAAGTAACCGGCTTGAAAGAACAAGTGGGCAAGGATGGCGAAGATCAGACGACGAGCGGCACAAGCTGAATCTTCTGAGCAGTGATGACGTCATAACACCAGAAGCTGTGGAAGAAGCATTAGAAAGTCCACAAGCGATCGAATGGCAAAAGGCCATGGCACATGAATTCGGAGCATTGAAAGTGAATGGAACTTGGGAACCAGCCGAATTACCATCCAATCATAAGGCGATTGGATGCAGATGGGTCTTTGCACTAAAACGTGACAAAAATGGCTGCATAGCACAACACAAGGCTAGGCTAGTGGCAAAGGGCTGCAGTCAGCAACACGGAGTGAACTACGACGAAACGTTTTCGCCAGTAGTGCGGAATGCGACAATAAGGATGGTGTTGGCCATAGCAGCTGAACTGGAGCTACATGTGCACCAACTTGATGTATCCACGGCATATCTAAATAGAGAATTGCAGGAGGATGTTTACATGAAGCAACCCCGTATGTTTGAAGAACAAGGAGTGTCTGTTCTTCAATTTCGAAAGTCCTTATATGGACTAAAACAGTCTGGACGGATGTGGAACAAGAAGCTGAACGAGATGGTGACAAAAATTGTTTTTTCGGCCTGCCCAAACGAGCTGTGTGTGTATACTAGGCACACACAAAGCCACATAAACATAATCGCAGTATAAAAGACAGCATATCTCGAGTTTTCCAGGTGGTTGACAAGGGCCCTATACATCATTTCCTTGGTATGGAAATCAATAGGAAGAGCATAACAGGGGCGATAACGATCACCCAGCAGCAGCATGTGTTGCAGCTGCTTAAGAAATTTGGCATGTTAGCGTGTCGGCCAGCATCAGTACCGGGTACACCACCAACTGTGAAAGTCAACAATGCAAAACGGTCAACCAGGCAAATTACCAGTCACTGATCGGATCATTAATGTATCTGGCAGTTACATCAAGACCTGACATTTTACATTCTGTATGTAAGCTGTCCCAACGAAATACGGATCCCCACCAAGAGCACAGGGCAGCAGCAAAGCAAGTGCTGCGATATCTGAGGACGACGTCTTCAATGGGCATAACATATGCTAAAACTGGAAATGACAGCAAAGGCTGCGTTAATGCCGACAGGGGTGGAGATAACACAGACCGAAAGTCGTATACTGGATATGCATTCGTTCTTGGAGGTAGCGCATTCTCATGGGAAAGCACGAAGCAGTCAGTAGCACTAAGTAGTACTGAATCCGAATATATGGGCCTATCGGAAGCAACTAAAGAAGATGTTTATAATTGGAAATTATGTAACGAAATGAACATATATAGAAATATGAAAAGCATTGTAATTCATGGCGATAATTTGAGCGCTATGAACTTAGTGAAAAATCCAGTTTACCATACAAGAAGCAAGCATATAGATATTCGTTATCACTTCGTGGGAGAAGTTTTTAATAAGCTTGTGATTCAGCTGGGATATTGTCCAACGAGTCAAATGATGGCAGATATCTTACCTAAGAATTTAAGCAAGTCAAAACATGAAAATTGTAATAGATTACTTGGTCTCAAATTAATTATCAATAATGTGTATTGAGGGGGAGTGTTGAAAATATGTAAAAGGTCAATCCAACATTCCGATTACTAATGTTAATAACAGGGATATCGATACTGCGCTCGATACCCCAACTTAAGAATACATTGAATAAAAATTCTTCTTAGTCTAACCGCCAAACCAAGTGCATCACTTCGGCCGCTTTAAAACCCAACAAGAACTGGCACTGATTTTGTTCGTATCTGCGGCTCCTTGAGGCGCTTTTGATAGAACGTGGCAGTTTTTGACACTGGCTGTTTTCGCGAAATTATGTTTGTGTTAGCGGCTGTTTGAGGCGCTTGACAAGAAGTAGTTGATTCACCTTGTCTATCTCGCGATAACTTATATTTCCGTACCGATCCCTGCTCAGGCGCCAATCAATCGAGTCCTTATTGTTTTTACGAAAAAAAGATCCTTTTTCCTTATCTTGTTGATGAAAATTTGCAATTGAATACCCAAGTCAAGATATCCAATTATGTTTAGTCCGCCATCAGCCTTCAATAAACCCAATTGATGAAAATCTCACTTAAATGTTAAGTAAAACTATTGATTCATCTATCCAAAAACAATTAGCTTTGTTTTATATAGAACTGCAGTAGTAGGGAAATGGGGATTCTATGACAGGAAGTGGCTTATTGCTTTTGATTTTTAATTGCCTCATTAGTGGAGTTAATTTATTATTTTTGAGTAGGGGAGTGATTGAAATTTATGAACGAAGGATATAAATTTATTGCTGATCCTTTTTTATTGTGGGTTGGCATCAGGTGGAGGATCACTCAGCAGCACTTGTGTGTGCGTCCGTGATTGTATTTTTAAGGAGGACATTGTGTGCTAGGCGTGTAACCTGTAATCTGTGTACTAGAATCAAGTGGAAGATCAGGTAGCAGCTGCCGCACTGTGCATGTACATGATTTGATTTTTGAGGGTGGGTGCAATGATCAGTGAAAAGGTAATTCTCGCTTCTCTTTTGTCACTTTTTTTTGTCAATGTATAGAACTCATAGGACACCTCACACGTGAATGTTTTCCCACACAATAATTAAAGTATTATTGATGTAAATTATTGTGAAATGATCATAATGGGGGTCACTCAAACAGAGTGCACTGTAAAAGGGAGAGAACCAAACTACGAAGAATGTACCAGCACGTGGCAAATGTACGTGCGAAGTACGTACATAACAGTTTACACCAATAATACTTTAATTATTGTGTGGGAAAACATTCAGGTGTGAGGTGTTCTACGAGTTCTATACATTAACAAAAAAAGTGACAAAAGAGAAGCGAGAATTACCTTTCCACTGATCATTGCACCCACCCTCAAAAATCAATTCATGTACATGCACAGTGCGGCAGCTGCTACCTGATCTTCCACTTGATTCTAGCACACAGGTTACAGGTTACACGCCTAGCACACAATATTCTCCTTAAAACCACAATCACGTACGCACACACAAGTGCTGCTGAGCGATCCTCCACCTCATGTCAACCCACACATTTTTCCAAAAAAGGCTACACACCTGTCACTCCCCCACCCAAAAGCAATAAATTAACTCCAATAATGAAGCAATTAAAATTCAAAAGCAATAAGCCACTTCCTGTCATAGAATCTCCATTTCCCTACTACTGGTACTACTAATAAAATAACGTAACTAATTGATACTTGTTACGCAAAGTGACTTTAGGCAAATTTTAGGGTTATTTTTGCTTTTCGAAACTGCTCAGCGATTCTGACTAATATTGCAAGATGGGAAGAAAAATCTTCGGACACTGTGCACAAATCATCTAAATAGTCAAAAACACAACGTCGGAGATCTGGCGGAATAATATCATCTATCAGACGACACATAGTAGAGGGTGCGTTACCAAGGCCAAAAGGCATAACTTTAAACTGGTAAATCCGTCTACTAGGGATCGTAAATGCAGTTAAAGGCTTTGATTCTGGGCAGATCTCAATTTGCCAGTACGCATCCTTTAAATCAAGTTTTGAAATTAAATTTGCCTTGTGCAACTGGGAAAAGATGCCATCCATACTGGGTAGTGGATATGCATCCTTTTTCGTTGCCTCATTCAGCTTACGAGCATCTAGGCATAAGCGAATTTTGATAGGTTGGGCGGTTAACGGATAGCTCGTAGTGTCTACAGCTCGAACTTTACTTGACCTAATAAGGGATTTAATAATAAGGTTCCGCGTGATCGATGGAATTATATAGAGCTTCATAGATTTCTTAGCGGACTTATATGTCATCTCGGTTGGCAAAAATTCCTCAACTGAACCCTCCTCGAGGTTGCCGACTGGTAATAGCATCACAGTGGTCCGCAAGGTACTGATGCTAGCTAAGGCTCGGGCCCTGAGCTTCGGACATGGTCAGCTCCATAGTCTTGTCCCTGGCAAAGGACCGAGTCATGGTTTCGAGGTAACGGGCCGGACTAAGGTGTAAAGCGACCCGTGCCGATAGTCAGCCTGGCTGGGGGCCCACAAATAGCCTAGTCATCTACGGAGCATATCGGATACCTGGCGACCTCCGATATTAACTAGCTTTACCTGCACATCGCGGATCTGTGCAGGTGGACATCCTTTCTCCGCAACTCGTGGGAACCACAATGCATCCCGTCTATAAAACCGTTACTCTACCAAAACCGGCAGGGAGCAATCCCAAACGTGTAGCTGAGGCAGTGGCTCGAAAGCCTGGCCAAGGGGAAAACCATGCAAAAGCGGCAGAAAAGCCTGTTTGCCAGGACAGTGGTCAGGGTGCAATTGGCAACAACCCGGACCCATCCGACTCCTTGGTAGGAAGGCTAAGCACTAGTGCAGCCAACCTGCCGGTAGGAGCGGGTGCGAAAGGCGAATTGCCAACCACCAGCGCCGCGGCTAAAAGATGCACATATGCTGGGAGGAAGAATGCTGCAAGCATTCTGAAGCGGCAGAACGCGAGTGGAGTGGGCCAAAAAGATGCTGCCAAACTTCAGTGAGGCACCACCTAACAAAGAGCAGAGCCAACCAAAGAGGCAACGCTCTCGGGAAGCACAGGGACCCGTTGCGAAACGGGCAAACGTGCATCCGGGAAGATCCTTCGCCGAAATTGCTATGAAAAGAGTCCTTAAAGGGATTCTTGACAAATGCAATAAGGACGGGAGAATCCCAAAAAACCAATGGAAGTGGGTGGAAGGAGCTCTAGCTGTCCGCTGCTTGCAGATGCTAAGCAAGGTGCCTGGACCACCACCAGTATGCAGGGATTCGGGATAGTACCAAGACAATACTAAAGTGATTGCTTGCCAAGACGCACGCTCGGTGGTGCTGTATTAACCTGCCTTAACAGAGGTCGACAAGGTCTACCCTGGGGCGAAGCTGGTTGCTGTCGACTGGAGCGGCGTCCCGAGTAGACCTCGGGCACGCATTTGGATCCCGGCCTCACTGAAGGAACCGGACCAGGTGCTGAGCCTGCTGCAGCTGCGCAACCCGTCTCTCCCCACCCATGATTGGAGGGTGGTAAAAGTTGAGGCCACAGAAGGGCCGACTAATCAGGCAGTGTTGGTTCTTAATAAAGAATCACTAGCCCCCATAGAAGCAGCCAAGGGCGATCTAAAATTTGGCTTCGATTCCACTACCGTAAAGGTATATAAGTCAGATGCGACGGCTGGAGGGGACTCTGTTGTCTGTGACAAGACAGTTGAGCAGGGACCTTCTCCGGAGATCGGAGCAACTGACGATGAACTGGAGCCGGGCTACACGTCGGATGCGTCAACTCTGACTCAGGGCCTTGAGGCCATGTGTCATGAGCTGGACGAAGATGACTTCACACTGTCGGATGAGCATGACAGCAACAGCACGGTGGTGAGGGTGGAATCTCCAGATGTCCTTAAGGCTACTGCAGATAAACCTTCACCACTGTAAAGCATCCGCAGCCCTAATGCTCCGCCTGGCTAGAGGCGGAGACGACATAACACTAGTCCAAGAACCTTGGCTGATTGGAGGCAAGGTTTGCGGACTAGGAAGCAAGGACTACAAGATCCTTGTATGTCAAAATGAAGGTTGTTAACAGGTTGGAGAGTGTCTGATGACCACTTCTTCTCAGATCACAGGTATATCGAATTTGAGCTTCTATTAAGCCACCCAAAACCAGTTCACTTCCTAAATCCACCAGACGGGCTAAATGGAAATCTTGGAGAGACTTCTGCACTGATACAGATTCAACCAACGAAGCTTCAAAGCTAAAAGTTCTATCGAAAACCACCCCCACACTCGGTTATCTGAAAAAATATGACAACTCATGGTCGATCTCCAGTGAAGAGTCACTGGACATCCTCCTTAATACACACTTCCCAGGCTGCTCTGAGCAGCCCTCGAGTTGCACACAAGCGACATGGGAAGAGATTACATCTATAAAATCTCTTTTCAACAGAAATAATATATTATGGGCAGTAAACAGCTTCAAGCCGTTTAAATCCCCTGGCCCCGATCAAATAAGCCCGGCCCTATTACAGAGGGCGATACAGCCATAAACTGGCTACACAAAATCTTTGGGAAGATTCTTAAGACGGGCCGAGTCCCACCGTCATGGTTCCAGTCAAAAGTAACCTTCATACCCAAAGCTGGGAAGCCATCACATACCAGCGCTAATGATTTCAGATTGTAGGAGAAATCCCCCCCAGATCCCATAGGGTATCACAATGGGCCAAACATGGCCTATGTGTGTCAACCCCTCGGACTGACAGCCGTCCAAACCTAACCTAACCTAATTTATTTGGTTCTTTTTCCTCCATTTTTTCAATAATAATATTTCTTAAATCACTAAGCTCGTACGATCCAGGTATCTCAAACACATGTTCTCCAATATGAAATAAATTATTAACGTGATCAACATTTGGAATTGAGTTATACATGTGGAAATCAATGAGTGCACACTCATAATTTCATTTCAATTCAATGGGTGGATGATAGTTTGCCAATAAAATTGAGCTGTTGCCCTTTAATGTAAGAGTTTTTGTAATTTCGATCAATTATTGTTAGGCGAACTAATAATAAGATATTCTCATATTATATTTCAAATTATAATAAAGACAGCGAATCCGCGTCTATAGCGTTACTTTTTTAGAGTATCATCTTTACTTATAAGTACAAAACCATACTTTTCCTTCCAACAAAATTGACAAATATTCTTTAATTCATCAAATTTCATATCTACGCCTACATGAACGTGTTTCATATTTAGCTCATCTTGCTTGAACATTATTATTAGGTATGCATGATCACGAATAAGTTGATTAGTGTATACGTTTGATATAAATAGAACGCATCAATGTTATTATGTCGTCCCATACAGAAGTATGCACGAATATTATTTTGTTTTTCACATGCAACATCATCAAAAATCATGATAGAGTTATTTTTGGCTTTACTTGGTACTAGAACATTTACATTTTCTGAATATGTAAAATATCCTATCCCTTTTTTTGGGTTTATGAGAGTTTTCAAGTATTCATCTTTTGGGCTTTCAATCAAACTGATCATTACATTTGTTTTCCCACAATTAGAAAGTCCAACAATTAGGGCTCTAATTGAATTGGGTAATAATCTGCTATGTCTAACTTGTTTGTCTTCTCCATTTTTAAAGTCGATATTCCTCACTTCTATGTTGGTTTTTTGTTTTATTAATCTCATATCAGATACACTTCTCTCAGCAGATCGTTACTCTCTTGCAAGTCTTTGAAGAATAAACATCAAGTAAAATGGTAGTGCGCTTTTATAAATCAACTAGTAGCAAATCACAGCTCTATCGAGGTAGAGGTTTTATTAATAAAATAATCAACTCCCTCCCAATTGAACTACATATACCTGGTTATCAGTTCTGTGGTCCATGAACTAAGCTAGAAAGTCGATTGGAAAGAGACGAAAAGGAAAAAAATCCATTAGATACTGCTTGTAGGGAGCACAATATAGCATATGCTAATAATAAAGTTTTGACAAATCGGCATATAGCTGATTTAAATTTGGCCGAAAGAGCGTGGGAGCGTGTAAAGTCCTCTGATAGTACTCTTGGGGAAAGAGCCGCTGCTTATTTTGTAACCAACATAATGAAAGCAGAGAAAAAATTTGATATTGCACTCAAACAAAGAGAATTTAAAAAGCCATGTGAGAAAAAGAAAAAATACATGCATGCCGTATGAGTGGCTACAAGAATATTGAAGAAGGAGAAGCGTTATGATATTCAATCTGCGATAAAAATCACTAAAAAAAAATAAGCAATAAACAAGACTTCTGGGCAAAAGAAAAATTAAGTAATAATTCCTCGAGTTATTAGTGTTCCTAAAGTTGTTGGCTTCTTGCCGCTATACCCCTTACATCAGCACCCGGAGCTTTAGGTGGATTTGCCTCTGGTGGTGCAGCTATTGTAAAGAGTATTAATAGTGCTAAAAATGCAAAGAAAGAATTGGAAGTGAATAAACAACATGATAGAAAATTTGAAGACATTGCTTTAGGCAATGGACTCTATCTAAGACCATATCAAAAGAGGTTTCAAAGAACTTTTAATTCAACTACCTAATAAGCCGCTCTGAAACATAGACATTGTGAATTTTACTCATACCCCCTTTTGCAGAGATTACCAAAACGAGTTCGGAAAAAGGAATGTGGTATTGTTAATTTACACCTTTCAAGTGGAGCTGAAAAGCATTGGGTAGCTTACTTCAATGCAGATAAGCAAATCAGATATTTTGAGTGTTATGGAAATTTGCCGCCACCTTTAGATATTTAGGAGAGAATATAAAATACAATTATAACCAAATTCAACGATTTGGTTCTCTTAACTGTGGACACTTATGTTTAAGATTTCTATTAATGAAGCATATAGCTGCTGATTTAAATTAACTTATTTGGAACGTATTTAGCTTTAAATAAATAAATGAAAGAATAAAAATCAGATTATATTTTGTTTTATTTTAGTATATAACAACTATATATAGTTGTACTATCTTTAGTGTGATTAGAGTGAGTGTATTGCTTACATCGGAATCCATCTGAAATAACTGTGGTATATGATAACTGTATTATATGATAAACTGCATCAGACCGCTTGAAAATCAGAAAGCAACTGTAAATGTGTTTTGCGGTTTAGAACTGTTGGTTTTTTAATTAAAAATTAATGAGCATACACTGAAAGAACTCATAAAAACAAGAAATGCCCTAAAAAGAAAATTTCAAAGCATAAATTAGGTAGAGCCGCATATGAATATATCGTTAGCACCAAGCGAAGAGAGTTATAATAAAACTGATACAATTAGTAATGAAGACTATAATCCAACGAATGAAATAATCAGAAAAAGCTCGATAAAGCATTTGGACCTACTAAAAAAAAAAGTGGCAATTATTTTGGGAGTTCTAACATATCTATTTACCACAAGAAAATTGGGCAGGAAACTGATGAAAAGTGGAATCCTACTCCTGGATTATATTCTTTGATTTACTTGAAAGGTCCTAAAGGTTATGATGAAACGGATTTGGATGTTTATCAGAAATTCTTATCAAAAACCAATGCCCACAGAAAAAATCATTTGCCCGATGGCCCGCTTAAGGGAAAGCGTTCAAAAAAGTTCACTGATATAATAAAAGAAAACTTTTCTCAAAAAATTATGATCCAAATGCAATGTCAACACCTCAAAATAAGAAATCCATCCATAAGGTTTGAAGTTTTATGACACTCAGTTCAACTAAGAAAAATTATGTATGTTGGGATGATCCAAATGAGATCGTTGATAAACTTAAAGTTGACTTTTATTTGGCTCACACGCAGCTGGTAACACTAATCGATAGTTCGAGAACTTCGTGAGGGAAAAATTATTTATTGAATAAATAATACTGTGTTTAACAATAATTTGGTCACAAGTTTGGTCACTTCTTCTCAACTAGCAATGAAAAAAAAGATCAAGTGTAAAAAAACAAATTGCTGGTGTTCTACTTGATGTTGATCACAACATTTGAAAAAACAAACGTCTTAAAAATGTGGGTGACCCCTTGGAAGAAAATGATGCAGTTACTAAAGTCTTTTTAGAATCAAAAAGATCTTTCCGTGCGAATTTGAATTCGCAAATAGAGTGATTAAGAAGTTTATTTAACGGTGAAAATCAAAATATAAATTTAAAAATAGACTCTAAGATAAATAAAAATAATGTGTCTTGTGTGTGCTAAGAGTTATAATTTATAGGACTGTTAGCAAGTAATTTCCACTTGGTGGAAGTCTATGTGGAAAATGGTCAAAGCATTGGTACTAAATACAAACTCCATCTATTTTTTCCTTTCCTACTACTATGAATTAATTCTATAATGTCCCCAGGAATATGTACATCTTCTTTTCGTTTTCTCTTATTATCTCTAGAACGTTTTGATTCCCACGATGTGACCAGTTTAATGTCTTTACGTTTTTCAACGTTTTCCATCGTTTTTCCATAGACCGCACTATTGAGCAATTTGAAAAAGTATTTTTCGAAATAATTTTTTGAATTCATCATTCATCCATCTAAAATACCACGAATACCATTTTGTTTGAACGTATTAATATGTGTTAATAATTCCAACTCTATATTTGTGGTCTTAAGCATTGCATCCCATGAGAGGCCGGGTGTTGTATAATAATGGGCTGGGTCTAATGAATAAATTTTCTTGCAAATTGCACGAAAATTTTGAAACACATCCGAATGTAAAAGAACATCAGTTGATCCCTAATGCGAGCATTGCCTAAACTCTTTTTCCAGATGTGACACTTATCTGCATTTCTAAAACTAATATCATCATCTAAATTCATATTTATAGGATTTACAGTACTTAAATAGCAGGTATAAATATTGCTTACATCTCTGATAAGAGACTTGACGAATTTTATACCTGCATCTTCCCCAGTTTCTAAAACAAGCTTATCTAACGCTTAAAATGTTAAAAGCGCACTTTATATAGTACGAATAAGAAATGGGGATATGTTGAGAAGTTGCTACATTCACACTAAGTTGTGAATTGAGGGGGTGAGTATACACTCAAAATTCTTAAAATAAAGATTTGCCTTGTCTTCTAATGGGAGCGTTGATACAACCTTGCCACACTGTTGCCGGTGCTCCGCATGCATCATCTCATTATGCGAATAATTAAGGCACGTCTTGCAGAAGTGTAGTTGGGTCTTGTGTGATGTAAGTTGGCGTCATACAAGTCTGAAAGTAAATAAAAACAAATATATGTTATACAAAAATTTGTCTTTTAGTAAAGAGTATTTATTTAAATATTACCTTGACAAACTCTTTATCCACACGAAATGTCCTCGCTCCTCGGTCTTCAACAGCATACGGCTTAAATGGTTTTTCTTTTCCACCTCCGTCACATATAATGGTCCGTTGACTGCACTTGTCTGCTCATCGAAACCAAAAACATTTATGCCAATGCTTTGGTTTTGAGTTCCAAAAACTTGTATTTGGTCCAACGGCAGTAGGAAATCCAAATTTGAAAAATCGAGCGTGAGTGCTTCATCAATTTTTATTAATGAACTCTCGATCGCATCAACTTCATATGATGAGCATCGTGCAGGCTGGTTATTTGCTGCTGCTTTAAAAGCTGATATTAATGCCCATTTAAAACAAAATGCATCAACATTTATAATCGCTTTCTTGTTTCTCGACATTTTTGGTGTCTCAATGAAGCTTGGAACTTTAAGTGGAGTATATTTATATATGTTTATTTCTAGTCTTAAGATTGGGGACAGTGTCCATTCAGTATCCTTCTCTTAGAATTCATCCATTTTTACACAAACTATTGTTGAATGGTCTTTGATGATCTCTCCAAGATCACTCGATGCTGTTAACACACTCATATTTGACTGAGATTTAATTGTCATTAACAATTCAACATCATTGAATTTGATGTACTCTGCAAACAGTTAAATTTTCATTTTGCAGGCTGTGTGAGTTATCAGTATATTTTGAATTAGTGGAAGCATTTCTTAAGCTGCTTCACTCAGAAACTCTGCTGGTTCTACTAAGAATGTTGAAATTTGATTTTTAAGCCCGGTCGAAATTAGTTTCACCTGACTATTTACAGGTGTAACCACGGGTATCTTGTGGGAATTGGAACGAATATGCACGCTCCACTTTAAAGATGCAATTTGGATATTGCATGCGGTACAGACCCTGGCTTGAGTTGCTTGTCCTTTAGAGTTGATGATATTGGTAGCGAGGGGTTGATGTTGTGGTGGTGGTGATGAAGTTGATGATGGAGATGGAGGTGGTGGTGGTGGTGATGGGATTGTTGGTGATGCTGATGGAGTTGGCGGTGTTGGCGGTGTTGGCGGTGGGATTGCTGATGATGTTGTTGTTGATGATTGAGTTGGCGATGGCCATGCTTGTATTAGCCACGTAACTTAAATTATCAAAATAACTAGAGTTACTCTGTCCTTGAGCAGCGTTATTCGGGGCGATATAGTTAAATACCTCGACGGAGTCCACGGAGTTGTTCTTATTGTTGAACATTTTTATTTTTTTTTTTTTTTTTTTTTTATTTTTTATAAAACTTTGAAAACACAAAGCGAACAAGTTGACGATTGCAGAGTTCGAAACTTACTAAGGTCTTAGAAATAAGAATCTATAATAGTATGTATGAATCCCTCAGGTGCACAAAGCAAAGCAGGCTATTATTTCAATTATTGTGAAATTATCATAAGGAAGGTCACTCAAAAAGAGTGCACTGTAAAAAGGGAGAGAACCAAACACGAAGAAGGTACCAGCACGTGGCAAAAGTACGTGCGAAGTACGTACTTAAATACAGGTTACATCAATAATACTTTAATTATTGTGTGGGAAAACATTCAGGTGTGATGTTCATATGAGTTCTATACATTGACAAAAAAAAAAGTGACAAAAGAGAAGCGAGAATTACCTTTCCACTGATCATTGCACCCACCCTCAAAAATAAATTCATGTACATGCACAACAGTGAGGCAGCTGCTAATCTTCCACTTGATTCTAGCACACAGGTTACAGGTTACACGCCTATCACACAATATACGCCTTAAAAACACAATCACGTACACACTCACAATTACTGTTGAGTGATACACCACTTGATGCCAACCCACAATAAAAAAAGGATCAGCCATAAATCTGTACCCTTCGATCATAAATGTCTAATTTGTGATCCACAACCACACATTTTTCTAAAATAGATTACACACCTGTCAGTCTAACACCCAAAAGCAATAAATTAATCCCAATAATGAAGCAATTAAAAATCAAAAGCAATAAGCCACTTCCTGTCATAGGCTTCCATTTCCCTACTACTAACAACCCAAGCGAACAGCAGCTTCAAATTTAAATAATCCAGGGCCAACGCATAATGTAGGTAGCAAGCCATCAGCCATGAACTACTCTGCGTTGTTAATAGTAAGTCCTCGTAAGTCCAATACACAGATAGCACCAGATAAAGCTTTGAATTTAATGCAACATTAGCGCATCAAATTTGATGGGTCGAAAAATGGCATGAGAACTCTTGAATTTATTTATCGTATCCAGTCGCTTGCCAGACAGAATCTTAATAACGATCTGAAATTTCTCTGCGATCATCTCTATCTATTTTTCACTGGTAAGGCTAGTGATTGGTATTGGAAATTGCAAAAAAAAAAGCTCTTTGATGACTTCCAATGTGCCATAGAAGATCTCACTGATAGACTAATGAACGTTATAGCTGAGTATGAGTTAATAGAATTGCTAATTCGAAATGCTAAGCGAAATGTTCATCATGAATTACTTCACCTTAACATCCGTAATAGATCACAGCTTAGGCGAGAGATCCGCCAACATGAACAATTTTATAACTACATAACATTGCTGAAACCCAGAATTCTGCGTTCACATGTCACTTAATTGTCAGAGCAAGACGATTGTCAAAAGCTACAGGACGAAGATTTAGAATAGGAAGAAATTTCGCAGATTCAACGACGCTCCATACAAACACTTCAAATTTGTTGGAATTCTGACAAAATATGCCACAAATTTCATGATTATGTAGGGATGATTGCTACGGATGTGGTGCGAAAGATACATATAATTCTCAATGTGCTAAATGTAAACCTCCGGGAAACAGACACATCCGTAAGAGCTACAATGTTAACAAATTCAATAAAAGCTTCTACTTGTTATATAGATAACAAAAGCTCATTACACCAAGAGCAAATCTCACAAGTAGATAAGTCAATAGAACCAAAAATTAATTTTTCGCTTATACCCCTGCATAAATGATTAGAAAAATATAAAATGCTTCGCAAGCAAATATTTAATAAAACAGATAACTTCAAGTTTATAGGAAGGCCTAAACGCTCGCCAAACAAAAATAATTGTCGAAATTTTTATTCTTCTATTTTCCTAAACTCGCAAAATAGACTATTAACAAATGTATTACTATTAACCGTTAGAAAGGTAATAGCCAAGCTCAACACGAATATAAACTATCGAGATGGCACAGCTGAACTTGAATTATTTTTCATACTTGAACTTATAGGAGATATGTATCTAGGTATAGACTTCAGGCAGAAATTTTGACTTTTAAATAAGATCACTCTTCCTGCAGAAATATATGAATTAGATATTGGAGCTTCCAATGCCACCGAAGACCAAAAATTTCATTCCCTATCAGTAGAAGAAAAGAATCGTCTGGACAAAGAAATAGGTATGTTTCCATCATTCAATACTCCGGGATTAGGTCGAACTAGCTTAGCAACTCATTTAATAGATGTTTGATCCGCTATTCCAGTTAAACAACGACATTGGCCTGTATCGCCAGCTATTGAGAAAATAATGTTTAGCGACACGTCCATTGAATAGTAATTGTGTATTAGTCAAGAATGGGGAAAATACAGATGGTATTCTGAACCGTTTACCACCCGCTCGATTTATCACTGGCTTGGGTATGAAACACGCTTATTGGCAAATTGCTTTAGACGAGCAATCACGTCAATACACTGCATTGACAACTCCAAACAGACCATTATACCAATGTAAAATGGTGCCTTTCGGTCTTTGTAATGCCGCCCAAACTTTATGTCGTTTAATGGATTGAATTATTCCAACTCAACTACGTAATCATGTTTATGTGAACTTGGATGATCTATTAGACTTGTCCGATGATTTTGATTGCCATCTAATATTATTAGAAGAAATCGCTTTAAGATTACGATTACGAAGAGGTAATCTTACTATCAAAATTAGTAAATCGAACTTTTTCGTGGATTTATCATCGGGAATGGTCAAATAAGAACAAACCCGAACAAAATAAAAGCTATTTCAGAGTTTCCTGTGCCTGCCACTGTTAAACAATTACATCGATTTTTGGGATTATCTGGTTGATGATTTGTGGAAAATTATGCTCCTGTGAGTTTTACCTTAACGGAATTGTTAACAAAGAAAAAAGTTTAGAGTGGAATAACCCCTGATATCTCGAAACTATTTATTTTACTGTGCGGCGCTAGCATGTGTAGTATCGGTTGTGTATTAGCACAAGAGCGAGACAACGCGGAATTACCAATTACCTACATGTCCAAAAACTGTAATAAAGCTCAACGTAACTATTCGGTTACCGAATTGGAGTATTAAAAAATTTCGTTCGTATATTGAGGGATAGAAATTCATTGTTATTACAGAATACGCCGCTTTGCAATGGCTTAAGCATCAGAAAGATTTATCGGGTAGATTAGCAAGATGGTCAATGAAGTTTCATTTTTACAAATGTGCATAGAAGACGATGACAGAATGTTGTTGCAGAAACATAATCCCGGCAAAATGAGCCAGTAAATGAAGAAGTTCTTGTCATTAGACCAATAATAGATTTGTATTTAGAACATTTTAAATCATAAGAATATTTAAGTCTAATTGAAAACATTAACTTAAATCATTCCAAATTTCCTAACTTTATAAAAAAAATTAGTTTGCCACTGTGGAAAACGAACAAGAAGACTTCAGTTGGAAGCTCTGGGTTCCATCAGGACTAGTATCTTATATCAGCTCGAAAAGTACCAATCTCTGCGCATTGTGGACCATATACGAAACCGGTAGTATTGGATTACTCACAATTGTGGACCTCTTTGCTAAGTTCCATTTTCTATGTCCACTAAAAATATTCACGGCACCGAAAATTTATGATTATCTTGAGGGATCACTCTTTTACACTTTTGCCGTACCAGAAGTTATCGAGTATTTTCCAATCATTTCTTACAAACTCTTCAGTATAACCCAAAAGTGCACAACTAAATATTGGACACAAGCTAATGCTAGTGACCGATTGCACCGATCAGTTTGTAACGTTGAGTGAAAACAGATGTTCTAACGAATTGTCTTCAGTAGGGTATTCTTTTAAATATATATATTCTTTGAAAAAATACAACATACTAGGGAGCCAGTGAATCGCAGCGGAGGTCGGGACCCTTTGATACTCTAGTTGTTTCGGGAGATTGGGATGGGTTGCTGTGTCCCATGGCTCTATTACATAATGTTTAGTTATTATAGAGTCCCTTCTGAATCAAAAATATGAAATGCTAGACTTCCAAAAAAAAAAAAAAAATCTATTTCATTAAATCATTTCGGTCATACATATACTACCCATATATTCTATAATTATCCCAAAATTTGTTTTGAAGTATAATTTTATTTGCTCGGATCTTTCATGTTGGAGCTTTGACAAAAGTTAATATACAAAGGTAATATAAAAGTTAACATAAATTTCCAAATGTAATTAGACTTTTACCAAATTAACATTAATAATTTTAATAACTCAATTGATTCTATAAATTTTATCTATTTCATTTTTATTTTTATTTTCGTATGATCAAATAATTGTTTTCTTATTTTTATTATTTATTTACATTTTCATTAACTAATTTTATTATTTATAATTTTATTTTTATTTTCCCTACTTTTACAATGATTTGTGGCGAGGGTCTTGTTTTCTTAATATATTTATTTATTTTTTTTTGTTTTTATAAAAAAATTAAGCTTTATTGGATAAGATTGTCGAAGTACAAAAAATAAAAAAAGGGGTAAGAAACTATAACTAGTGTTATTTGCCGAAGATTATTTTTTATAATTAATTTTTTTTTTTTTTTATTTACTGGGTGCCATGTTTAAATATTGAATTTATAGATTTATTTTTATTTATTATTTTTGTAATTTTAATTTTTTTTTCTATGAAAGTCCTTAAATTGATTGTAATTTTCAAGTAGGAAACATTCCCAATTTTCACATGCTTGAATAAAAAAACCTTTTGGAAAAATTCGTGTGTTTCTAAAATTTGTCTTTTAAATTTTTAACTAGGTTATGTACGAAGGTACGTACATTAGCACCGAATTTTACCAAATTTTAGTAAAAGTGGATTATTGACTTACATGTTTCCGATGCGGTGAAACGCCTTCCAGCAAGGTGTTTTTTTTTTTCGGCTTTTTACTGAAACATACTTCATTATTCAATCACGCAAACAAAAAATTAATAATGGGGAGTTATCTGTTATTTTTTTTTTGGGGACTTAAGGGATTTTAAATTTTTTGTACTTATACATACACACAGCCGGTCAATTGTATCGATTTTATTTTGTAGTTCTGAGCTTATTTATGACATTGTTTAAACAAAATTTAACTTTTCCTGTTTTATATGTATGTTAAAATTGTTCAGAATCGATAGTTTTTTAAGTTAGTTTGTTGTTATTTCCCTGTTAATTTAGTGCTTTTAGTATATTATTTTTAATGGCATTTCATATTTCATTTTGTCTTATTATTTTAATGGCATTAATATTTAATTTTTTCTTATTTTTTTAATGGCATTACATATTTATTTTTTCTTATTATTTTTAATATATGTTGATATATGCTTATTATATCTAATAACTTTCTATTTATTAAGCACTTATTTTATACGAACTCATGAGTCTTTTTTTTTTAATTAATTGATGAATTAATTCGTCGGTTTGGCTGCTGCTGCAGATGAGTTAATCCCGACTCCAGGGTATGAGTAAATGTGGGCTCTATTCCTATGGTCACGGAACAGCTATCGGGGGCAGTGGGGCTTCTACTGAGGTCTTCCGTAGGCTTCTGAAGTGGTTCCGCGGCGGTGCCTCTCCGCTTCGAGAATTCCGAGGTTAAGGCCGTCCTTGCAGGGCACGTGATGGTGCGTGGCACATTCATTCTTCGAGATAGCTCTGTTGTTATTGTAACTATTTTTTTTATTTGTTCTTTTTTCCATAAATTTTATAACTGGTAGTTTTTGTTTTTTTTTGTGGTTTTGTGGTGTTTTTTGATCTATTGTTAAAGGATTCTTTCACTATTTTGAATTTTTTTTATTTTTTTCAGCTGCCATGCAATAAAAACAACTTCTGGCGTTTTCTTTCATTTGCACCCGCGCGTTTCAAAAACTTCCAAAAATGAGAGCTTTAGCTGGGATTAGCTCGCTTTCATATCAGGTTTTGGTCGCTAAAGCCGCCGGATGAAAGTCGAGACAACAAAGTCGGCTGCGTTGTAAAAGCTCCCTTAAGCGATCTATAGCTAGTAGGGGACCTTGAGCATACTCCGTTTGCGTAAAAGCTCTTTCGTAAGCTCACCTTTTTACGCGCTTAGATGCACTGCTTTATTTACTTTGCGTCCGTTACACATGATAATATGACACGATAGATGGAAGATTAGCGAGAATTAGATGCGAATATCGTTTGCGTGATAAGTTCCTATTTCACGTCCTTGCAAATCCTCTAACAGATAAAAACTATTGCCAAGTTTTTTCTTGATTCGACATTTCACAAATGTCGGTCATAATTTGGCGTTGAAGTTATGTGAAAATTTGCTAAGGACAAAATTCCTTCGAAAGAATTTTTGGCGATCCTTAAAGGATACAGGTTTACACCGCAAATTATACTGGGCTACATTACGGTCATACGCTTGACGGGATGTTCTGTTGAACATCTTTGCACAGCAATGCTAAGTTGTCGGTACGTTGTATTGGCATTATGGGCTCTTCTAACAGTGATAATTGTTTTTGGAGTCGATAATCACTGACATGGGTTATCATGTCTAATCCATAAGGCTTTGTATGGAGAGCAATGTAAAGATTGATGCAATGAAGAACGTAATGCACACGAAATATCCAAAAGATTTACATTCCATTCTGTTTGTTCAGTTTTGAGATAGGCACGAATTGCTGTTAACAGAGAGCTAATCACACGATCTGCAGCGTTGCTCTGGGGCGAATATAGTGGTGTATATACATGCCGTATTCCAAGCTTTGTTAGAAACGCACATTCGATTCCAAATCTTTTATTGTACCTACTTCCAACTCGGCCAATTCATCGTCACACAATCTTGATAATGCATCCGGCACGATGTGATCTTTTCCTTTTCTATGCAAAATTGTACATTTGTAAGGCTGTAGTCGAAAAATCCACCGCAAGTCTACCGGATGCGTTTTGTTGTCGCATCAGCCACAATAGGCTTGAGTGGTCCGTTACTACTTCGAATTCGTGTAACTCCGAGTAGCATCTAAACTTTTCAATAGCCGAGATAACAACTAAGCATTCTCGCTCTGTTACACTATAATTTCATTCATTCATTTTCCGGCGATAACTGGACAAGGACAGCTCCTATCCCGTAGTTATTAGCTTCGCAGTGAAGATAAAATGTTTTGGTCAAATCGGGGTTTTGTAAAACAGATGCTGAAGTGAGTATCATTATAAGCTTTTCTATCGCCTCTTGAGCCTGTACGAGCCAAACAAACTTTTTTTTAAATGGATTATACATCTGTAACGTGTCCTAGTTAATTCGGCATAGTTCGAAATAAAATGATATCAACCACACACACCCAGGAATCCTCGAACTTGTTTGAGGTTTTTAGACGATGCCAATTCCTAATACACTCAGTTTTAGCTGAACCGGTACAGGTACCCCCACTACCGATTACATACCCTAAATAATTCACGCTTGTTACACATAAATGACTTTTCTCAATATTTAAAGTCAAGGTGTTCTGAGAAATTTTTGGAGATTATGCATAGATCGTCTAGGTATCCAAAGGCGCAATGTCAAAAATCGGGGGGTATAATCTCATCCATAAGTCGACACATCATTGAGGGCGCGTTGCACAGGCCAAAGTGAACGCCGTCAATGGCCTTGAATCTTTTTCTAACTCTATTTGCCAATACGCATCCTTTAAATCCAATTTTGAAATTATATTGGCATTGGGCATTCGGAAAAAAATTTCTTCGATACTCAGCAGCGGATAGGCATCTTTCTTTGTGGCCTCATTGAGCTTCCGTGCATCTAAGCAAATGCGAATTTTATTAGGTTTCATAACCAAGCACTTGAACAGGGCTCTATGAGGTCCAGTTCTAACATACGATCTGTTTCAGAGTAAAGAAGTTTTTCAACTGCTGGGCTAACTGAGTGATAGCGCTGTTTTACCGGTCGTGCTTCTCAAACGTTGATGCGATGTTGGATCAGACTAATGCGGCCTAATTCTTTATGACAATTTGGGAAAAGGCTTTTTACTACTTCTAGCTGTTGTAACTGTACATTGGGCAGAGGATACGAGTTTGATTGTTCTACACTGATCTGAGGGGTTTTCTCTGGCTGCTTAGAGGGCAATTCTATAACGCTGATCACATTAGGAGCTAGTGCAAAAATTGTCCAAAAATTTACCCCTAATATGACTCTTTGTTTGATGGAGAGAATTATGTACAGCTGCATTGGTTTTGTAATTTTCTTATAATACACAGCCTTTCCATCAGCTGTGTTTATATACGATTTCAGGGACTTAAATTCGGGTTAATGAGTAAATTTTCCCTAGCTAGTGAAGACCCAATGCAACTTATATTCGCAGCTCTGCTCAGCAGAGCAAATTCTCTAAATTCTAGAAACAACACTTCCGCATAGCAACGCGAATTATTTCGGTTATTGAAAATGGTGGATACTAATAATTTACAATTATTTTTCATTCAATTTATTTCTTGAAATTGAAGGACTCTTTTCACAAAAAATTCTATTTCTGATTTCTAAATAATTTTCTAGCCGCTCATGATAAGGGCGAAAACGTAAAAAGTCCTCCGGGACATTTTTCGCATGCACGGATCATTTTAAAATTGTTATAGCAGGTGAGAAAACAGCGGGACTACAAATGACAGCATTTGTATAATCAGTCTCTATTTGGATAGGGGCATCCTGTAGTTGGTGGATGCGCCCTTCTGTCGGTTTTCCGACCGACGCTGAATACACACTTTGCATTGCGGCTTATACACCTTTAGACCACCACAACCATAGCCAAATATGCGGCGCTGCGCAAGACAATTCTCCCATACGTAATGCATATCGCACTTATATCTCCGTCCAGTGTCGAATCGGCGAGCATTTTCTCCCGATACATGAATTCATCTACACTCAAACCTACATCCGACCCATCGAAATGTTGATTCCATTTCTGCATTATCTCAACGACTTACTTGGTTGTACAGAGGTGCGACTGGCTAACGAGTTTTGGGCTAACGGTGATTTTGAAAAATGCGTAGGGGAACAGGGGCTCACAATTAAGGATGACATTAATCTTGATACGGTTTGCTCAATCATGTTGTGTATAATGGAATAATCAACCGCAACAGGTTGTTCTCGACGAGTGTTGGCTGAACGATTTGGACATCCTCTTCTTAGGTTTTGATAACGCCTTGCAGGTGGCTCTACTGGATTTGTTCGGTTGCTACCATCTAGCTTTAATAATGGCACTTCGGTACTTTCATGTATTCGGGGATCTGACATTTGCTTCTGGGTTGATACATCCATTATTGATTTTCCGGGTCACTACCTGAGTACTTGACCTGCGACTAAAGGTTCTGCTTGCTTCAATCGAGGCGAGCAATTTCCTAAAACCACTTTAAGTTTTGGGGCTTCAGTTTCCTTGGCGCAATCAGGACAACTGGAATTGGTAATATAACAGGATTGTGTATTTGTCATAATATGACGACAAATATTGCATTTTTTTCCTGAAGTATGGACTGATGTGGGACTTTGTTGGGGAGTACGTTCTAGAGGCATACTAATTCAAAACTTTCTCAATGGGGCCATACCTAATGCATCTTATGATTATAAGAAAAATAATTTTATGTTTGTAAATATATTTTTTTTTTTTTTTAACGTTACTAGTCAGCTAGCAAATATAGAAGTGTTATTAAAGATAATCTTGTACTATTGTAACTATTATCAGATAGATCGATAATTGTTGTAGATCGTGTAAACAATTGATACGCCCTCCCTTTTCTTGGTAGCGAGATACCTATTCCAGAGAAAGTTAGGTGGTGTTGTCAACCAATTAACAAAAAAAATAAAATCTTCCGATCTTAACCCCTTAACGGATGTGATTACCAAATTTAATCCATTTGGACCACTACTAACTGTAAATCGAAATTTCTGTTGCATCCTCATTCGGAAGGCTATTCAATCTTAGCTAAATATGCAAGATTCCAGAACAGATACCACAGTATTCCGACGTACTATCAGCAGCTGGCCTAATCAATAAACAAAAATAACCGAAATTGCAGCTGAGTTTAAACCGTGAGAGCTGGAATAGTGGTGCTAGCCAACTTTAAGTTTTACTCTCGATATGCGGATTACTTTAAGTGGTCCCACCAACTATGTGTATCGGCAATGTATTTGATCTTAGCCAAATACTAGAGATCCAAGATCCACATTATTGGTTCCACACTCATAAGCCATCCATATTCCCTTGGGTGTCACTGAAAGTAGGATGAAGCTTCGCTGCTCAATTTGAGGATGTCACGCTGCTAATTCAACACTTGTCACTGTTAAGGCTTTTATTTATTAATAATACTAATGCAATTTTGCATGCAAAATCAATATTCAGCTTGCCTGCGTTTTTAAGATTTTCTTTTTTTTCCATATCTAATCATAAGAGTTGTTCCGCTTCTCTCTAACGCTTAGATTTTTGGGATCCATCTTAATAATATCTTTGTAATCAAACTATCGATATCAGTCTGCCCCACGTTTTGGGCGCCATAAACGTATGTAATGTTGAATCAAAACGGATGTTCTAACTAATTGTCTTCAGTAGGGTATTCTTTCATATATTTATATTCTTTGAGAAAATACAACCTACTACGGAGCCACTGAATCACAGCGGAGCTCGGGACCCTTTGATACCATAGCTCTTTCGGGAGAATGGGATGGGTTGCTGTAACCTATGGCTCTATTACATAATGTTGAATTATTATAGAGTCCCTTCTGAATCAAAAATATAGACTTTGAACTGCAGAAATAAAAAAAAATCGAAAGGAGTAACTAATATTAAAGGTAAAGGTTCTAATACCTACTGGACTATCTACAAAATTTAGCGGGATCTGAGCTGGTGATCGATCCTCGCCGTCTATACCCACCCAATCATGAATCTCGGTATACGAGTTTTGAGATTCGCAAAAAAATATTCTATTTCGTTAAATCATTTCGGTCGGCCCCACATACTCGATAACAATTCCATCATTTGTTTTAAAGTATAAATTATTAATTTTATTTGCTCGGATCGTTCATGCTGGAGAGTTGACTAAAGTTAATATACTGAAAAGGTAATATAAATGGGTAGCTTAAAAGTTAAGATAAATTTCCAAAGGTATTTAGATTTTTAACTAATTAACATTAATAATTTTAATAACTCTATTGATTCTATAAATCTATTTAATTTTTATTTTTGTATGATATCAATTAGTTGTTTTCTTATTTTTATTATTTATTTACTTTTTTATTAATTAATTTTTTTATTTATAATTTTATTATTTGTATTTTCCCCACTTTTACAATATTTCGTGGTAAGGGCCTTGCTTTCTGAATATGTTTATAGTTTTTTTTTTTGTTTTTATATGTTGTAAATAACGTGGCAAAATGAAGAGTTAAACACCGTTTCTAATTGTGGATTATCTTTACTATGCGCGAGTGCGTCTTTACTTGTTGAAGAATTGAGAGCAACTTAACTTTGGGGAATACAATGCAGAAAAAAACAAACCAATTCATGTGTGATCAGAGCTTCGATATTAATCGATATGGCGATACTTAAGTATTAATCGTTGGTGTGATATTCAAACATATTTCAACACTATCTCTCAATGATTAGATACTTAACTACATGCCAAGATTAATAACAATTCATTTCATTAATACATTTCACATTTTTGTTCTTTTGTAAATTCTTGGTTAACAATTTTTTGGGATACATCGCCTCTCTCCCCGCAGTTGATAATGCAATGTACTCGGCTTCAGATTCCAGACTTTGCTTCTTAGACTCCCACGAAATCGCGCCTTCTGCTCCAATGAAGGTGAATCTACTATACGATTTGCGGTCTGCAGTATCATTTGCCCAATCCGGGTCGACGTAGCCATGTAACGGTTTTCCCATTTACAGCCTATGGCTCTCTTGCCCTCTAGCAAATCTACAAATCCAGTTTCCTTCTTTATTGATGATTATTGATCACCTACACTTGCGGGGATTGGCCCATCCTCTGGGACGGCCCGGCTTACCAGTCCTTAACTTTTGTGGACGACCTGGTCCTCGAACTTCACATAATTCGGGTGACTCCATTTCATTGCTTTGCGCACAGTCTTCGGTCTGGTTGCCTTCATTACTTTGATTGTCTGGCTCAATACCAGCTTCTGCCAGCACTTCTTCGTTGTCACATTCTACACTGGCTGTTTGAGCTTGCTGATTTGGTAGTACACATTCATCAAATAACGCTATATCTCTGTTGTCCCTCACAGATTCTACAAAATATTTTTCCAAGAATATAACATCTCTGCTTTCAATCACCTTTTCGGAGTCTGGACAATACAGCCGATACGCGTTTGCTGTTAATGAATAACGTTTCATTACATACTCGCTATCCATTGGCCTGAACTTCTTTTTGTGCCACTTATTGAGTGCAATCGCCTTTGAGCCAAATATTCTTAAATGTGACAGGGTTGTCTTTTTACCGGTCCACATCTCATAGGGCGTCTTGTTTATCAATGGGCAGCAGTCTGTACTGCCTCTCCCTATAGGGTCTCTTTCGCACCAGAATATATCAACATACTCCTGGCTATCGAAAACTAGCGTGCGATTTGCGCGTTCTGCAACGCCGTTCTGCTGCAGTTGGGCTCTTTATGCCGTTTTCCGTTCGCTTTTAGCTTTTAACCGAATTGTCTTTCGGCAAACACTACAAAGTTTTTCAATGCTTTGGTCCCACGACTTCAAGAAATACACAAAAGTATAACGCGAATAATCGTCAATAAATGTCGCAAAGTACCGAGGCCCTCCGGCAGACCTCGTATTGATATGTCTGTATGCACAAGACTTAACACTAATTATGCGCGACTCTCAGATGCCCTTGGAAACGATCCAATGCATATTTTGCTTTTCCCGCAAGTTTCGCACACATCGTCTTTCAAGTCCATGTTTTTCTAGATCGATTTCAAACATTATGCCATTTCCATAATTCACTGCAGCTTGCATTTGAATTTTTCCATTTTCACATCAATCGTAAATAGGTCACTACACTTAGTAGCCTGCAGTACACATTTTGTCACATTTTGAGTGTCTTTTATTATGGCTCTCTCTGTCTCTCTCAAACACCACTTTATACCCTTTTGCCACGGCTTTTGAAACAGATATAAAGTTTGTTTACAATTCTCTAACGGACAAAACGTTTTTTAGTTCGATGCAAAATTTTCCCGAATTTACACAGTACCAAAAAACCACGATTTATCACAACACATGTGAGCAGTGGCACCACTGTCCAGACACCACATCGATTTTGTCACTTTACTGTTACTCTGCACGCTCGCGAGTATAGCGAATGATCGTTTTACGTCGTTACTTTTTTTCTTTTCCTTTGTCATTTATTCTTTCTTTGCACTGAGCAATAAAATTACCTTCACGTCCGCATCTATAACACTTTTTAGGTACTATGCATGTACCGTTATTTCCATGCTTTTTTTGCTTGATCTGCTTTTTGTACGCGACACAAACGCTTGCTGTACACTGTTGTCGGCTTCTTCGTTGCTTATTTCTTATCTCTCGCGTTCTTCAATCATTTTGATTTTAAGGTCAGACAATCATGGCAACTGCTCTCGCGTTTCGATCGCGACGACAAAATTTGCAATACTTTTTCCAAGTCCTGACAGCAACAAAATTGTCAAAATGTCTTCAGAACTTTCCATATCAATTTTCTTTAGCTTGTCCACTATATCGGAAAACTCATTTTGTAGTTTTCGAAACAACGTAATTTTTCTGGCAGGTCCACGCGGCTGATACACACCGGCGAGCTTATCCCAAGCTTCTTTTCCCGAAACACACTTCTTAATGAAACTTATCTGAGGCGCTTTTACACCCAGCAGAATACTTGCTAATGCCTTTTCGTCACGCGTATCAAACTCAGCTTTTTCAGCCGAAGTTGCACTCTCCGATTTCACAATTCTTCCGCTAACAATTATGCACCAGCACACTTTTCATATGTACCGACCACACCGCATAGTTTTCGCCATCCAACTTATCGATGGCATATAATCCTTGTCCACTCATATTTATTATATTAATATTAGAGCACACAGCAATTAAAAATAACACACTACTCTTCATGGCCCTGGGCCCAACGTGTTCTAAATAAAGTGGTAAATTGAAGAGTTAAGCAAAGTTTCTAATTAAGGATTATCTTTATTATGCGCGAGTGGGTCTTTACTTGTTGAAGAATTGAGAGCAACTTAACTTAGGGGAATACAATGCAGGAAAAAGAAAACAATTCATGTGTGACCAGAGCTTGGATATTAATAGATATAGAATACTTAATTATTAATTGTTGCTGTGATATTCAAACATATTTCAACATTATAAAACAAAAATTGAGCTTAATTGGATAAGATTGTCGAAGTACAAAAAATAAAAAAAGGATAAGAAAATATTGAAGTGTTATTTGCCGAAGATAATTTTTTATAATTAATTTTGTTTTCTTTATTTAGTGGGTGCCATGTTTAAATATTGAATTTTTAGATTTATATTTTTTATATTTTTTTCTATGAAAGACTTTAAATTGTTTGTAATTTTCAAATATCAAGTGTGCATTTAATTTTGTAGGTACCTATAAGCATTGAAATCTAAGCCAAGTTAAGAGCTTGCGATTCTAGGCTTTCTTAGTTTTAAAGCTACATTCTAAGCTTTGAACAAGCCGAAAGCTTCACTCGGCTAAAGCTTCAAGCATAGCTTTGGATAAGCGCACCCTAAGTCGGATAAAAGTTCGAGCTTATGTATGTATGAAAAAAAGATTAATTATTAATGCGGTGTTGGGTTTTTAATTTCTTTAAGTATTTTTTTTTTTTTTGATAGGTTTTAGGAATCATTACTAATTTTTTTATCACAGGCTTGAATAAAAATAACTTTTGGAATAATTCATGTATTTCTCAAATTTGCCTTTTAAATTTTTAACTATGTTATGTACAAAGGTACGTACATTAGCACCGAATTTTACCCAATTTTAGTAAAGGTAGATTATTGAGTTACATTTTTCCGATGCGGGGAAAGGCCTTCCATCGATGCGTTTTCTTCTTGTGGTCGTAAGTTAATATATATATAGATATATTTTTTTTTTGATTTTTCACTGAAACTTAATTCATTATTCAATCACGCAAAAAAAAATAATAAGGGGAAGTTATCTGGTATTTTTTTGGGGACTTTAATCAGGGATTTTATTATTTTTGCACTTATACATACACACAACCGGTCAATTTTATCGATTTTATTTTGTAGTTCTGAGCTTATTTATGACATTGTTTAAAAAAAATGTAACCTTTTCTGCTTTATATATATTTTAAAATTTATCAAAATCGATAGTTTTTTAAGAATGTTTGTTTTTATTTCCCTGATATGTTAGGGCTTTTAGTATATTACTTTTTATGGCATTCCATACTTAATTTTTTTAGTGGCATTAATATTTCATTTTTTCTTATTTTTATTTAATGGCATTACATATTTCATTTTTTCTTATTATTTTTAATATATGTTGATATATGCTTATCATATTTAATTACTTTCTAACTATTAGGCACTAATTTTATACAAACTCATGATTTTGTTTTTTTTTAATTTTTTTTTCTGTAGTATGTTTTTGGTTGTTTTAATTAATTGATGAATTAATTCGCCGGTTTGGCTGCTGCTGCAGATGAGTTAATCCCGACTCCAGGGGATGAGAAAATGTGGGCTCTATTCCCATAGGCACGGAACAGCGATCGGGGGCAGTAGGGCTTCTACTGAGGTCTTCCGTATGCTTCTGAAGTGGTTCCGCGGCGGTGCCTCTCCGCTTCCAGAGTTCCGGGGTTAAGCCCGTCCTTGCAGGGCACGTGATGGTGCGTGGCACGTTCACTCGTCGAGATAGTTCTGTTGTTTTTGTAATTATTTTTATTTGCTCTTCTTCCATAAATTTTATAGCTGGTAGTTTTTGTTTTATATTTTTTAAGTTTGTTGTGTTTTTTTCTTTATTGTTAAAGGATTTCTTCACTATTTTAATGTTTTTATTTTTTTCAGTTGACACGTGATAAAAAAAATTCTCGCAGACCAATGCTTTCTTTCTTTTGCACCCGCACGTTTCAAAAATTTCCAAACATTAGAGTTTTAGCTGAGATTAGCTCGCTTAACGAGTGTTCTGTTGAACATCTTTGCGCAGCAATGCTAAGTTGTCGGTACGTTGTAGTGGCATTATGGGCCCTTCTAACAGGGATAATTGTTTTAGGAGTCGATAATCATTGCCATGGGTTATCATGTCTAACCAAAATAAGGCTTTAAATGGAGAGCAACGTAAAGATTGATGCAATGAAGAACGTAATGCACACGAAATAGCCGAAAGATTCACATTCCATTATGTTTGTTCAGTTTTGAGATGGCACGAATTGCTGTTAACAGAGGGCGATTCACACGGTCGTGCCTCTCAAACGTTGATGCGATGTTGGAGCAGACTAATGCGGCCTAATCCTGTATGACAATTTGGGAAAAGGTCTGTTACTACTTCTGGCTGTTGTAACTGTACATTGGGCAGAGGATATGAGTTTGATTCTTCTAAACAGATCTGGGGGATTTTCTCTGACTGTTTAGAGGGCAATTCCATAACGCTGATTACATTAGGAGCCAGTGCAACAATTTTCCAAAAATCTACCCGTAATATGACTCTTTGTTTGATGGAGGGAATTATGTAAAGCTGCATTGGTTTTGTAATTTTCTTATACGACATTGGAACGGAAATAACTCCAATAGCCTGGTGAGCCTTCCCATCAGCTGTGTTTATATACGATTTCAGGGACTTAAATTCGGGTAAATCAGTAAATTTTTCCATAGCTAGTGAAGACACAATGCAACTTATATTCGCACCGTTGTCTAGCAGACCAAATTCTCTACATTCTAGAAATGACACTTCCGCATAGCAACGCGAATTGTTTCGGTTATTGAAAATAGTCGATACTAATAATTTACAATAATTTTTAATGCGGTTAGAATAGTTCCTACAATGCAATTTTTTTTCCTGAATTTGAAGGACTCTTTTCACAATTCTATTTATAATTGCTAAATAATTTCTTAGTCGCTCATGATAAGGGCGAAAACGTAAGAAGTCCTCCGGGATATTTTGCACATCCGGGGATCTTTCTAAAATTGTTATAGCAGGTGAGAAAACAGCGGGACTACAAATGACAGAACTTGGATAATCAGTTTCGATTTGGATAGGGGCATCCTGTTGTTGGTGGATACACCCCTCTGTCGGTTTTCCGACCGACGCTGAATACACACTTTGCATTGCGGCTTATACACGTTTATAGCACCACCATAGCAAAATATGCGGCGCTGGACAAGACAATTCTCCCATATGTGTCCCTGCACATCACAGTAACAAGTAATATTTGAATGATGAATAGCAGAGATATCTTCTTCTCCATTAACATCACAATTCGACACAGATTCCATCTCAAGTTCTTCCACGACATAATCGTGTCGGCGTTGTAATGGCGGTTTCGTCCTGGAAACTCCTTCGCTGCGATTGTTCAGCTCACTTACAAAATTTTCATGCATTTGTACTAATCTTCGCAACTGACATACAGAATGTACTGGTTGATATATCAACTTATGACGTGCTGCTCTGGCAACAAATTATTTTTAAGAATTTCAATCAACTCTTCGTCTTCGGTTCGAACATATGATTTATCTATTAATGAAACCACAACCTCATAAAAGTTTTCAAAAGTTTCCGCTTGTTTTTGTTTACCCGAACGTATTTGTTCCTTGCTGGTAAACTCAGACCTATGATATCGACATTTTTGGCGTAAGGATAGAGAAAAGCCGGCCCAGGTAATACGATCCACTTGTTTGTGATATCGCCAATACCAATCCCGTGATCTTCCTATGAAAAGAACATATATGTGATTGCAGACCGTACTTATATCTCCATCCAAAGCCTCATCGGTGAGCACTTTCACCCGATACATGAATTCATCTACACTCAAACCTACATCCGAACCATCGAAATGTAGATTCCATTTCTGCATTATCTCAACCAGCTTACTTGGGTGTACAGAGGTGCGACTGGCCAACGAGTTTTGGGCTAACGGTGATGTTGGAACATGCGTATGATAACGAGGACTCACACTTAATGATCACATTGATCTTGATACGGTTTGCTCAATCATGTTGTGTATAATGGAATAATCAACCGCCACAGGTTCTTCTCGACGAGTATTTGCTGAACGATTTGGACGTCCGCTTCTTGGGTTTTGATAACCACTAAGTCTAAATCTAAGTCAAAAGCTTGCGATTGGCGCCATCTATCGCGCCTGCGCGACCGACTTTAAGCACATCACGTGCAGCGGCCACGAAGCCCAGCTGGCCGACACCAATCGAACCGCGCCTGTCATATGCAGATATGACCATAAACGTTAAGGTGCCCGTGTTGCCCGTGAATTTTCCACGGGACATGCTCAGTCACGGAGACTTGTCTGTGTTGGTGGCGACTATCATAGGCGAGGTCATTGCGTCTGGTGGAGATGTCGCGGTCTCATTCGCGGGCATTCATTTCCGGATTGGATTCCTGGTCATTGAGTGCTCCGATGAGACCTCAGCCGTCTGGCCGTGGACCGCAGCATCGCGGCTAGAATCGTGGAAGGACGTGCCTATTGAATGCAAGGTGCAAGGTTAACGTTGTTCTGCCCCAGGAGCGTGGATCGGTCAACCGATTCCATGTTGGTTCTGCTGAGGAACCAGAACAGGATCGAGACCGACACTTGGAAGGTGATTTCCAGGAGGAACGAGGGTGGAGGAGCCCTCCTCCTCCCCTGCGGGACGAAGCAATTCCCATGCCCTCACAAGAGCTGGCGGAGGAGCTGCAGTGTGCAGCAGTAGCTGACGTCGATATGACGAGCAGCGGTGACGGGGGCAACTCCAGGCCCCAATCACCGTGTCAGCTGGAGAGCCCCTCCACCAGTATATGTCTAAGAGCATCAATACAGGACTACCTCAGGTAAACATCCACCGAGCTAAGGCAGCCTCGGCGGTCTTAGCAACGATGTTTACCAACAAACGCCTTGGGCTGGCCCTGGTACAGGAGCCGTGGGTGAATAATGGCATTACAGGCCTGTTCACAGCCGACTCAAAAGTAATCTGGGATCAGAGATACCCAGCACGCAGAGCTTGCGTCATGGTAAGGAAAAGTATTAACTTTACTATCCTTTCAGAATTCCTGACTAGAGACTGCGTTCCCATACTGGTGTACACCAAAGGCAGCGCGGTCACTATAGCTATTATGTCTGCGTACTTCGCAGGGGATGCACCCTGCCCACCACCAGAAGTAGAGAAGCTAGTGGAGTACTGCAGGAAGGAGAAGATACCGGTACTCGTCGGATGCGATGCCAATGCGCACCATACGATATGGGACAGCAGAGACATCAATCTGAGGAGTGAGTGCCTAACAGAATTTATTTTTAAATATAATCTAGACATTGCCGGATCAACCTACATCGACATTTGTTACTAGAATCAGGGAGGAGGTGCTAGACATCACCCTGATTAGTCGGTCCCTAAAGCCTCACCTTAGGGAATGGCATGTTTCCCAAGTGGAATCCATGTCTGACCATAGGACTATCCTATTTAAGTTAAAATTAAACACGGATAGTAGTACACCAGGTCGAAACCCCAGGAGAACCAACTTCGAAGGTTATAAGACGACCTTAGAGCATTATCTAGCCAACGGACCATCTGGTACACCCAGGAATCCGCAAGAGCTGGATAGAGCCTTCGGTGACCTCAACAAAGACATAATTAATACATTTGAGGACAATTGCCCGGTAAGGAAGAAGCATATGGAAAAAGGTGCCCCCTGGTGGAACGCCAGTCTGGAAATGGTGCGCGTCCCCACACATCGCCTCTTCAATTTATCAAGGAGAGACGGAATATTGAAGCAATACCGCGAAAGTCTGATCTCCTATAATAAGGAGATAAGAAAGGCTAAATGGAAGAACAACAGAGATTTGTGCGAAAGCATAGTTAGCACAAGCGAAGGCGCCAGGCTCCACAGAGCACTGGCGAAACAAACGCCCGATGCAAACCTTGCACTGAAGCGTGGAGATAACTCCTTCACGAGCAGTAACATGCAGATATTAGAATTACTCTTCGAAACGCACTTCCCAGGCTGCATAACCCTGCAGGAAGAGGCTAGACTTGCTAGAGCAAGTGGATATAGACCGTCAACTGACGAATGGGCATGCGCCAAGTCGACAGTTACAAGGGGGAGACTGAATTGGGCAATTGGGGCATTCCAGTCCTATAAATCTCCCGGAATGGACGGCATATCGCCAGGCTTCCTTCAAACGGGGCAGGACCTACTCCTCTCCCGTATAAGGAAAGCTCTAGTAAGTAGCCTAGCCTTCGGACACATACCGAGCACATGGAGGAGAGCTAGGGTAGTCTTCATCCCCAAAGCAGGGAAGAAAGACATTACCGACCCAAAGTCCTTCAGACCCATGAGCTTAACATCGTTTTTACTGAAAACGTTGGAAAAGCTGGTGGAACATAAAATTGGAAGCACTTTGCTAAAACAAAGTCCGCTGCACCCAACGCAGCATGCATACAGAGTAGGCAGGTTCACGGACACAGCACTTTATCAGCTACAACGTACTTTGAGTTCGGCAATTGATAATAAGTAGAAGCATTGTGCGCCTTCCTAGATATAGAGGGTGCCTTTGATAACACACATGATGCAATCGAGGACACCCTCTCGAGAAGGGGCCTGAATACTACTACCAGCAGATGGATTCTCGCACTGCTGCTGACCAGGCAGGCAACAGCATTAGTGTATGATAGCACTGTAACGGTCTTAACCACCAAGTGCTGTCCCCAAGGGGTGGGTTTTGTCTCCGCTACTACTACCGCTACTACTAACAGTGGTATTCAATGTCAAGGTTATGCCGATGACATTATCATAGCGCGAGGCAAATTTGAAGAATCGCTCTGTGACATAGACCAGTCAGGGATAAGGATAACGTATAACTGGAGTATGGAGGTTGGACTCAGCCTAAACCATACTTAAACAGTGATCGTCCCCTTTACTGGACGACATAAGTTACAGATGATGAGGCAAATATGGCTCTCACGGACCCTACTAGAAACGAGCAGGGAGGTTAAATACCTGGGTGTCATATTTGACAGTAAACTTAACTTTGGCACCCATGTGCAAAATACGATATTAAAGTGCTCCAGGGCGCTTTATACATGTCGTAGCATAGCCGGGAAATCGGGATATCACCAAAGACAGTAAGCTGGCTATACCTAATTGTAGTAAGACCAATGCTAACCTATGGGGTAATAGCATGGGGTGACAGAGCGCGGTTGACCACCGTAAAGAAGCTCCTGCAAAAGTTGCAAAGAATGGCCTGCGTATGTATGACAGGTGCAATGCGCACTTGCCCAACAATGGCCCTTGAAGCCTTAATGGAGCTCACACCACTCCATAAGACTCAAGCAGAAAGCTACGCTTTTAAGGATGTCAACAGAGGGGGTTGGGGGCAATCACATCCTAAGCCATAAAGATGGCCAACTCCTTTCAAATGAACTGCCCCTGCTACTGCAATCCAGGGACGAAATGAAAAGAACTCTATAATGATTTTTTAATGATGTTGCTTGTGAAAAACAAAATAATATTCGTGCATACTTCTGTATGGGAAGACCTAATAACATTGATGCGTTTTATTTATGTCAGACGTATATACGCATCCCTAAACATCTTATTCGTGATAATGCAAATCCAATAATACTGTTCAAGCAAGATGAACTAAATATGAAACATGTGTACCTAGATCATGTAGGCGTAGATATGAAATTTGATGAATTTAATAATATTTGTCAATTTTGTTGGAAGGAAAAATATGTTTTTGTACTTATAAGTAAAGACGATCCTCTAGAAAATGGACGCTATAGTCGTGGATTCACTGACTTTATTAGAATTTGAAATATAGAAAATGGACGCTATAGACGTGGATTCGCTGACTTTATTAGAATTTGAAATATAATATCAACAAATCTCATTATTAGTTCACCAAATAAATTAAAACACTCTCTCATCGGAAGTAGCAACAATACGCTTCAAGTGATGATTTCAACTAAGGAACATCCTATATATTTTAACAAAAGGAATAATATTGGTCAATTATTCGGATCATATGTTAATGCCGAATCAAGTCAGGTATTGCATGAGTTCGCCTTAAATGTCCACCAGGCTATAAAATGAGTGTGAAGCCGCACAATCTTATTTATTTCCCAGTGAACACGAGAGAGATACAGTCATTAAAAATACGGATAGTTGATCAGGACGGAAATTTAGTAAATTTACGTAATGAGAGTATTACACTTCGCCTACATTTAAGACAACTAAAATGATTATTTATAATAAAATTGTATGCTATCCTCCATTATCAAACACTTTTAGTTATACTGCAGAAGAAAGAAGGTCGTTAAGGACAACACTCACAACAGAGAACAAATTGTTTCTAAGGTCATTGGGTTTTAAAGTTAGAGAACAATAACTAATTTATTAACTGTTCGAGAGAAACCCTTTTCGGATGAGAGTATAACCAAAAAAGAATATCATAGCTGCTCTCGCTATCTTCAATCATTTAAGAGTAATGATGAAGTTAGAATCACAATCCAGAATCAGGACTTATATGTACTACCGAGCGAGAGTTTTATTAATATTGAGGGCTTGATATCTTTGGTTAACAATGCGTCTACTGGAGGTGGTAAACTGAAAAACAATTGCATTAGTTACCTTTCTGATGAGGTTCTATACGAGTTGAATGGAATCGAAGTTGATCGAACTAGATTTATTGGTACTACAACAACCTTAAAAAACTATATTTCTTTGAATAAACCTGAAAGTCGCGTGCTTGAGAATTCTGGTTGGTTTATAAAATACCTGCTTGGATTTTGTGAAGACTAAACATGAACTCATACTACTCATAACTAAAAACATGGATGATGTGTATCATAGTAAAATTGGAAGTATTGAGTATAAATTAAATATATCTAATATTACATGGAAAGTACCACATATTACTCTCAGTGATGGGAAGAAATTACTAATGTTAAATATAACAAAAAGTGGAAGCTTACTACAACTAGCATTCCGCAGTTGGGATTGTTATCTCAATCCAACACTAGCAGAAGGTACTCATCATGTGTGGAATGTAAAACTTGCAGCTAATAGAGAACGCCCCCGTTTCACTATAATAGCCGTTATACTGGATAATAAATTGATTCAAAATCAATTGCGAAACTTAAAAGTGTACTTGAACTCTCAAACATATCCCTATGATGATATGAATATAAATTTTAATCGTGAACGATTTGCAACTTTGTATGATATGTATGCAAATTTCCAAGCAAGTTACTACATGAAGCAGTCTGAGCCGCTGTTAACACATCAGAATGAATCTGTTAAAACAGGACCGATCGACACCAGAGTTTCCACCGAGTTGGAGAGTGCAAGTGTGAGAAACACTAAAGTATATTTCGACTATTTGATATTAAAAGAAATTGCTCTTGTTTTTAAGAATGGTTATTACCATGACATTCATTACCTTATAAGACCACCATATGATTTTCTTAGACTAACGAAGAAGGTCCGTAAAACGGCAATATGGCTAACTAGAAATCAGCACAATCTCTGTTGGAATGATGGAAATTATAGCTTTTTGGAAGTTAGAAACTATCTTCGTAAGCTTCTCAAGGATATGAGGGTAATCACGAAGGGAGATACAAAGAAAACGTTTCTTGAAAGGTTTTTAAAGACGTGTGTGTGCCCACGATTAGATGCGATGAAATTAAATGTTTTCTCCGATTGTGGGCCCCATCAAAATAAAGGTGTATGTGCCCTAAGAAACGCACGAGTTGTATTAGATTTTATTATAATCTATAATTTAAGTATGATGTAAAACCGTTGACTAAATTGAATAACGCAAAACTCAATATTTTTAATCTTATAGATTTTGTAGTTGGTTTATATTTGGTACAATCAAATTTTAATTCAAACATATTTCAAAATTAGAGCTTTTTAAGATTACAAACAGTTTAAATAAATTGTTTAGAGCACATTGGTTTGTTATTTTCTTATGTATTCTACAATTTGTAAAAAAGTTTTGAAAGTGTCTTAAACTTTGATCTAATTCTAAATCAACTATTTTTGTAGTTAAATATTTACTTAAAAACTGTTTCTTAGCTCTGCCTCGTACAATAACTGTAGCGAAACTGTTTAATGGACTTAATATATCACCAAGGCTTAAATAAGAAATGTCGCCATCACAACAATCCATCGACATACTGTTTAGTTATTTTTATGGTTTTTCTAGTTATTTCATCCAGCTCTCTTATGTCATAGGGAGGCTTGAAGTGAAAGAAATTCGGCATGATTGATCCAGCTTGCATGAAGGCCAATTCCTTTACAAAAATTTGTCTATCGTTTCCAAATATATACTGAAAGTCAAGAAGAACACTTCTGTCTATTTTAATCATTTTGCGTCTGAAGTGTATAATGTACTGAGAAGCATGGTCAAGACTCTTCACTTTAATAGCGTCCACAATTTAATTCCCAAGTTAGTTTGAGACAACTTTTCAATCGATATGGACACTCTTCAGCTAAGAAAATCAAGAAATTCAAGAAAAATTCAAGATCATGAAATCATTTTTGATTTCGAGTATTTTGTTAACCTACAATTAAAATTAAAGTGTGGCTTTTCAACAACGAGACGATTTAAACGTATGGCTTGGATGCAGCAGCATAAACGCAATTTCATTGGATTTGGAAAAGAGGAATGGATTACTGACGTTTAGGCTTGAGCAGTTTGAGTTCTTAATGCCTGATGCAATAATTGATAATCTGAAGATTGAGAGCATAAAGTGTCATTTTAAGATTATAAAATCCGATAAGCAATGCATATTAATTTTAAATCAATATGGAAATAAACTCGAATTTGATAATGAATCTTGGAGAGCCTTCCTAAGATTGGGGATATTTTTCACTTCATTCTTATGTTGGAACATACTGCTTAAAAATCAAATTTGTAATATATATAATAATTATATTATCCCCAAATGTTCAAAAATGGAGAAATATGATGTACAACTTTTAGGTTATCTTATGGACATGAAGCAGAAATTGATTTAACTCGCGTATGCTTTGAAATTTCAAGAAAGATGGGAAAATAAATATAAAAAGATGTAAGCCAGTATAGACAAGTATTACAAAAGAAAGTTACACAAGTATAGGCACTTTATAAATAAAGTAAAATAATTCTTCAGTTCCATTTCTGCTTTTGAAAATACACAATAGAATGGGTCTTTCCATTACCTTTCCACTGATCATTGCACCCACCCTCAAAAATCAATTCATGTACATGCACAGTGCGGCAGCTGCTACCTGATCTTCTACTTGATTCTAGCACACAGGTTACAGGTTACACGCCTAGCACACAATATCCTCCTTACAACCACAATCACGTACGCACACACAAGTGCTGCTGAGCGATCCTCCACCTCATGTCAACCCACAATAAAAAAGGGTCAGCCAAAAATCTATACCCTCCGATCATAAATGTTTCATACGTGATCCAAAACCACACATTTTTCTAAAAAAGGTTACACACCTGTCACTCCCCTACCCAAAAGTAATAAATTAACTCCAATAATGAAGCCATTAAAAATAAAAAGCTATAAGCCACTTCCTGTCATAGAATCCCCATTTCCCTACTACTGACGACCTCTTCTCCTATTCCCTGCAGTTCTCGCGCGGGGGGTGCTATTACTAGCATCCAAAGCTGAAGACTATGGAGCACTCTCTTTATGCGTAGGCTCTTGGCCAACAGCAGATGTAGAAGGTGGAATGAACAAGGGATGACGGAGGGGCCATTTGTTTTGCTCTTGGTGATCAATGTCCGACTACTAATTTCGCGTTTGGTAAAGTAATTAGCTCATTACAAAGATAGCAGGCTGAATTTTGTTCTAGCCAGGAATCTAGACAGCGCATATGGAAAAGACGATTGCAACAGATAACACGGATGCGTATTATTCATCCCCTGATTACATATCTTACACTGAACTTCCGCTTCCATGGGATATCTTGGGGACTACGCTCTAAAGGCGTTTTTTTTTCTACTTTATTAAGGATTTATTATTTAATATACGTGTTCCTGGTTGAGACATTGAGTGGTAATATAAGAGGACAACACAATTCAAAAACACTCTGGATCAGATGACAGTTGGTTTTAAGTTGTGGGTTATTTCAACTATAAACGGGAAGGGCAATTAACTTGGCTTGGTCAACATAACATTTGAATTATTCGGCAAGGATATGCAAAAGCAGCATGATCGCTAGTTCCAGGCAATAATGCAAATTAACATTTTTTCAAGCGCCGTTAAATGTTCGCTAACCATAGAATCCTCAGTATCGCAGGTTCATATATAACAAGAATTATTCCTCCATATGCGGAAGCCAGACAAAGCAAATCGAAACTTCGTTAGCACCGGGGATGGTTAACTCTGAACTTTAACGTCTTCCGGTAAGGCAAAACTCTTTTAACTCTTTGCTGTAGTGCCATATCCTTTCGGTAGGGCCAGAGCATTGCGGTAGGCCCAGAGCCTTGTGGTAGGGCCTCACGTTGGGCGCCAACAACTATAATAATCTGACCAATTCTCGTCGACCGTTCTTTTTCTTTTTTTTTTTTCCTATCTGGAGAACGTAATTTCTACTGAGGGACAAAGCTGGCGGAATTCTCTGGAATGTAGCTCTATCGGGGTGGGGTGGGTTGTTGCTGAGTCTCAGTAGAGCTTCACACTAGTGACCGACGATGTTGTAAGCGGTCACTATTTTTCAATTAATATGAGTTCCTAGTCGGACTATCTAAGGCAGAATTCTCAGTATCGCAGGTTCATATATAACAAGAATTATTCCTCCATATGCGGAAGCCAAACTAAGCAAATCGAAACTTCGTCAGCAACGGGGATACTTAGAAAAATGAAAAAAACAATTTTTTGAACTCAACACAAGGGGGTTTGTACAGCAACTTACAAGAACTCGCCTCGCGCGTTCGGTGCTAAAACTTCCGTCGAGCACGTCACAATGCGTTTTCTAAGTTACTCATACATTGCGGCATTTACGTGGGGAACACTATCGTTAACTCTGAACTTTAACGTCTTCCGGTAGGGCCAGAGCATTGCGGTAGGCCCAGAGCCTTGTGGTAGGGCCCCACGTTGGGCGCCAAAAACTATAATGTTCTGACCAATTCTCGTCGACCGTTCTTTTTCTTTTTTTTTTTCTTATCTGGAGAACATTTATTTCTACTGGGGACAAAGCTGGCGGAATCCTCTGGAATGTAGCTCTTTTGGGGTGGGGTGGGTTGTTGCTGAGTCTTAGTAGGGACAACATAGCTTTATTTTTTAGGATTCGATCTAATCTAAACTACAAGGGGAGATCATACTCCTCGAAGAGTTCGTTTGGGTTCACAAATCACACAAACGATTTATGGACTAGACCAATTCCCTTGGTAGGGGACTGTCGTCTGTTCAGGGTGCTTTGAAAGGGGCGAGGTCTGAGGTGGTAGTCGACTCTGCGTTATAGTCGAAGATTCAGTTTCATTCATAATCATTACGGGGACGTAGTGTTAGCCACATAATGGGATTTACTTAATTAATAAAAAAATTATTTACCGATTAATTAAGAATTAAAAAAAATTAATTAAAAAAGAATTAGTTCCAAAATTCAATAATTTGAGATTTTAGATTTAAAAAAATTTAATGAAAAAAATGGTATCCAGAAATTAATAATTTTAAATTTACAAAATTTTAACTCAACAAAATGAATTCCAAAAAATCAAGTAATTTAAAATTTAAGTTTATAAAAATGTTAATTAAGAACCAATTATTTGAAAATTAACATTGATAACATTTTAATTAAAAATTAATAATTAATTGGATTAATGGAAAAATCTAAGAAAAACAATAATTATAGAAATTAATAAAAAAAACTTGAAGAAAAAACTATTAAAAATTTAATTTTAATTATTTAAAAAAATAATAGTACAAGTGGGCGAACCATCATTGCAGCCACTGTACTTCGCAGGTCAGTGTGCGAAAGCTGGCAATAAAACAGCTGTTCGCGCTGCACACGCTTAAAAGAATGTTTGTGTGGTTGTTGTATGTGTTGTAGAGGTACAGAATGTAGTTACTGGTAAAACTTTTTTTTCTTTCATTTATTTATTTTTTCTTATTTTTTTTTTTTCTATTAGATATTATTATTTTTTTTTCTCTTATTTTTTTTTTTTGTTTGTGGGCAAGAATAATAGTGAAATAATCGGGCAAATCAAATTAAGTTTGCGCTCATCTGACATGCTTCATTCGCCTACGTGTGGAGGTGATCACACGTGCAGAGATTTCTCGGTACAGCATGTCAGATAAGCTCACCCTACGATAAACAAAAGCAACATATAAAGAATTTTAACACTTACTTGTGTCCAACGTTGGAAAGCTTTCCATCGATGCTTGTATGTATGGGGCGGTGTGTGTATTTTAGGCAAAGGCTTAATAGATGAACTTTATATATCACTTTTGCTCTTCACTTATCCGATTTTTGCCTTTATTTATTTATTTATTTTTTTTGATTTATTTATTTTGTCATTTAACTTTTTTTTATACTTTTCCTAAATTAACACTTCAAATAACAGAAAATAACTGATGACGTCCGATTTTTGGCCGGCAAGTAAAAGGTTTTGCTCTCACAACAACAACCACAACACCCACTTTAAGCTGCGCTTATGCTGCATCGATTTGAATTGCTATAGATTCTACATCTGCAGAATCTTTGAGGGGCGAGCACTTATTAGTAAGTTGAATGTTCAAATTACTTTTAGTTTTTGAGCACAAAAAAAATTAAGAACCGAATTATGCACAAACAAAATTGGGAGCGCCGCTTTCGGCTGCGGGTTGTGATGCACTGATGTCAGCGGGTGTGAACAAATCCAAACACAAAGCTTCGGCCCAAAGACTTACGTCAACGCAGCTGGACGGCCGAACGTTCACAGCGAGTGTTGCCAATGGGCGCCCGCACTCCCGATGATAATTGTGTGCAATTGGGAAGGCCCAGGGATGGCACGGCGAGGGGAGGGCGCCAATTTTAATTCCAATGATCTTCGAATTGGCGGTTTTCCTCCCCCACACCTGAAGCGATTGCGCCAACACACGTTTCGCTGGTGTGGGGTTGACGTGGACTTTAATCCAAAGTGCTTAGAAGGGGATTTGGACTTTAGAATAATACATGGAAATTGCGGCACATACCTTATAAATTTGTACAAGCCAAAACTTGTGTAATCGCTGCCGTGATGGCCTCCAAGGTGGAGTTGTCTCGCTTTTTCTCTTGCTGGTGGTAGCGGGCAGGCCTTACTGCCCAAAAATATAAAATAATTGGAGGCGCGCTAATTTAACCTCTCACGTTTCGCAATCGAGCTAACAAACGTGGAAGATGCGGAGGCGAAAAGGTTGCCAGCCTCCGCCAGCTCTGTTATAAAGAGCAAAACCAGAAAAAAAGAAAAAGCTTTTCTTTTTCGAATTTTGAATTGCTTATTCTTTCCTGTGGAGGGCCAAGTGACCGAGCTCAACAACATTTCTACTAAGGTCACTGAAGGCTGAATGCTACGAAACTTCATCATATTTTATCGCCATCGATCGACCTTATCGAAAAAAAAGGCGGAAAAATTTAAAATTTAGCAGTATTGATTCTCGTTGCGCTAGTAGGCCTTGCGAATATTGGCTTGAATATTCTTTCTAAGTAACGTCAGCTTAACTGCTCGCGAAAGGGTAGTAATAGAATCTTCTATTAGAGATAATTCTTTCAACAATTTACAATCGGGTCCATGAGTAATCATGTCCAAGCCAAATAATGCGCGATACAGAGAATAACCTAGGGATTGATGCAACGCCGATCTTAAAGAATATGAAAGATGCAGGTCCCACTCCGTCTAATCATACTTCAAATAAGACTGAAGAGCAACTAGCAAATAACGATTGACGCGTTCGGCCGCATTACTCTGCGGTGAGTAAAGCAAAGTATACACATACTTTTTTTTTTTTATGTAGCAATTATATTTAAACATTAATCAACCTATTTAAAGGCTATAAAACATTGATTTGAAACGGTATGAATAAAAAAGCGAATTAGAATCTATAACATAAACACAGAACTGGTTTTAGCAGATAATAATTAACATTAAATATTACATTTGTAGCACATTAACTTAACGCCCAACAGTCCAGAGGTCGCTGGTGTGGAGGCGCTTCAACCTCCTGCGCGTTGTATTTGACCCAAGTGAGCAGGCCAAAGGGTTGACGTGGTTGTGCAACCGGTCATTATACTGACTCGTATGTCGATTTATTTGTTGTCTGACTGTCGGTAGACCGAAGTCGTTGTGCAGCGTCCTGTTACTCACGTATGGTGGAGCACCAGAGATGTCTCTAAGCACCTTGTTCTGCAAGACTTCAATTTGGTTTAGCCAAGACTTTGTAGCTGTGCCCCAAAAAGGGATCCCATATGTCCATGTGGGCACGATGATGCTCCTGTAAACCAGCAGCTTGTTGCTCAAGCTGAGTTTGCTAAATGGCCTCAGCAGCCAGTTGAGTTTCTTTTTTTTTGATCTATACGCTGTTGCCGTGATCTGGATGTGTTTGCGCCAGGTAAGTTTCCTGTCCAGATACATACCCAGGTAGCGAGCATGCTTCTCCTGAGGTATGACCATGTTGTTGAGTCGAACAGTTGGACAGTTACCATTCCTGAGCGCAAACGTGCAGTGTTGAGACTTGTTCTCATTGACGCAGATGTTCCACCGGTTGGCCCAAGTACTAAAGCCTTCCAAGAACCTCTGCGTACCCGCAGCTGCTCTCCAAGCAATGGTGGAGTTAGCAAGGAACACAGTGTCATCCGCGTATGTGGCAAGCAGCGTGTTTCTGGCTACTGGGAGCGGCAAGTCCGCGGTGTACAATGTGTACAAGGCAGGTCCAAGGACACTACCCTGCGGTACACCCGCTCTAACGGGGCGGATGTTTGATCGGTCGCCTCTAACTTCTACCATAAAAGAAGGGCCAAGCAGGTAAGAACTGAGCAGTAAATACGGCGCCGATGGTAGCAGGTACTTAAGCTTAAAAAGCAGGACATCATGCCATACGCGATCAAATGCCTGCTGGATATCCAGAAAAACCGGAGAGCTGTACTGCTTATTTTCCAAGGCCTCGAGAACATGCTGCACTACTCGATGAACTTGCTCTGGTGTACCATGGTGATGCCTGAAGCCAAACTGATGATCAGGAATGGCCCTCTGGAAGCCACTTACTGCCGAAAATCTTCCCAAAAATATTTTTTCAAATATCTTGGAGAAAGTGGACAGCAAGCTTATCAGTCGATATGACGAGACAAGATTATCCGGCTTGCCAGGTTTCGGAATCATCGCAATCACAGCGCACTTCCACGGAGTGGGGAAGTGGTGGATGAGAACCATGGAGTTAAAAAGTAGCACCAAGAACATCACTCCCTTCTCTGGGAGGGCCTTAGCAACTCTGCCGTCAATGCCATCATAGCCAGGGGCCTTAGTGGACTTAAGCCTGCGAATCTGTAAGCGGACCTCACTAGGGGCGATAGGTGTGATCGGTTGTACAGGATCGAGATCTGCATTTAAAAATGTCTCAGTATCTTGTACCTGGCTGGGTGATGCAAGTGCAAAAGGCGTGAAGCGACCTTGCAGCTCATCCGCAAACGCCGATGCAATCTCTGCATCCGATCGACACCAAGTGTTGTCCGGTCGTATAATGGGGATCCGCCTGAGTGGCTGCCGTTTGACACAACGCGTTGCCTTCCACAAATTGAATCCATGATTCTTATTGGGATCGGCGTTGCGGAGCATATCCGGGAAATATTTGCTCTTAATGTCAAACAGCAGCTTTCGCAGCTCATGCGCAGCCCGCCTAAAGTCCCTTAGGTCCAACGGATTACGTGAGCGCATATATCGATGACGCAGGATCTTACCAGATCCAAGACCTCTGGTTTTAAAAGAGGCTGAGCTGGAATGGGAGTCGAACAAGGTAGTTGGCCAAGCATGGAATATTCCGCCGCCACGTTAATATTACGCAGGAATAACTCGGCTGCGTCGTCAATATCAGCCGGTGAACTCAGCTCCATGTTCAAGTTGTCAAGCTGTTCCAACCTCTCCCGGAATCGGGTGATGTTTGCCTTGCGCGGCAGAAGACGTGTCTTGGGAGCATTCAGAGTAGCAGCCACTCTGTACTCAACGATCAAGGGGATGTGATCGGAGTTAAGCTCAATTCGCTCGGATATACCAAGACGGTCAGACCGGAGCAAAGTCAATTGCTGTTGGCCTATGGTTGTCGTACGAGTAGTGCGTTGCACCTCCCGTGGCAAGTACTTGGAGGTTGGATTCTCTCACGCAATCCGCAAGTGCAATCCCACGGTGTCCAACGCTGCACCCCCGAGATGGTTTTGAGTATTCCAGTCTCCAGCAATCAGGAACTTGGGGCCAAGCTCTTCGAAGAGACACTTAAAGTCTTCTATTTCCCACATAAAACGTGGTGGATAATAAACAGCCACTAGGACTACTTCGCCTTGATCACTAGAGACTTTAACGACAGCACATTGTGCGCATAGCCAACTTAATGAAGTCAGTGCATGATATTGCAGTGAAGATTTAATGATCACTGCTGCTCCGCCACGCATGCGATCCGAAGGATGATTGGCAAGGTGAATATCGTAGCCTGGTAGTCTGGTAGCCTGTAGTGCGATCTGGAGCAGTAGTGAGTCTCGCAGACCAACATTACATCTATTTGATGGCGTTGAATAAATAACTCCATCTCATTGGCGTTATTTGCAAGGCCATTGGCGTTCCACACGCCAATGCGCAACCCAATTTGGCTCATCTGTTTGCAAGTGCAGCGTGCAACAGGCTCATCATGGCTATAAGTGTCTCACTCAACTTATCGAATTTTGACATAAGACTGTCCAAGTGGAGCTAGGAGTGCTCATGGTACAGATGAGGCTGCTGCACTAGCTGAAATTGCTGCTGGGGGGGCTGCTGATGTTGCTGCCGCTGTGGCTGCTGGTGCTGTTCTTGATGTCGTGGTTGCTGTTGCCGTTCTTGCTATATGTGCTGTTGCTGTTCCTGTTGGTATTGCTGCTGTTGGCGTTGCTGCTGCTGGTGTTGCTGAGAGTGTTCCTGTTGTTACTGTGCGTGCTCTCGATGCCTAAGCTCCTGGCGAACTTGTGACGTCGAGTTTTTCTTGTGCGCTGTTGCTCAGGAACCTGCGGAGTAACTGCTGAACCGACAAAAGTTGTTGCTGCTGCGGCGGCTGCTGGCGGTGTTGATTTTGAGGTTGTTGTTGAAGATGAACCTGCTGCTGATGGTGACGTTGTTGCTGTTGGTGTTGCTGTTGTCCAAGTTGCTGCAGAGGCTGAGGAGTCGTTTGAAATCTGACAGCATCAGCATAAGAAAAATTTTCTCTGCGCATGGGTGCCGGGCTTCTTGGGCGCGACTTTTGTAGGTCTTGGGCTGGCCTTCGTGACTGAGCCACAAGCTTCCGTTCCTTGGCAACGCGCTGATAAGCTAGGCGTCCCTTCCAGCTTGCTGGGTGGTTACCACCACAGTTAGCACATTTCGGGTCAGCGTCCAAAGGTTTTTCGCACACCTGACTTGCATGTCCTGAGCCGCACTTTACGCAGCGATGCTGCTTTTGGCAGTATTTTATCGTATGGCCGAATTCTTGGCAACGGTGGCACTGGGGGATGTCCATATGGCGGTCAGGGCATTCCACTGAAATGCGCACTTGAGAGATGGAGCGTAGATTGTATATCTCTTTTTTATTTGCAGCCGGCTCCAACTCAAAATAACTCAGATTCAGCTCCTTCTTGGTAACGCGACTTATGATAGTTTGGACACCACGCACTGCGTGCCCAAGTCTGGCCAGCTCATCTCTGATGCGATCAATTTTCTACCGGGATGGATGCAGTCCCCTGATCACCACGCGGAAACCTCTATCCTCCTTTATTTGGTACGAATGAAACGGGATTCGCTTATCCGCAAACAATCTCTGTATTGCCCTGTAAGCGTCAATACCACTTGGCATTACCCTTACTGAACCACCACCACTGCATTTGAGCATACAGCTGTCAGGCGGCGTGACAGCATTTAGTGCTTCCAGCAGTCCAACAACGTTGGTGATACCCTCAGCAATAAGTGGGGGAGGTTTAGAAGGTCTTGTTGGCCGAATTTCAACAGTCGCGTATCTCAGCGGCAGTTCTTAGATTGGGGTCCTCATCGTGAGTAACTTCATTACGAGTAGACGCACTCGGCAGGACCATCTTTTTCATGTCGACCGACTCGACATCTGCATCAGAATCTGACAGCAGATCCTCGAGCGCTTGTGGTACTGCACGAGCTCCAGCAGAAGGCGGCACTGCATCCAAGTCAATTTCATCTTAGACTATCGCAATTTTTCTCTTTTTATTGGCGTTGTTGCTGTTGAAATTGTTGACGTTGATATTGGTATTATTTTTGGTGTTTTTATTAGTGTTGTTGTTGGCATTGTTGGTGTTTTGAATGTTTTTGTGGACATTGTTTTTGTTGTTGACGGTGTTCTTGTTGATGTAATTGTGGTTGCTCTTGTTAGTATTTGCCATTATGTTTGCACCGTTGGCGTTGTTGTTGTTGTTGCTGTTACTGCTCGCCGGGCGAGACCGCAGATTATAGCGGTGTTCGCTGGTTGCCAGGCAAGAGAAGGCGAGCACCAGGCAACTGCAGTATCGCCGTCAGTTGAATGGTTGAATGGGCGGCCACCAAGCGCACGCACTCTAGCAGAGTGGTGGCGCCACACGCACAAATCACACTGATTGATATGATACGACGCGAAAATCGATTGTTTGAGTACAATACAAAAATAAATGAAAAACTAAATAAAAATAAAATGCTTCTTTGTTTTTTTTTTTTTTTTTCGCTACGAAAATTATATTGTGACCGTACGCTGCGAAAGCTAAATGCCGTCTGTACACATACTTAATGCCTAATTCGGTGAGGAAAGCATTAAAGTCATTGGCTTTAAGTTGTGTGCCATTATCACTCACGATAGTTTCGGGCACACCGAAGCAATGGAAAATTATGTTGTCATAAAAATTCTTGGATGACCTGAGAACTAAACTTTTTCATCGGTTGTAGCCAATGATATTTACTAAAGTGGTCTAACACAATCAGTAATCCAATATGACCATTTTTGCTACGATGATGCGGGCCCAGTAGGTCAATATACAATCTCTGAAAGGGTGTACATGTTGGGGTGTGAGTACCCATCGACGGACGTGTGCAAAACTTGGGAGCTTTAGTCTCCTTGCAGGTGTCGCATTGTCGAATGTAATCACAAACATCTTTAGCCAAGCCGGGCCAGAAAAGATAGCGAGGCACTTTTTCAATAGTCTTTTGCATACCCGCATAAGCAGACGTGCTTGTTTGAGAACAAATTAGGGGAGACCCATAATGTCCAAAAGATCTTATCGAGTGAATCAAAAGAATGTTTTGTCCGAATATACAATAATTTACCCACAAGTTTTGTATCCGGGAATTTCATCGAATTCGGGCGAAACTTGTCTATCAAAGATATAACTATTAGAGAGAAATGCATCTGGCTCGAGATCTACCATAGGGTTCAAGTCCAAAGCCGACACTTCGTTTTCATAAACACGGGATAACGCATCACAAGCACCAGGTGGTCTTCTTCTTTATGATATGCGATGGAGAATTTATATTGCTGTAGTCGAAATATCCAACGAGCTAGTCTGCCAGATACATTTTGTTGTCTCATGAGCCAAAACAAACTTGAGTAGTCAGTCACTACCTCGAACTCTTGGAGTTCTAAATAGCATCTGGATTTCTCATTTGCTAGAATCACGGCTAGGCATTCGCGTTCCATGACACTATAATTACGTTGGGCTTGGCTTAATTTTTTCGACATGAATGCATATGCTTCTCTTCATTTTCAGCGGACAGTTGCACTAGCACGGCGCCTATACCAAAATCGCTGGCATCACAGTGCAGGAAAAACTTTTTCCCAAAATCGGGATTCGTTAATATTGGCGGTCTGCGAAGTTTTGAATAAATCTTCTATACCATCCACAAACTCCAAGAAATCCGCGCACTTGCTTCAGATTCTTCGGTTGGGGCCAATTCAGAATACACGAAACTTTATCTGGGTCGGTATGTATACCGGTACTACTAATAACATAACCTATGTAATTGATACTTGTTACGCAAACGTGGCTTCTGGCAAGGTTTAGTGTTATTTTTGCTTTTCGAAACTGCTCAGCGATTCTTGCTAATATGGCAAGATGGGAAGAAAAATCTTCGGACACTTCTGGCACAAATCATCTAAATAGTCAAAAACACAATGTCGGAGATCTGGCGGAATAATATCATCCATCAGACGACACATAGTAGAGGGTGGGTTACAAAGGCCAAAAGGCATAACTTTAAACTGGTAAAGCCGTCTACTAGGGATCGTAAATGTAGTTAAAAGCTTTGATTATGGGCTTATCTCAATTAGAATCGTAGAATCTTTGTTTTACCGGCTTCGCATCTCCCACCTCAATATGATGCTGAATAAGCGTAGTTCGACCTAAACCTTCACTAGCCTTTGGAAACAATAATTTGACGACCTCTAGCTGTTGAAGCTGTTGGGCGTTTAACGGATAGCCCGCAGTGTCTGCAGCTCGAACTTCACTAGAATCTCCTTCAAGGGAAGAAATAATAATTGGAGCGAGAGCAAAAGTTTACCAAAAAGCATGTCCTAGTATACGGTTCTGCGTGATCGAGGGAACTATATAGAGCTTCATAGATTTCTTAGCGGACTTATATGTCAATGTTATATCTCAATGTTTAGATCTCCACTAATATTCTGACTTTCTCCATCAGCGGTTCGGGTATAGGACTTCAAAGGTCTAAACTCTCTGTACTTTTTGAAGTCCTGCAACGCCAGAGTCGAGCCTATGCAGCTTATATTAGCTCCTGTATCCAACAGACCAGAAACGAAAGTTTTACATAGCTACGTAAGTCTTGCTAATTACTAAAAATAGTAGATATTTGTAATCTCCGGTTTAGCTTTACATTCCTATAGAACTTCCCAAGCCTTAACGTACGCTTATTATATTGAGGCTCTATATCATTAAATAAGGTTTAGATAACTTGCTAACCTTTCGTCATAAGGACGATAACAAAGAGGAACGGTGTCAGGCTTCACAGTGGGATTCGCTTTCTCCAAACGTGCAGTGGAATTAATTCCAGCGGAATGCGTAATTTTCTCTGGAACCGACAAGGATAGTGTTAGGCTTTCCGGGGCATCCGGCTCTTGTTGGGTGCACCCGATCGACGGTTTCCGACTGTCTTCGTAGACAATTTTTACATTGAGGCTTATAG